>CM054057.1:272232836-272803858 GCA_028641055.1 Alopecurus myosuroides | reverse complement strand
GAGGGGAACCCTAGGGCACCGAGCTAGACTTAAGGAGGGGGAGGAGGAGTGGCAGCCGTCTGTTGCACCTGCTCTGCAACGTGGATGCCTTCGATGCAATCCGTACAGAGGTGGAAGAAGCTGGCGAAGGGGTATGGGCCTTGGGAGGAAAATGTTGGGCTGGGCTGCTGGCTGCTCTCTCTCTCCCTTTGCTCTTTTTATTATTTGTTTCGGTTTTTTTTTTGCTGAATAGAAATAGGAAGAGAATGGGGTTTTTGGGTTAGGAGAAAGTTTAGGAAAAATTTGTTTTAGTTATTTAAGTTAGCAGCAACCACTTGCCAACATTTGGTTTGCCAAAAATTCAAATCATATTGTTGTTTTTGTAATTGATTGAATTTGTATGAATTTGAATATTGGGTGATTTATTTAAAAGAAACATTTTCCAAGAGTTTGAACCCTCAAATTATTTGAAACAAATTGCTTAACTTTGTTTTGGTAAATTGCAATAATTCCAAAGGGTTGCTGTTTGGAGTTTTGTTTGAATTTGAACAACATTTGGATTAAGTGAACTATTAAAACCACAATTTTAAATAGTTGAACCTTAGGGATTTAATGGAAACAATTGATTGAATGGTTTTGCAATTTTCATAACTTTCAAAAGGGTTGTTGTTTTGGAAATTAATTGATTTTGAAAGGGGTTTGGTATTAAATGAATTTTTGATAGAAACAAAACAATAGTTTGAAATTACAACTTTAATGGAAACAATTGATTGTTTTGATTTGAAATATCATTTTGGAAATTGTAACATCACAAGGATGAAACAAAAGGTTTGAAGTTTGGTTTGAAATTCAAATATAAAACAAAGGAAAACAAAGGAAAACAGTTGGAAAACAAATGAAAACAGAGGAAAACAAGCAAACCAAATGCAATGAACATGATGCCATGATGCAAAACATAAAATAACAGAGAGCAAACATTCTAAAGGCTATTTTTCATACTTGGGATGTTACACCGGTATGCCCATGATGGCAAGACACCGAAAAGTGGCATAAATGCAAAGGCAAAAAGTTAAACCCTATATGTGTGCCCGGTAAGTTAAAGCCTATACGCTTACCCGGTATGCCCATGATGACAAGACACCGAAAGCGGCATAAACGTAAAGGAAAAAAAGTTAAAGTCTATACACGTGTCCGGTATGCCCATGATGGCAAGACACCAAAAAGTGGCATAAACGCAAAGGCAAAAAAGTTAAAGCCTATACGCGTGTCCGGTATGCCCATGATGGGAAAACACCGAAAAGCGGCATAAACGCAAAGGCAAAAAAGTTAAAGCCTATACGCGTGCTCGGTATTGCCCATGATGGCAAGACACCGAAAAGAGGTATAAACACAAAGGTAAAAAAGTTAAAGTCTATACGCGTGCCCGATGTGCCCATGATGGCAAGACACCAAAAAGCGGCATAAACGCAAAGTCAAAAAGGTTAAACCCTATTCGCGTACTTGGTACGCCCCAGAGGTCCAGAACGAAGAAGAGCATAGCCAAATCCGGCGGAAAGATCGAGCTGAGTTAAGTTATGATGGTTGGTGTGAGTGTTATTATCTTTTGTGGAAACTGTCGTGGCCCTTCATCCGAGGCTGCAGGACCGCGCCAACTTCAGGGACTAATGTCGGGGGCTACGCCCGAGTAGGGTAAATCTTGGTCTTAAATGGTGTGCGAGATGGAGGTCATCCGAGTTGAAGGTCATCCGAGTTGGAGGCCATCCGAATTGGGAGGTCATCCGAGTTGGAGGTCATCCGAGTTGGGAGGTCATCCGAGTTGGAGGTCATCCGAGTTGGGGGTCATCCAAGATGGAGGTCATCCGAGTTGGAGGTCATCCGAGTTGGGAGGTCATCCGAGTTGGGGGTCATCCGAGATGAAAGTTATCCGAGATGGGACTTATCAGAGTTGGGCCGTACCGGGTATAAAGGTACCGAGTTGGGTTGCTACCGAGATGGAGCTATCTCGGTAGGAAGATCAGGGAGCCAAGTGAAGATGCGAGTACTCTCCGGACTGACCGAGTAGCTCTTGGTGAGTCCGGGTAGGCTTGGATCCTGCTCTTCTCGGAGGGAAAGTCAATGGAGCAGTTGAGATCCCGAAGGTCACGGGAAAAGTACGCGCGTGCGGTGCAACTTACTAGGTGTGATGATGTATACACGTACATCAGAGCAGTGCAGGGCATGGGCGAGGCCATGTACTGTCTCTGACACGGGGAACAGGACACTGCATCAGATACAGAGGAGGCGACTTTTGGCGTGTGTCAGCGAGAGTGCGCTACGGCACAGTGTATCTCGCCTAACCTTGTACGTTCTGTCAGTGGCCACCAGTATATACGGTGGCCACTGCCCTCCTATGCGAGGGACGGTCCAGAGAATCCCAGAGAGAGCTTCTAGTATTTTTTACTTAGAATAAGAGAGAAGAAGAGTGAGCTCCTTCTTCTTCCTCTAGTCCTTGTGCTCTACATATACATATACACAGAGAGAGGCAGGAGTAGGGGTGTTACCTCCACACGAGGGCCCCGAACCTGGGTAGATCTTATTGTCTGCAGTGTAGAGAGCGCGTCATCTAGGTGTGCGATCCCTCCCCGGATACCCACAACGTCCGTCGGCCCAAAACTCAAGCCATCCCATGCCATCTGTCTTTTCACATCCACGACAATGGGCACCTAGAGGGGTGTGAATAGGTGCTACGACGAATTTTAATTTTTCTACAAGTTTACGGTTGACATAAAGGTAAATTTTCTAGATAATGCAACTAAGGTGAATTTACCTATATGACAAGGATAACAACAAACACAATGCAAGTACAAGTAAAGGAGGAAGGGAATGAGGTAACCGATATGAAGCACGCGGAGACACGATGTAATCCTGAGTTCCTCCATGTTAAGTGAGTACGTCTCGTTGGAGGGGTGTGAGCTCGCCACGAAGGAGTACTCAACGCCACAAAGGCATCACCCTATTCTCCGATGAACCCCGCCATAAAGGCCTAGTCCACCTTCCACTATTGATCCCCTTTGAGGCGGGAATCGAATCTTTTAAAAACAACTTGGGGCACACACCCACAACCAAATTGGGGGCTCCCAACAATCTCGAATCAACAAGAGTAGCAAGATGCCTAGGTTCTCCACAAGAGGAAACCCTAAGCTAGATCCCTCAATCTAATGAGGGGGAAATGAAGAATGACTCGGTGAAGATGTAGATCGTGGCCTTCTCCTTCAATCCTACAAAGATTAATAAGTTTGGTGGGAGAGATTGGGAGTTAATGCGGATTTGGTGAGCTCTTAAATGCTATTGAATGCTAGAGGAAGAACTAGAGCTCAAGGAAGAAGAGGAGGGGTATTTATACCCCCTCCTCAAATCTAGCCGTTTGGCTGAAAAACAGGTACCAGAATATCCGGTCCAAGTTTGAACAGGAATATCTGGTCGGGATATTTCTTCAGATCTGCTTCAAAATCGTTGACCTCAACCGAATATTCCGATTGGCCCGGAATAATCCGGTACCAATAATCCGGTTGCCTTCTGTCCCGCGCTGAACCTGATCCGGATATTGTGGTTGCCACGAAATAATAAGGTTCAAATAATCCGTTTGGCTTCTGTGAGTTACAACTTCAGTCCTTCGCCGATTTTGAGCAGAAACTTCCTCAACCGGAATATCCAGTACGACATGAATAATCCGGTACCAATATTCCGGCTCTTCTTTGTCCCAAACTGGACAGAAAACATCCTAACCGGAATATAGGTTTCTCGGAATAATCCGGTTAGAATAATACGGTTCCTCACTGTCCCAAATCTCTTAGCCCAATGTTCACCGATCTTTTCGGTGATCGATGCTGATGTAAAAGATAACACCTGCACACTAAACACCTCGATAAATAATGTACTTAGTATTGTTAACTAACACACAAAACACTGGGAAAACGAAATGCACTTTCAATCTCCCTCCTTTTGGTGTTAGATGACAATACTAAGATTTGCAATAAAACCTTGACGAGAACATGTTTGAAACAAAATGGAAATGTCTCCCCTTATCTGTATGCACATCTTTTGTTTGCCTCAAATGCAAAAATGCAATACTACAAGGAGAGCAATTTCGAAGCAAGTAGCAAACATGCCAATGAACAATTATAACTAATATGTTGAGAATAAGAGGAATATATACCTTGTGCGTAGAGAAGATAGCAAGAATACCCAAGCACAATAAGCGATAATATCCTCAACATATAATAGATAATCCATGATAACCAATAACCAAAGAGATAACCATAATCACCGTAGTCTCACAACACATATCACATAGTTTTAAACGAGACAATAAACAAGCACAAAGTTCACGAAAAAGACTAAATGGACACAAGCTCTCAAGAAATGGTAAAATCATATGCTTGTGTCCGTAACCCATGCAAATCCTCGTAGACCTAATACTACTTCTCCCCCTTTGGCATCGAGACACCAAAAAGGAGATAAGTAGTGGTGCTAGCGTCCCAACAACGATCTAAGCATCGGAATGCTCAGACGACTCTCCAGCTGACGCGTCGGAAGCACCCTCGGCCTCTCTCTCCAGATCCTCGTCCTCAGCTTCATCTTCCTCATCAAGATCATCTCCAGGATGAGCACCGGAAGAAGCAGTAGTGGCATGCAGAGCCTCCTCAATCCGCTCCCGAGGGGTACTGTCTCTGGAAGACCATTGAGAATATGACTGGGGAACAAGGGGATCAGGGAGATCACCCGAAGCACCACTCACATGGTGAAGGATCTGACTCTGAGTGCTAGACACAGCTGTGTCCCTGCGGTCGGCCTGGTACTGCTCCTTGTGGATATCCACCTTCATGCAAAGCACGTTGCGCTGAAACCAGGAGAGCTTCCTGACATTGCGCAGAGTGGTGGAAGGATGGGGAGCACTAGAAGGGGCTACACCTCCCATAGAGGAACCACCCTCAGAAGGAGGAACAGGAGAAGGAACAACCTTCTTCCTCTTGACATACAACCTCTTGAAATTATGTTCTTCCTTTGGCAGCTCATTGAACTCCCTCTTCATAGTGTCCTTGATAAGCATCATGATATATGTTCCATAAGGTATGGTGTTCCCACCAATCATAGCATTGTGCAACTCATGGAAGATGATATCCATGACATCCACAGTATAAGAGGCATTAGGATCCTCATCTTCCATACACTGCTTAGCCAAAATGAGAAGATTGCACAATGGACTGGTGAGAGCATCATTAATACCTCCACTAGGCACCAAGAAGGACCGGAAGAGACGCACAAGCTGATCATAGAAGGGGAGCAGCCCTTCCAACTTCCCAATAGTGAAACCTGGAGCATACATATATGCCATGGACCTCTCTCGCTGTGGTCTCTCCACATCATGCATACAGTGACCAAGAGGAGGATGAGAGCTGTGCGAGTAACCAAGCAGACGACCCAGCCTGTGGAATGGGGCCTCACAAGGAGTGGACTGAGTCATCCACTGCAGACCACAAGGAATATTATTTTCAAACACCACCGTGGACATGAACTGAATAACAAGCTTGGTGTTGTAGGGGCAGCGGGTCTCGAGAAGCCTCACAAGACCGAACCTCTCTATGATACTGGCAGCATCAACAAAATCTTCCTTGTCCCTGATCATCTCAAACTTGGTGGGATGCATCTGACGGATGGGAAACTTGTAGTCAGAGTAGATATCCGCATAGATGTAGGACTGCTCCAAGCACCAAAACCTAGCATCCTCACAATCAACATCACGTGGAGTGTTGTACCAATCCTTCTGACAGATCTGAGCATAATCATGAGTGGAGATATCTATCTTGTAATTCTGCCTAGGTTCCTTGCCTTTCTTCTTCCTTGATGGCTTTGTGGCAAAAGACTTGGCCTTGGCAACAGTTTTCCTTGGAGGGCGAGAGTCACCGGGATCCTCATCACTGGTGTCCTTGTACGAAGGATGCTTGCGAGGGCCCAACTTGTCAGCATGAGAGCTACCTGTGAAGGAGAGTCATAGAGGAAGCAATTGGGGTAAGTGCACACATGTCTAACAATGGAGGAATCATACGTCAAAACAATAGGGAAGAGTCCATGGTACGATCGAGAAAACAATTCTAGCTAGGATCAAAATAGTAATTGAGAAATTCGGGACAGAACTCAACCGTATATTCTGGTTCAGTTCTGTACCGGATATTCCGATTTTGTGATAGAACCTAGCCGGATATTCCAGTTCAAAACTGAACCAGATATTCCGACTTCACTGCAGAACCCAACCGGATATTCCGGTTCAAAACTGAACCGGATATTCCGAGAGCACGAAAACAACACTAGATTGATTCATACCTAGATTTGAAAACTAGATGGTGACATGTGAATCTAACCTATTGTCTCTAGCATGTATACGATACCCTAGGAAACAATCACAACCAAGCATTGGCAAGAAAAGAACGAATCCATGGAGAGGTATGGTTATAGCACCAAGATTCAAAAGATTTGAAAACTACCGGAGTCCATGGATGAATATGCTTGGATGGAAATGCTCCCAAGGTGATGGAGAACAAGATCCGGGCAAGAAATCACAGATCCCGTGGAAGAAGTGGCCCGGGAGGCCAAGAATCAGAGCGACGGCGAGTTTGTGGAGAAGGGGAGTTGGGGAGAAAAGAGCACGAACTACCTCTCTCCCCGTGCCCCTCCCAATAAGTGGAGATGTGCCGGACCGGATATTCCGGTCCAAGTTTGAACCGTATATTCTAGTACCACCCCGATATTCCGGTTCAAAACTGAACCGGAAATTCCGGCTACCTTCTGATTCAAAACTTCCTAGTTTCAATGGAATGACAAGTGTGCTAGATAGAGTTTGGTTTTGGGTAGAAAGGCTTAGGATAGAAACACCAAACTGTAAGTAGTACTTATCTCACTCTATTGCAAGAATCAAACAATCGAAAAGACCAATTGAGAGAGATTTTCCTATAAAAACACTTAGTGAGGGAAAACAAGAAAAATGCAATGAAATATCGAATAAACCCAAATAATATCTAACTCTTCACAAAGAAGAGGTTGGTGGTCTAAGCCACCATGTAAGAGATCATGGTATGAAACCGCGAAGATATATCTTGAGTGCATGGCCAATACTCGACATTGAAGCTCACAATTCAACATTAGAAAAAGAGAGACAACAATGAATTTTTGTTTTGGGCATAATGGGGGGAGGGAAAACCCAATGTGTTAGGATAACACTCCCCTATGTCCATGCCTACACCTAAACCCAAACATGTCACAACTATAGGGGTGTGTGCAAGATCTTCAAGTCAAACTCCTAGAATCAATGATATTTAGCTCATTCCTCAAGAACATGAATCTTGCATCATCGAGAGGCTTCGTAAAGATGTCCGCGAGATTATCCTTGGTGGAGACATATGCTAACTCAATATCACCTCTTGCAACATGATCCCGGATGAAATCGTGACGAATCTCAATGTGCTTCGTCCTTGTGTGTTGCATGGGGTTGTGATCTTGATGGCACTTTCGTTGTCACACATGAGGGGAACCTTCTCTAGGTGAACATCGTACTCTTTGAGGGTTTTCCTCATCCATAGCAATTGGGTGCAAGCACTTGCAGTGGCCACGTACTCGACTTCGGCTGTGGAGAGAGATATGCAATTTTGCTTCTTGGAAGACCAACTCGCCAAGGACCTACCAAGAAATTGGCAACCCCCGAAAGTAGACTTCCTATCATCTTGATCACCGGCCCAATCCGAATCCGTGTGTCCCTTGAGAGAGAATTGTGCCCCCTTTGGGTACCACAAACCAAACCTTGAGGTATCAACCAAATACCGAAAGATCCTATGGACCGCCACTAAGTGGCTTTCCTTAGGAGCCGCTTGATACCTTGCACACACACCTACACTCAAAACGATATCGGGCCTAGATGCACAAAGGTAAAGCAAAGGACCAATCATAGAACAATACAACTTTGGTTACACATATTTACCATCCGGATTGCGCTTGAGGTGGCATTTGACTTGCATAGGTGATGGCTTCATCTTTTCACTTTGGAAATTAAACCTCTTGAGCATGTCTTGGGTGTACTTAGCTTGAGAAATGAAAGTCCCACGAGCCAATTGCTTGATCTCGAAACCAAGAAAGAATTTAATCTCTCCCATCATGGACATCTCAAACCTGTCAGTCATAAGCTTTGAGAACTCGTTATTAAAAGCTTGGTTAGTTGAGCCAAAGATAATATCGTCCACATAGATTTGGCATATGAAAAGCTCTCCCTTTACCCTCTTTGTGAAGAGGGTGGGGTCGATCTTCCCAACTTCAAAACCACGGTCTACCAACAACTCTGTAAGGTGCTCATACCATGCACGTGGTGCTTGTTTAAGTCCATAGAGCGCCTTATCAAGTTTGTAGACATGGTTAGGAAAGTTGAGGTTCTCGAACCCTGGAGGTTGCTTAACATATACCTCCTCTTTTAGTGGACCATTCAAGAAATCACTTTTGACATCCATTTGTTGTAATTTGAGATTATGCGAAGATGCATATGCAAGGAGGATACAGATGGACTCAAGGCGAGCCACGGGAGCATAGGTCTCATCAAAATCAATGCCTTCCACTTGAGTGTAGCCTTGAGCCACCAACCTTGGCTTGTTTCTTATGACAATGCGATGCTCATCTTGCTTGTTCTTGAATATCTAACATTTTGGCAATCTTTGGGTTTCTCAACTAGCTTCCAAACTTTATTACGCTCAAAGTTATTGAGCTCATCATGCATAGCTTCAACCCAATCGGATTCCTCAAGAGCTTCAAACATTTTCTTTGGTTCCACCATAGATATGTGAGCTTGATTCTCACTAAAATGTGCCAATTGCCTTTTTGTGGATCTTCGAGCTTGGACATCTTCCAACACTTTGTTGTCTTGAGCATCAATTTGCTTCAAATCTCTTCTTATATCCTTCTAGCACGACGGGCTTCGATCTCCTCATTATTGCGAGGAGGAATCACTTGATCATATTGATCATTTGGGTCCCCGTCTTGACCAACTTAGCCTTGGTCATCATCATGATCGTCATCAACAACAACTTCTTCAACACTAGCTTCAACTTGAGGAGAGGAGGATGAGGATGGTTGATCTTGGCCTTGATCTTGACTAGCATGAATGATAGGAGTGGTTGCATCTTGTGTAGTAACTTGATCAATAAGAGGAGGGTCTTCAACATGTCTTGGTTAGGTGCATCACTTGGCTCCTTGGCTTGTTCCTCTATTGTAGAGGAGGGCTCCACTTGGATAGAGCATAGTCCTTCTCGAGTCACCATAAGGTGTCCCTCAATGGGGCGGAAAAATCCCACACCCATCCTTCCTATGGCTTCTTGAAAAATTTCAACATCTACATTAGAAACATGAAATTGCGCCACTTGGGAGCCATCATTTTCCTCGAAAACCATACTACAAGATTCTATGACAATCTGTGAGGCTTTGTCAAAGACTCTATAAGTGTGGGATTCGGCACCGTAACCAACAAATAAACCCTCAATAGTTTTGGATTGAAATTTATACAACCTAACACCCTTGATCAAATAGAAGCACTTACAACCAAATACACGGAAGTAGAAGACGTTGGGCTTGTTGCCGGTGAGGATCTCATATGGAGTCTTGCCCAAGCCCTTGCGGATGTAGAGGCGGTTGGAGGAGTGTCATGCGGTAGAAATATCCTCCGCCCAAAGATATTGGGGAGAAGAATACTCCTCCAACATTGTACTTGCCATGCCCAATAGAGTTCTATTCTTTCGCTCGGCTACACCATTTTGTTGCGGGGTGTAGGTGGCAGAATATTGATGACGAATACCCTCATCACTAAGGAATTCATTCAAAGTGTAGTTCTTGAACTCGGAGCCATTATCACTCCTAATGTCCATGATTTGGACACTATGTTGGCGTTGCACTTGGTTGGTGAAGTCGATGATAGCTTGTTAGGTCTCACTCTTGCACTTGAAGAAGTAGACCCAAGTGTATCTTGAGTAGTCATCAACAATCACCAAGCAATACTTCTTGCCTCCAAGACTTGCCTCGGGCACGACACCAAAGAGATCAACATGGAGACGCTCCAAGATCCTCTTTGATGAGATAATAGTATTGGCCTTGTGGGCGGTATCATGCATGGAGAAGCTCCAAGATCCTCTTTGATGAGTTGGTAGACTTCAAAAAGTCCACCATAAACAACTCATTTTCAACATGTCCCACGTATGCGACGTCAAGAGTCTTGCTCCTCAAAAGAACCACAATATGAGGATCAAACAAGACGGAAAAACCCATCTTCCCTAATGAACGAACTGAAAGTAAATTGTAACCAAGGGATTCAACAAGCATGACGTCCACGATAGTGATATCAGGAGCAATCACAACCTTGCCAAGCCCCAATGCCTTAGACCTGGACTTGTCTCCATAGGTGACGGTTGCATCAATATCATTTGGGCGCAACTCCGTCACGAGTTCTTTGCTTCTGGTCATATGACTAGTGCATCCACTATCAATTATCCATTTAGACCCACCGGAAGCATAGTCCTGCAAGAGATCATTGACTAGAGTTAGTACCCAAGGAGGGCCCCTTCATGTTAGCAACAAGGGTCTTTGGAACCCAAATGGTATAGTCAATGTAACCCTCAATAGGACCAACGTATTTAGCTTGCACAACACCATAATAATCAACATATACGAAATGGTGTGGATTGTTAGTTCCCGCGGAAATGCTACGAGTAGTGTTGTCCCCCATGACACCACTACTTGAAGCAACATTGTTAGCTTGTGCGGGTGTGCTAGGAGTAGTGTTGTCCCTAATGACAACACCACCCGAAGCACCATTGTTGGCCTTCTGCTTGGAAACATACCCAAGACTTGCTTTCACACTTGTTTCCTTGGAGCACTCATTTGGGATCTAGCAACAACCACATGAGGGCTAGGGGAAAGCACTTGTGGGATAGAGACCACAACCTTCTCAACTTGAGGGCCTTTGCCCTTGAGCCTTGCTAGCTCTTCCTTCAACCTAGCATTTTCCTCAATAATATTTGCATGATCACAAGAAGAAGTAGAGGTGCTAGGGTTGTTAAGTTGAGTTTGAAGTTGTTCATGCAACTCTCTGAGGGAAGAATGTTGACTCTCCAAAGCCTTGTGAGCCTTGGTTAGTTTTCAAACTCCTCGGTTAGTTTACCATGACCAACACCAAACTCAACCTTATCCTTTTTAGCCTTTTTACATTTAGCAATTGCAAGGTCACGTTCCTTAGTGATATTAGAAACAACTTCATTATGTGACTCTTCAATAGATTCTAGTTCCTCCTCAAGAGAAACTCTACCATCATGCTCTTCCTCAAGAGTCATAGAGAGATAGAGAGATAGAGATGCTATCTCATCTGCATCCCTTCTTTCAATCTCACCTTTCTTCTCAAGAGGTTCATGGGCCTCTCCCAATTGGCTCATGAGATGATCAAAGTACTTCTTGGTATCCCCTTGTATGTTAGACATAAAGCGTTCCAAAGAGAGAATTTCATCTTCTACTCTAAGACTAGCATGATTTTTAAGTTAACTTGGGGTCTCCGAGGCCTTATCCATGAAGCACTTGGCATTTGGGCGAGGATGATTCTCATTGGGGGATTCAAAGAGAGATGAAGATGATGGAGTAGAAGCAATAGAAAGAGCGGCCACTTCACTTGTGGTTTCTTGTTCTTCATCACTTCCGGAATCATACTCCTCTTGAGTCACTAGCACAAAATTGGTGGGGGACTTCTTGTTGAATGGTTTCTTCTTAAAGTGAGGTTTCTTGTAGTCAACCTTGGACATTTCCTTGCGAATGAGCTTACCACCATGGAGTTCCCTATTTTCATAGGGACACTCCGCAATGAAATGGTGCTTATCTTGACAATTGAAGCAAGACCTCACTCGTTGAGTCCCATCATTGCCATAGAGAGACATGGTCTTCTCCTCAACATATGCCTTGGCCTTGGGAGGATTCCTCCAAAACTTTTGCACGGTGAGAGCAATCATATCCTTGAGCACGGGATCATATTCTTGATCCTTCAATGGAGCCAACTATTCATGGCACTCTTCTTCATACTCAACCTCTCTTGACACAACTTTAGCCTTCAAAGCAACTGATGCCCCTTTGTGCATTTCTATGGCCCTAGCACGGTTGTCAAGAGCATTCTTGGTTTGCATTTGATAGGCGAACATCTCTTGCATAACTTGGGTCGAGGTCAAAGAAGAAAAGTCATGTCTTCCTTGAATGCTCTTCAAATCCGCGGGCTCAAATGGCATGAGAGAAATCATGTACTTCCTCTTGATCCAAGCATCATCAATGTACTTGGCACCAACATTGGAGAATGCGGTCGCAAGAGTATTGAGCGTCTTCATGCCTCTCTCCATCATGCATGTAGAACCCTTCGGCCTCATTGCTCAAGGCATCATACATATTCCTTTGCATGCTCTTATTTCCCACAAACATGACGACAAGAGCGTCCCATGTTTCCTTGGCGGTGGAATTGTTAAAGATGAGGCATCTGGTTAGGACCCACGGCTTGTTGAAGAATCGACAAGGCGGTGTAGTTGAGTTGACAATCTACGGCTTCTCTTCTTGTCAAGTTCTTGGGGTCATGAGGCTTGTATCCATAACGAGTGACCCTCCAAAGCTCTATACAAGAAGAGTTCAAATGAGTTTCCATGTAATATTGCCATTCACGAAAGGAAAAATCATCAATTTTAGGTGGATCTCCCCTAGGAATTATATGAGGATGTGGGACGGGAGGTTCAGGAGAATAATGTCCTTTGACGGAGTGATATTCTCCATCTCCTTCCGTACCCTTATCGGTGGAGTTGTTAACGGAACCATTTTTAGATGGATCACCATCATCCCCTTTCTTGGCACCATCCGGAACTTTGTCCGGAGGAGATGAAGTAGAGACTTCTAGTTCCTTGGCTTTCATGAGTTGCAACATGAGTTGTCGCAATTCATCGATTTTGTTCTCCATGGATGAGGTCAATGAATTTTTCAACTCATTGAGATCATCAATAGAGACTTGCACTACGGAACTGGCGGTCTCCGTTTCATCTACCATACTTAACTCTTAGGCGGTTAAGCCCGATAAAAGAGCTGAGGCTCTGATAACAATTGAAAGTAATGCATGGGAACCTAGATGGGGGTGGGGTGAATAGGTGCTACGACCAATTTTAATTTTTCTACAAGTTTAGGCTTGACATAAAGGTAAATCCTCTAGATAATGCAACTAAGGTGAATTCACCTATATGAAAAGGATAACAACAAACACAATGCAAGTACAAGTAAAGGAGGAAGGGAACGAGGTAATCGATATGAAGCACGCGGAGAAACGATGTAATCTCGAGTTCCTCCTTGTTAAGGTAGTACATCTCGTTGGAGGGGTGTGATCTCGCCATGAATGCCTACTCAACGCCACAAAGGCCTCACCCTATTCTCCGATGAACCCCGCCACAAAGGCCTAGTCCACCTTCCACTATTGATCCCCTTTGAGGCGGGAATCGAATCCTTTACAAACAACTTGGGGCACACACCCGCAACCAAATTGGGGGCTCCCAACAATCTCGAATCATCAAGAGTAGCAAGATGCCTAGGTTCTCCACAAGAGGAAATCCTAGGCTAGATCCCTCAAGCTAATGAGTGGGAAATGAAGAACGGCTCGGTGAAGATGTAGATCGGGGCCTTCTCCTTCAATCCTCCAAAGATCAACAAGTTTGGTGGGAGGGATTGGGAGTTAATGCGGATTTCGTGAGCTCTTAAATGCATTTGAATGCTAGAGGAAGAAATAGAGCTCAAGGAGTAAGAGAAGGGGTATTTATACCCCCTCCTCAAATCTAGCCCTTTGGCTGAAAAACAGGTACCGGAATATCCGGTCAAAGTTTGAACCGGAATATCCGGTTGCCACGGAATAATCCGGTTCAAATAATCCAGTTGGCTTCTGTGAGTTCCAACTTCAGTCCTTAGCCGATTTTGAGCAGAAACTTCCTCAACCGGAATATCCGGTACGACATGAATAGTCCGGAACCAATATTCCGGCTCTTCTCTGTCCCAAACTGGATAGAAAACATCCTAACCGGAATATCCGGTTTCTTGGAATAATCCGGTTAGATACTCCGGTTCCTCACTGTCCCAAATCTCTTAGCCCAATCTTCACCGATCTTTTCGGTGATCGATGCTGATGTTAAAGATAACACATGCACACTAAATACCTCGATAAATAATGTACTTAGTATTGTTAACTAACACACAAAACACTAAGAAAACGAAATGCACTTTCAGACGGGCCCCGAGCGCGCCCACCCGCGCCCCCGAATGGGCCTTCCCATCCGGACGCCCCCTTGTTCCCGTCCGGCAAACCCAGCCCAACCCCGCCGCGGAGGGGTTCCCGTGGGGCAGCTGGACGAGAAGAAACTAGCGCGTGGAGTCCGCGGGCCCGCCTCGTCAGTGAGACGGGCGCACAGTCAAAGCGGCGCCCGGTCTTCGTCTTCTCCCGAGACGGCGCATAAGCGCAGGGGCGCAGCGAGCCGTCGCTTTGGCCAGTCGCGTCGCCCACACGGCGGCCGCGCGGCTCCCCCCGCGAGCGCCGGTGTTAATGCGGTGGCGGTCTTTCGGCCTACCCGGCCGGGTATAAATGCCCCCCCCGCCCGCCGCTCTCGCCGCGCACACTCCTCTCTCGCCGCTCTCTGCCTCTCCGCCGCCGTCCTCTACCTCACCTCGCTACTCTGCGCCCATGGATCCCCTCGCCGCCAATGGCTTCCCCCGTCGGTCTCTACTCAAGCACCAGGAGCGCGTCCTCTTCGAGGCCTGGTACCCGTGCCCGCCGGACATGCGCGCCGGGCACGGGTTCACCGTTGCGCTCGCCGGCGTGCCCATCCCCAACGCGCTGTCGGTGAGCGACGCCTCCTGGGGGCAGGAGGTGCGCTCCCACTTCTACGGGCACCTCACGCCGGAGCAGCGCGCCGACCCCCGCTGGGACCCGGCGAACCCGGCGAGCATGGCGCACTACGAGCGCGAGTTCAAGCGCCTCCACGAGGAGCGCTGGAATCGCTGGGACGACCTCGGGCCGGCGCCGCCCGCCAATGAGCGCAACAAGTACGGGCGCAATGCGTTCTGGGCACAGGACGGCTACTCCAACGACGTCGTCCTTGACCACATCGCCGCCGGCAACAACCCGCGCCTCCCCTGGCCGGCGCCCACCTTCTGGGCCCCAAGGCGAACGACGGCGACTCCGACCTCCTCCGTCCCGCGCTCGTCCTCCTCCGCCGGCGGCTCGTCTAGGCGCTTGGGCCCGTCTCTGCGCGTCCCCAAGACGGAGCCCGCGACGTCCACGCCGCCGCACCTGCGTCCGCGCTCCGGCGGCATTCGCATTGGCGGAGACGGCGCCCAGTCTTCCCGCCGTCGCCCTGCGCCGCCCCTCCTTGTGCCCAAGCCGGAGCCGGGGCTGCGCACGCCCAAGCAGGAGCCGGGGCTGGAGCGCCCCCTGATCACCCTCTACGAACAGCTCCAGGCGCTCCATACGGCGTCGACGACGGAGGACGACCCGGAGGGCATCAAGCCGGCGCTCCTCGCGTCGTACAGCACGCCGCCGCCAATGTCCGACGCGGAGGCGTCTGCGTGGTCTTTCTCCGACACGGCGGCGATGACTAGCGCGCCGCTGATCGTACTCGACCCACCGACGGTGGCCAACGACAACGAGGCGGGGCCGAGCCCCTGGGGCGGCGACGACGACGTGGAGGACTGGAGCGACGACAGCAGCGACGGCGACTACGACGTGTTAAACGAGTGAACACGTCGTTTTTAGTTTAAATTTCATTCAAATATTGTAATATATCCTAAATATTTGAATGAAATCGTCGTTTAAAAATTTTGAACGTCTTTTTTGTTTTTGTTTTGGGGAGGCTCCAATTGGGGCTGCGAGTGGGCAGCCGCGCCCCCGCCGGCGCCGTGTCGTCCGGACGAGCCCCTAAAGGGCTGATTTGGACGCCCGTCCGAACACCTATTGGGGCGCGATCGGAGATGCTTTATCAAACAGCAAATTTCTTCATGTTGTTTGTTTTCCGTGACTGCAGAGCAGTATGAGTGTGTAGTCAGATATGATTGGCCGTATGAAGCTTTTTAACCCTAACCGTTACCTTTTCAACAGTTTTACTTTACATGCATATGCCTTTGTTTCTGCTCTGAAAGTTTGGTGAAAAGATGAATCATGAGTGTAAAAAGGGGAGAGGGAAAATGAAATAATCCCAAAGTGCACACTAGCGCTACAGACTCGATTGTTTTGTTATCCAACTCTGGAGCATATCACTTAGGACTCAGGACTGCAAACCCGACTTTTCGTAGACGCCTTTTCCTTCTACGCATATCATGTAGTATTACTAAATCGTAAAAATGTCACAAGCACGAGGTAATAGAAAAAGAACCATGGCGAACTAATTTAACAGCAAGCACAAGCTGAAAGTAAATTCAGCAAAAGCCTATAGTTGTGTGGTGGCCCGATGGCTAAAATCGATCAAGCCATCCTAAGGCTGAGGCAATGCACCAGCCATTGCGGCTGTTTCGCCACCAGCCCTTGCCGGAGTTCACACGCCGCCCCTCTCTCGTGGTGCTGCACCGAGCGGAGCGCGCCACTGGAGTCGGGCGATGAAGAGGGCGTCGTGGAGGGAGTAGTGCTCTCCCGTCGCTTCCTCTGTTTCCGGCCACCGCCGCAGCCAACGGCCAGCGTCAGCTCTAGCTCGTCTTCATTTTTATTGGACGGTGGCGTCACTTGGCGACCCGTGCAAGCGCTGCCACCGTCGCCAATGATGTGCTCGTCGACGGGGAGCTTCGAGCGTCGGGATTGGTGCCTGCGACTCTGCCCCTGCTGGCAGGGTAGCAGCACCGACGGGCGCCTAGCCTGGTCGCTCATCAGCTGCCTGCCTGCCTCTGAATCCGGTACAACCGGTGCAGATCATGCACCTGTCGAATCCTTCATCAGAAGAATTTTGTGAGCTCAGAAACAAATCCAAGAATATGCAAGCACGATTTGATGATGTTCTGGTCTACGTGTACCTGCTGCCTGAAGGTCTCTTCGTGCTTGAGCATGGCCGTCTTCATGAGCTCCATGTCGCGCTGCTGCTGCACAAGCAAAAGCTTCTCCATCTGCATCGTACGATTCTTATATATCTTGTGCTGCTCGCTCTTCAGTAAATTCTCGAGGGACTACTGCTTTGGATGGTTTTGGTAAGGGGTGTGGGGATTTTATAAACGCTGCACTGCGACGAGAGAGGTGCGCTGGCGCTGCAACGGTATATGCAATGATGCCTGGAGAGAATATTTATTTGGCTTGGCCCTTTTCGCATGCCAAGCAAATTAGTAGGCAGCGGCGATGGGATTTTGGGGTACATCCTTTGCATGAGATGCCCCTCCCAGAGCAGACAGCCGTGGCAGGACCCTGGTTTTAGATCCTTGCCCCTACAGCCTAGCTTTTGATGTGCAGCAGTAGTGTAACGACTGACAATACTGTGTACGTACATGGCATCCAATTAAGTAAGATGGACAAACTTGCCGTTTCCTAAAATTTCAACGCAAATCATCTTAGGGCATGATGCTCAAATTCAACGTAATAACTGATTTGTTACAACTGAAAGAATTGCGTCGCAGCGGATGCAGATTTACTTGGACTAACAAGCAACCCCAGCCTACCATGGAGGTGCTAGATAGAATTCTGGTCTCTACCTCCTGGGAAGCATTGTACCCTCTTTCTTTGGTGTCGTCGCCCACTAGGTCGGGATCGGACCACTGTCCCATTCTGGTGGATTTGGGTTTCAGTCAGCCGCCTAAACCGAGTTTGTTTCGAGTGGAAGCGTCTTGGTTTGAGCGTCCTGACTTTTTCGACTTGGTTAAGGCGAAGTGGCCTGCTAGGGTTCTTGAGCGTGTTCTGGACCATTGGAAAATCTAGCAAACGGAGCTGTGGAAATTCTTGCGAGGATGGTCCAGAAACGACAAGGGAGAGTTTACAAGACTCAAAAAAGACCTTACAGCAAGCTTAAAGGAGCTTGATGATTTGGGGGACCTGAATCTTTTGTCTGATGATGAGTGGGGCCAGAGATATTTGATTGAAGAACAACTCTCCAAAGTCTACGCAGAAGGGGAAAGATATTGGCACGTTGGGGGTGGTGAAAACTGGCTTGCAAGAGGAGATAATAACACCTCTTTTTTCCATTCGGTTGCTAATGGTCGACGAAGGAAGACGTCCATTCTTGCCTTAGAAGATGAGGGGCTTACTATTGATGATGCGGAGCAGATCAAAGTCCATGTAACCGATTTTTTTCGAGGACTCTTTGGCCAGGAGCCCGGCTCGCAGGTCAAACTGGACCAGTCTTTTTGGGATGACACAGTGAAAGTTTATGTTGAGGACAACTTGGCGCTGGCCAGACCTTTCTCGATGGAAGAAATAGCTTCTGCTATGAAATCTATGAAGACAAACACGGCTCCTGGTCCGAATGGTTTCTCGGTGCAATTTTACAAAGAGTTTTGGCCGCTTGTTAAGGATAATATCAAGGAGATGTTTGATGAACTGCACGCGGGAACCCTTAGTTTGGGAAGGCTAAACTATGGGATAATCATTCTAATCCCGAAGATAAAAGAGGCAAATATCATTAAACAATTTCGCCCCATTTGTTTGCTGAATGTGATTTTCAAGTTGATAACCAAAGTCCTCACTGCCAGGCTAACTCCTGTTGCTGAAAAAATTATTGACATCACTCAAACTGCGTTTATTCCGGGGCGACATATTCTGGAAGGGGTTTCCGTTCTGCACGAAGTGGTGCATGAGTTGCATAGGTCGCAGGCTAGAGGGATTATACTCAAGTTGGATTTTGAGAAGGCGTACGACAGAGTCCAGTGATCTTTTCTCCGAGATGTGCTCAAAGGAAAAGGCTTTACTGACACTTGGATTTCGTGGATCGTTCTGGCGGTGCAAACGGGCAAAGTATGTGTTAATTTGAACGGGGAGAATGGCGAATACTTTCGGACTTTCAGGGGTTTGAGGCAGGGGGATCCGCTTTCCCCCCTTTTGTTTGACATCGTTGCGAATGTCCTGGGTACCCTCATTTCTACTGCTAAAACCAATGGGCACTTGAGAGGCTTGGTTCCCCATTTGGTTCACGGGGGTATCTCTCACCTTCAGTATGCGGACGATACGTTGCTTTTCCTTGATTTGAATGATCAATCCATAGCTACTCTTAAGTTCTTGTTGTACTGCTATGAAGCACTGTCGGGGATGAAAATCAATTATGAAAAAAGTGAAGTGTTTGTTTTTGGGGCGGAGCAAGATGAGAGAGTTAGAGTTGCAAATTTGTTTGATTGCGAGCTTGGCTCTTTCCCAATAAAGTATCTGGGCGTTCCCATCTCTAACCGCAAGTTGATAGCTTCTGACTTCGAGTTCCTCCCGGACAAGGTCCGCAAGAAACTGGGAGGTTGGAAGCCTGTGTCGTCGGGGGGTAGAAAGATCTTGATTGATTCCTGTCTTAGTAACGTTCCTACCTATGTGATGGGCTTCTATATGATCCCGGAGGGGATCCATTATAAGATGGATATGCATCGAGCACGGTTCTTCTGGGAGGGTTCAAAAGAGAATGGGAAGTATCATATGGTGAGATGGCTGGATATGGCTAGGCCGATTGAGTTTGGTGGGCTGGGGTTTGCAGAAACTAGAGCCAAAAACATTGCGCTGCTAGCCAAATGGATCATCAAGTTGGAAAGGGGGGACCAGGATTTGAGTTGTCAAATTCTCCGGAAAAAATACCTAGGTGACGGTTCCAGTAGGAGGCTGCAGGGGGATCGCATTTCTGGAAGGGACTACACTCTATTAAGAAATGGGTCAAGAGAGGGATTAGGTATGAGGTTGGTGACGGTTCGAAAACTAGCTTTTGGAATTATGTGTGGCGCGGCTCGGTACTGCTAAGCATTGCATTCCCCCGCATTTTCTCGGTCAGTAACCAGCAACAGGCCACGGTGGCGGAGGTGCTGAGGTCGCAGGGGCTGACGCTTTCTTTCCGAAGATCCTTTGGCCCCAGCGAGGCGACGGAATGGGGAGAACTGTAACATCCCAAGTATGAAAATACCCCTAGAATGTTTGATTTCCTGTTTAATTAAAGTATTGCATCATGTCATCATATTTATTTCCTTGTTTGCATTTGTTTACTATTTGTTTTGCATCTGTTTTTATTCTGTTTTCATAATGGAAATCCAAACAATATTCAACTTTGTTATCATACTTGTCATGTTACAATCTTGTTTTCAAATAAAAGCTCAATTCAAACAACCTTTTATTTCCAATTATTCCATATTTGATCAACTAATAAAATGGTGGTTTTTTATTTCAATTAATTAATTCCAAATTGCATTCAAATTCAAATCAAATCATCAAACAACACCTAATTTGAAAATTATGAAAGTACCAAACAAATTCTAATCACATTTGTTCTATTTAATCAATAGGGGTCACCCTAATAAAAACATTGTTTTCAATATTAATCAATTAATTATCAAATTCTTCAAATTCAAACCAATTTGCAAACAGCAAATAAAAATTGAATATTTGAAAAACCAAAGTTGTCAGATGGTGGATGTTGACCTAATAAACTCACATGAATTTTCCCAAAAAAATTTCAACTCAAAAACCTATCATTTTCTTCCATTTTCTTTTGCTACAAAAAAAACAGAAGAATAAAATTCAAAAAAATAAAAAACGCGCGCAGCAGAGAGCCAGTGGGCTGTGCCCCGCGAGCCCAGCCCACCCCTCACCTTTTCCCCGGCCTGCGTACCGGTTCGCCCCGCACCCCTCTTCTTTCTCGCGTACGGCGCGCATCCGCCGCAGCCACGTCGGCGTACGGCGGAGCAGACGGCCAGGAGAGCTCCCTGTGCCCTATATCTATCCCTGAACCCCCGCAGCTAGCCCTAGACCCTAGGCTACCCCTTCCTCCCTCTCTTCCGCCGCCAATCGCCACCTCGCTGTCTCTCTCTCCCCTCTGCAACCTCACCGGAGCGCCGCCGCCTGAATCCATGGCTGCCACCGCCACTGCCGTGCACCACCACCCAACCTAGCCACCGAAATCGCTCCGCCGCTTCCTCCTCTCCCTCGACGACACCTTCTCGGCCACGGGGACGCACGGGATCACCGCCGCCATCCTCGCCGCTGTCGGCCACTCCCACCTCACCGGAACTCCGTGACTGAACCCGAGCACGCCGCCGTCGCAGCAGCCCACCTTCTTCCACGCTGAACACGGAGATCGACTCAGCACTCCTTCCTCGAGCTACTGGACACCGCGGCCACCTCTGAGAACCACCACACCGTCGCCGCCATCTTCCACGCCGCCGCCGTCGTGTCTGCACCGAGCCGCGGCCACGATTACATCGCCGGTGAGTAATCCGTGCCCTTCTCCTCCTCCCTGTCTGGCTCATGCACCACACCCGCACGCATCCAGCAGGCACCAGCAGCAGCGCAAGCACCGCGAGCACGAGCAACGCCACGGTGATCGCCGCTGGTAGCTGCTCTCTGTCAGAGTTCAGTCGCGCGCGTCAGTTAAATTCAGTTAACCCCAAAGTCTGAACCTTACCTTGGTCGCGTTGCGTTTACTGACAACAAACGCAACACAGCGCACTGGTTACAGCGAGTGCGCGCGCACGGGCAGGTCCCAGGTTCGATCCCTGGCTCTCCCCCGGGAGAAATTCCCAATCTTTTTCGCGCAGCGCTGACAGGGTGGCCCCCCCTGTCAGCCACACCGTGGCCACGCAAGCACCCAGTGGCCCTATGGCCCACTGGCAATGGCCAGGGTAGACCCTTGTGCGGTATAAAATGTTTTCCACCGTTTCTGTTTTAAACCTAGGTCCTTTTAAATTACAGATTGGCCCCTGAAACTAATTTGATAATAACTTTTTTTTTTATAATTCCAAATAACAAAAATAAAATATGTGCACTGCTCTAAATTAAATTAACTATCTATCTAAACCATTTGTTTCCTGTTTTGACTAATTTAAATACATTTCAAATTTGAATTCAAACAATTCATTTGTAATTTGCTAAAATCCATAACTAATTCATTCCTAATCCAAATAATGCAAATAAAATATGTTTTCCATGCTATTTCAAATAACCTTTTCAAATATAAATTTTGTTTCAAGGTTTGAATAATTAAAGTTGCTTAAATAATTTAAACCTTGTTTAAATCCTTTAAATTTGATAAAATCATAACTTGCTCAAATTAAATTATTTTTGAACATGCAAAATATGTTTTCAAACCATCAAAGTATAAACTTTTCAAATGTGAATTTAAATTTATGTTTTGAACAAATAAAATTCAAATAATATTCAAACTTGTTTTAAATTCATTTAAAACTTGTTTAATTTTGTTTAAGTCATAATAAATTCATCCTCACTCCTTTTTCAATATTTGAAACATGTAATCCAACTAAAATTTTGTATTCTTTTCAAATATGAATTTTGTTAATTATTTTGCACAATTTAAATTGGTGAAAACAACAACTATTTGTGTAATCCCTTTAAGGAACCAAAAATTCCCTAATTTAATAAATAAATTTCTAAATTGGTAAACCTTATTTCCAATTGGTTCTATTGTTATTATTTTGTTGTTTTCCTCATCTATGCATCATACTAATCCACTTTCACCTGTTGGTTAATTGGAAAACAACTGTTTCAACCAAAATCCATGGGCTTTTCATATGCAACTCAAAATTGCATATGGGTCCATTTAAATTGTGTTACCATGTTAACTAGTTTATTTTGATGCAACTATTAACTTGACATGCATCATCCCATGATTGTGCACTATGCCATGATATTGATTGTTTATCTTCCTGCATTGTTTGTTTGCTTCTTCTCGGATAGACGACGACGTTGAGACCGACGATCTTTACAGCACCCCTACTGAGGATCTAGCTCAGTACCAGGCTGCTGAGTTTGCAGGCAAGTTATCACTCACATGAACCATTGTGTTCCTTTCAACATTGGTTACCGATACTTTCCGTTGTCTATTTTGCTAGCCCTATGTGTAGTTGTTTCTGTTACGAACCTATCACATGAATCCCTTAACCCTGATATTGCCTCACCTCCACTCCTACAACCCTATTGTTTGAGCCAGTGTCTTACTAGCATGCTTAGGTTGTTATGCTCGAGTCTGTTACCCGTTACTTTCTGTTCCTATATTCCATTATGTTCTGGGGGCTCGATGTTAATCAATCAATCTGTTAATAATAATATGCTGATAAGGCACCGGCAGGAGGCCCTGTGTGGTTTTGAGGCCTGCTAGTGTCGACCCTAATAGGAAAAGGGTCTTGTCTACTGATCCATGATGAGCGCACTACCCGCATGTGGGAAGCGTGTATGGGCGCCCCCCTCAATTTGATTCGATTCGCATCTCGTCCAAATCGTCTCATTTAGTTCGTGTTTTTTATTTGCCGCATGCATGTTTTTGCGAGCCCAGCGCAGGGTGGAACTTTTGTAGTCGGCATATAGGGGGACACGTTCTTAGAGTGCTATGAGGGTCCCCTTTCTTCGGGGCTCGATTAGCCGTGCGCCCAAGGTGCTTTGGGCTTGATGCGAAGAAGAGTTGAGTTGTGTTGAGTGCCCCGCTTGGTGGGAGGCATCCCATCTGGCGGGTTATTCTTACGTGTACGGCCAAATTGGTGCACCCCTGCAGGGATAAATCTTCTCGAGAAGCCGTGTTTTCCGCGGTTATGGTTGACTTGGTGAAAGTACTGGCTAACAAGTACTCAACACAACTTACATCTAACTAATGCTACCTGACTAGTAATAGGCTTATTGACACAACAACTTGATCCATTATTCATTAATCCAACTGTGTGAGTTATCCTCGGATTGCTTCTTTGGATAAGGGGCGAGATCCAGGATGGGTTTGTTTGGTGGTTAGTTATAGTTGTTACGATACGTTATCTTATCTTCTTTTCTGTTAGCCGGAAGTGGTAGAATCTCTGTAGTTGGTTAGCGCAGCCAGTTGCAGCATCTTTTATATCCCCTTTCTTCCGTTGAACCCAAGGCATCTGTGCTTGGTGTTGACGGGCTACACTTTGGTGAACTGTGAGTCTTGCTTGCCAGTACGTTTATGTACTGACCCCTTTGGGGCTGTGGTTTCCGCAGACCACGCTTACGAGGATCCCGGTGACGGCTACTACGTGGAGTTTGACGAGGCTGCTGACGAGTAGGTAGCGGACCCGGGCAGGATCCGAGACATCGTGGATGGGCTCCGTCTTTCAGTTCCCGGCTTCTTAAGCCTATTTGGATTTGTCTGTACTCAGACCCTTTGAATGCTTCCGCTGAGATGTAATGATGTTATGTTGGGACATGTGTCCTCTGGATGATTGTATTTGCTATCTCTGCTCTAGTGAGAGCTATTTGCAACTTATTTCAATCTTTCGTGTCTTAGAGATATGTTGTGTTATCATCTTGTTCAAAGCCGTTGACGTACCATGTGTGTATGGTATGAAGTACGTCAATGGTAGTATCCTGATTTCTGTGGGATAGTTTACGTCGACGCTGAACAGATAGGGGTTGGTTGTCACACATACGTGTGTTGGCCTACTCGTAAGAGGACGCGGGTGCCGGTAAGCCCCGTAATCCAATCTACTACTGTTCAACGGAACGGCGAGTATCCTTTAGAAGTCCGGGTGCGACAAATGGTATCAGAGCCTGTCTGCCTGTAGGATCCCTTTTTACTGGTCGCAGTTGAGTCTAGAAACTATTTTGTAGCTATATAGGAAAAATGAAATGTGAGAGTAGGAATTCTGCCATTTTTCTTCTTTCCCCACCCACCCACCCTTTTCTGGTAAGGAAGTGCAACGTTGTTTTCTCTTCTCACCCAAACTTTCAAGTCAGGTTTTCACGTGTTTTGGGTTCTCCGTAGTACCTCAGGATTTTTGGTCTCGTGTTTCCCGATGTTGCTTCAATATCCTGTTCTTTTCAACATCCTTATCGTCCGTTGAAATCTTGTTGTTGCTTTCCACTTCAGCTCTCTACCGGCGTCTAATCAAAACTTCCCCGATCATCTGCAGATGGATCTCAGGTTCTTCCCGCAGGTGGTTCGGATGACTCGTTGCGAGAGCACTGCCGGTTATCCGGAGATGCTGAGAGACATGGTCACTTATCTGGGGTTCCGTTGGGCACCAGAGTACCAGGTCTACAAGCAGCAGCGAGAGTTTGACCAGACCTACTACCAGGCTATCGTCTACATTCTGTCAGATGATGGCATGAGCGTTGTCCACCGCTATGAGGCAGTAGGTTCCACAGTGGATATGGCTGTGCAGCAGGCAGCTTATGTGAGTCTCACCGTCCTTCGTGCTGACTACTGGGGATTTGACGATTCTATCTATCGCCACATCCCCCGTGGTTACATCACTTCGGAGGGAGCTCACTTCACTCTCTACGACAACTTGGATGTCTACGAGCATGATAACACCAGGCTGCACACCACCGCTCAGTTTGTGAGGCACAGTGACGCAGTTGCCACCACACTTTATCAGGAGTTGGCCTCAGTCAGAGAGCAGCTCTACCTTGCTTTGACTCGTCTGGCGACGTACACCACAGACTTTGTTGGAGATGAGCGCTTTGCACGTTTCGATCAGCCAGTTGGTCGTCGTCTGCCAGATGCTGGAGGTTACGAGCCGATCAGAGGTCCACTCTTCAACCTCGGTGCTGGTTACACTGGGATTCCACGCTTTGGAGCACATGGAGTCGACGCTATGTACTTCACCACACCTAGAGTCGCTCTCAGGCCACGTCAGATCTATGTGGATCGTCGTTCTACCTACTTTCGTGGGCGTCCTCCTCACCGTACCTCTCGTCGTACTACTCACCGCCGTCCTGCGTGATGAGCATGGGAGTATCGATGTATCCATTCCTAGCTATGTTTAGTTATCCTTTGGTATTCGAACCATTTATGGTGTGTTGGATATTCTGATGTATTTGAACATGTCATGATGTACCTGTTGGTTATCTATTCATGCGTCGGAATAATCTCGCTTTCGGTTACCAAGTCTATCCTTTTCTGTTGTTGTGCTAAAATGCATGTCTATTCAGGATGCCGCCAACAAGGAACAACCCACCTGAGCCACCGCCAATCACGGAGCTGTTGACTCAGATGACTCAGGTCGTGACGCAGATGGCCCAGTTCCAGGCAAATCAGCACAACAACCAGAATGCTCCACGGGTCAGCATCAAGGAGTTCCTCAGTCTGGGTCCGAGAGCTTTCGTGGCAACACGCGAGCCTCTGGATGCTGATGACTGGATCCGGGAGATGGCCAGGGCTCTGGACATTGCTCACGTTGCTGAGGAAGACAAGGTCAAGTATGCCACCTACCTACTGAAGGGTCAGGCAGCTACCTGGTGGGAGAACTACCAGACCATGAGAGCTGGATACCCAATCACCTGGGGCTGTTTCAAGGATGCCTTCCTGAAGCACCACATCCCAGATGGTCTCATGGAAAGGATGCGTGAGGAGTTTTGCTCTCTTAAGCAAGGCAAGCTAGACGTCATCGGCTATCAGAACGAGTTCAATCGTCTCGCTCGATACGCTGGTGATGAGGTGTCCACTGAGGCTAAGAAGATGGCAAGGTTCCGCCGAGGTTTTAACCCGGAACTCAAGTACGCACTCACCAACATCAAGTGCAAAGACTTCGAGGAGCTTGTGAACACCGCGCTTAATGAGGAAAATGGGCGCAAGGCGTTCGAGGAGTCTCGTAAGCACTCACGTGAGCGTGGTTCCTCCTCCAACATGACCACCCCTCCGCAGAAGCGCCGTATCTGGGTGCCAAATGGTGCTGTCACTCGGGCTCCATATGCCCAAGCTTCTCCAGGCTTTGCTCTCCGCCCACCCAACCCATCTCAGATGCATGGTCAGAGGGTTCCAATGGGGCAGCCAAGGCCAGGTCCTCCTCGTGTCGTCACTTGCTTCAAGTGCAAGGAGACGGGACACTACGCTGATAAGTGCACTCAGAGGCAGCTACCTCCACCACCTCGCCCCAACACCAACCAGGCAATGGTTCGTGCTCCCCCGGCTAAAGCCTTCAACTCCAACAACAGGCCTGTCGGGAGGACCGCGAGGGTGAATCATATCAAGGCCGACAAAGCTGAGGAAGCTGCTGACGTCGTACTCGGTATATTACCCGTAAACTCTTTTCCAGCTAAAGTGTTGTTTGATACCGGAGCATCGCATTCTTTTGTGTCAAAGATCTTTGCAACAACGTACAACCTAGTTCTGGTTCCACTAAGCAATCAAATCACTGTTCACTCTCCGGGATCTCAAATGTTGACTTCCAAGATAAGTATGGACAATCAAATCCTAATTGGAGGTCGCATATTCCTTGCTCACTCATGTTGCTGAGAAATTATGACATTGATGTCATCCTTGGCATGGATTGGTTGAAGACCAACGAAGCTAAAATTGACTGTGCTCAGAAGTCAATAACTCTCTCCCACCCTTCTTGGCCAGATAGGTCCTACTTCTCCATATGGATCAAGTTCTGTTCAGCTGTTCAACCTCGATGCAAAACCCCTACCTCTACTTGAAAATGTTCCGGTGGTTTGTGAATTCCCTGACGTCTTTCCAGAAGAGTTGCCAGGGATGCCTCCGGACAGAGCAGTTGAGTTCGTGATCGAGCTTGAGCCAGGTACTACTCCAATCTCTAAGCATCCATACAAGATAGCTCCTCCTGAACTGAAATTGTTGAAGGAGCAAATCGATATGTACATGGAGAAAGGTTACATTCAGCCTAGTTCCTCCGCTTGGGGTTGCCCAACTCTGTTTGTTGCCAAGAAGGATCAAACAAAGAGACTCGTGGTTGACTATCGTCCTCTCAACGAGAAAACCATCAAAAACAAGTATCCAATTCCTCGTATCGATGATATTTTTAAATCAACTTGCTGGAGCCTCAATATTCTCAAAGTTGGACTTGAGGATGGGTTACCATCAGATAAAGATCAGAAAGGAAGATATTCCTAAGACAGCTTTCACCACTCGGTACGGTCTATATGAATACACCGTCATGTCCTTTGGTCTAACCAATGCACCGACGACTTTCTCTAGACTCATGAATTCTGTCTTCCATGAATACCTCGACAAGTTCGTTGTGGTATATCTCGATGACATTCTGGTCTACTCAAAATCCGAGGAAGAGCATGGAGAACATCTTCGTCTCACTCTCATGAAACTTCGCGAGCATCGTCTATATGCCAAATTCTCCAAATGTGAGTTCTAGATTCCAGAAGTTGCTTACCTTGGTCATATCATCTCTGCCAAAGGCATAGCCATTGATCCAGAAAAGCTTAAAGCAATTGTTGATTGGAAACCTCCCAAGACGGTGAAGCAAGTCAGAAGTTTTCTTGGCTTGGCTAGCTATTGCCGTCGTTTCGTCCAAAACTTCTCCAAGATTGCCAAACCTCTCACTGATCTCACAAAGAAGGACAAAAAGTTCGTTTGGACTCCACAGTGTGATGAGAGTTTCAATCTCTTGAAGACTAAACTCACTTCTACACCAGTTTTGGTTGGTCCAGATACTACCAAACCTTTCCAGATATTCTGCGATGCATCTCTCCAAGGTCCAGGAGCAGTTCTTATGCAAGAACGTCAAGTTGTGGCTTATGCTTCACGTCAGTTGAATGCACATGAGCAAAATTATCCCACTCATGATCTTGAACTTGCAGCAGTTGTGTTTGCCCTCAAGAAATGGAGACAATACTTGTTGGGTAACCGCACTGAAATCTTTTCCGATCATAAGAGTCTGAAATACATCTTCACTCAACCAGATCTAAACCTCAGGCAAAGGAGATGGATTGAAAAGATTAAAGACTTTGATCTCACCATTTCCTACACTCCAGGCAAGGCTAATGTTATGGCCGATGCTCTCAGTCGCAAGTCATATTGCAATAATCTCATGATCATGGAAAGCCAACCACCTCTTCGTGAAGAATTCCAGAAGCTCAACCTTGGTCTTGTTCCTCAAGGCTATCTTGCAAACTTTGTTTCTGCTCTGAAAGTTTGGTGAAAAGATGAATCATGAGTGTAAAAAGGGGAGAGGGAAAATGAAATAATCCCAAAGTGCACACTAGCGCTACAGACTCGATTGTTTTGTTATCCAACTCTGGAGCATATCACTTAGGACTCAGGACTGCAAACCCGACTTTTCGTAGACGCCTTTTCCTTCTACGCATATCATGCAGTATTACTAAATCGTAAAAATGTCACAAGCACGAGGTAATAGAAAAAGAACCATGGCGAACTAATTTAACAGCAAGCACAAGCTGAAAGTAAATTCAGCAAAAGCCTACAGTTGTGTGGTGGCCCGATGGCTCAAATCGATCAAGCCATCCTAAGGCTGAGGCAATGCACCAGCCATTGCGGCTGTTTCGCCACCAGCCCTTGCCGGAGTTCACACGCCGCCCCTCTCTCGTGGTGCTGCACCGAGCGGAGCGCGCCACTGGAGTCGGGCGATGAAGAGGGCGTCGTGGAGGGAGTAGTGCTCTCCCGTCGCTTCCTCTGTTTCCGGCCACCGCCGCAGCCAACGGCCAGCGTCAGCTCTAGCTCGTCTTCACTTTTATTGGACGGTGGCGTCACTTGGCGACCCGTGCAAGCGCTGCCACCGTCGCCAATGATGTGCTCGTCGACGGGGAGCTTTGAGCGTCGGGATTGGTGCCTGCGACTCTGCCCCTGCTGGCAGGGTAGCAGCACCGACGGGCGCCTAGCCTGGTCGCTCATCAGCTGCCTGCCTGCCTCTGAATCCGGTACAACCGGTGCAGATCATGCACCTGTCGAATCCTTCATCAGAAGAATTTTGTGAGCTCAGAAACAAATCCAAGAATATGCAAGCACGATTTGATGATGTTCTGGTCTACGTGTACCTGCTGCCTGAAGGTCTCTTCGTGCTTGAGAATGGCCGTCTGCATGAGCTCCATGTCGCGCTGCTGCTGCACAAGCAAAAGCTTCTCCATCTGCATCGTACGATTCTTATATATCTTGTGCTGCTCGCTCTTCAGTAAATTCTCGAGGGACTACTGCTTTGGATGGTTTTGGTAAGGGGTGTGGGGATTTTATAAACACTGCACTGCGACGAGAGAGGTGCGCTGGCGCTGCAACGGTATATGCAATGATGCCTGGAGAGAATATTTATTTGGCTTGGCCCTTTTCGCATGCCAAGCAAATTAGTAGGCAGCGGCGATGGGATTTTGGGGTACATCCTTTGCATGAGATGCCCCTCCCAGAGCAGACAGCCGTGGCAGGACCCTGGTTTTAGATCCTTGCCCCTACAGCCTAGCTTTTGATGTGCAGCAGTAGTGTAATGACTGACAGTACTGTGTACGTACATGGCATCCAATTAAGTAAGATGGACAAACTTGCCGTTTCCTAAAATTTCAACGCAAATCTTCTTAGGGCATGATGCTCAAATTCAACGTAATAATTGATTTGTTACAACTGAAAGAATTGCGTCGCAGCGGATGCAGATTTACTTGGACTAACAAGCAACCCCAGCCTACCATGGAGGTGCTAGATAGAATTCTGGTCTCTACCTCCTGGGAAGCATTGTACCCTCTTTCTTTGGTGTCGTCGCCCACTAGGTCGGGATCGGACCACTGTCCCATTCTGGTGGATTTGGGTTTCAGTCAGCCGCCTAAACCGAGTTTGTTTCGAGTGGAAGCGTCTTGGTTTGAGCGTCCTGACTTTTTCGACTTGGTTAAGGCGAAGTGGCCTGCTAGGGTTCTTGAGCGTGTTCTGGACCATTGGAAAATCTAGCAAACGGAGCTGTGGAAATTCTTGCGAGGATGGTCCAGAAACGACAAGGGAGAGTTTACAAGACTCAAAAAAGACCTTACAGCAAGCTTAAAGGAGCTTGATGATTTGGGGGACCTGAATCTTTTGTCTGATGATGAGTGGGGCCAGAGATATTTGATTGAAGAACAACTCTCCAAAGTCTACGCAGAAGGGGAAAGATATTGGCACGTTGGGGGTGGTGAAAACTGGCTTGCAAGAGGAGATAATAACACCTCTTTTTTCCATTCGGTTGCTAATGGTCGACGAAGGAAGACGTCCATTCTTGCCTTAGAAGATGAGGGGCTTACTATTGATGATGCGGAGCAGATCAAAGTCCATGTAACCGATTTTTTTCGAGGACTCTTTGGCCAGGAGCCCGGCTCGCAGGTCAAACTGGACCAGTCTTTTTGGGATGACACAGTGAAAGTTTATGTTGAGGACAACTTGGCGCTGGCCAGACCTTTCTCGATGGAAGAAATAGCTTCTGCTATGAAATCTATGAAGACAAACACGGCTCCTGGTCCGAATGGTTTCTCGGTGCAATTTTACAAAGAGTTTTGGCCGCTTGTTAAGGATAATATCAAGGAGATGTTTGATGAACTGCACGCAGGAACCCTTAGTTTGGGAAGGCTAAACTATGGGATAATCATTCTAATCCCGAAGATAAAAGAGGCAAATATCATTGAACAATTTCGCCCCATTTGTTTGCTGAATGTGATTTTCAAGTTGATAACCAAAGTCCTCACTGCCAGGCTAACTCCTCTTGCTGAAAAAATTATTGACATCACTCAAACTGCGTTTATTCCGGGGCGACATATCCTGGAAGGGGTTTCCGTTCTGCACGAAGTGGTGCATGAGTTGCATAGGTCGCAGGCTAGAGGGATTATACTCAAGTTGGATTTTGAGAAGGCGTACGACAAAGTCCAGTGGTCTTTTCTCCGAGATGTGCTCAAAGGAAAAGGCTTTACTGACACTTGGATTTCGTGGATCGTTCTGGCGGTGCAAACGGGCAAAGTATGTGTTAATTTGAACGGGGAGAATGGCGAATACTTTCGGACTTTCAGGGGTTTGAGGCAGGGGGATCCGCTTTCCCCCCTTTTGTTTGACATCGTTGCGAATGTCCTGGGTACCCTCATTTCTACTGCTAAAACCAATGGGCACTTGAGAGGCTTGGTGCCCCATTTGGTTCACGGGGGTATCTCTCACCTTCAGTATGCGGACGATACGTTGCTTTTCCTTGATTTGAATTATCAATCCATAGCTACTCTTAAGTTCTTGTTGTACTGCTATGAAGCACTGTCGGGGATGAAAATCAATTATGAAAAAAGTGAAGTGTTTGTTTTTGGGGCGGAGCAAGATGAGAGAGTTAGAGTTGCTAATTTGTTTGATTGCGAGCTTGGCTCTTTCCCAATAAAGTATCTGGGCGTTCCCATCTCTAACCGCAAGTTGATAGCTTCTGACTTCGAGTTCCTCCCGGACAAGGTCCGCAAGAAACTGGGAGGTTGGAAGCCTGTGTCGTCGGGGGGTAGAAAGATCTTGATTGATTCCTGTCTTAGTAACGTGCCTACCTATGTGATGGGCTTCTATATGATCCCGGAGGGGATCCATTATAAGATGGATATGCATCGAGCACGGTTCTTCTGAGAGGGTTCGAAAGAGAATGGGAAGTATCATATGGTGAGATGGCTGGATATGGCTAGGCCGATTGAGTTTGGTGGGCTGGGGTTTGCAGAAACTAGAGCCAAAAACATTGCGCTGCTAGCCAAATGGATCATCAAGTTGGAAAGGGGGGACCAGGATTTGAGTTGTCAAATTCTCCGGAAAAAATACCTAGCTGACGGTTCCAGTCGGAGGCTGCAGGGGGATCGCATTTCTGGAAGGGACTACACTCTATTAAGAAATGGGTCAAGAGAGGGATTAGGTATGAGGTTGGTGACGGTTCGAAAACTAGCTTTTGGAATTATGTGTGGCGCGGCTCGGTACTGCTAAGCATTGCATTCCCCCGCATTTTCTCGGTCAGTAACCAGCAACAGGCCACGGTGGCGGAGGTGCTGAGGTCGCAGGGGCTGACGCTTTCTTTCCGAAGATCCTTTGGCCCCAGCGAGGCGACGGAATGGGGAGAACTGTAACATCCCAAGTATGAAAATACCCCTAGAATGTTTGATTTCCTGTTTAATTAAAGTATTGCATCATGTCATCATATTTATTTCCTTGTTTGCATTTGTTTACTATTTGTTTTGCATCTGTTTTTATTCTGTTTTCATAATGGAAATCCAAACAATATTCAACTTTGTTATCATACTTGTCATGTTACAATCTTGTTTTCAAATAAAAGCTCAATTCAAACAACCTTTTGTTTCCAATTATTCCATATTTGATCAACTAATAAAATGGTGGTTTTTTATTTCAATTAATTAATTCCAAATTGCATTCAAATTCAAATCAAATCATCAAATAGCACCTAATTTGAAAATTATGAAAGTACCAAACAAATTCTAATCACATTTGTTCTATTTAATCAATAGGGGTCACCCTAATAAAAACATTGTTTTCAATATTAATCAATTAATTATCAAATTCTTTAAATTCAAACCAATTTGCAAACAGCAAATAAAAATTGAATATTTGAAAAACCAAAGTTGTCAGATGGTGGATGTTGACCTAATAAACTCACATGAATTTTCCCAAAAAAATTTCAACTCAAAAACCTATCATTTTCTTCCATTTTCTTTTGCTACAAAAAAAAACATAAGAATAAAATTCAAAAAAATAAAAAACGCGCGCAGCAGAGAGCCAGTGGGCTGTGCCCCGCGAGCCCAGCCCACCCCTCACCTTTTCCCCGGCCTGCGTACCGGTTCGCCCCGCACCCCTCTTCTTTCTCGCGTACGGCGCGCATCCGCCGCAGCCACGTCGGCGTACGGCGGAGCAGACGGCCAGGAGAGCTCCCTGTGCCCTATATCTACCCACTGACCACTAGATTCATGCCCTTACAACAAATATGATCAGTGGTGCATGAATTGTCTGCACATACTTGAACAGAATACATGCACACGAATGGGTTCATAACCCAGATAAGTGTGTAGGATTGCGTACATGCATTTTTAAACACCCTTCGTCATTTGTTAATTGTTACTGAAAACAAGCAAAATATGCGTGGTTTGATATTCATTAATTGGGCGACACGTACTAACACGCACGCAAGTTAGGACGCATCATGCACGCATGCACTGATGCGGGAGGAGTGGTGTGCGGCCGGACAGAGCGACTCTTTTTTTAGACGGAAGGCACCACGTGCCCAACTTTAAATTAATAAAGCCAACGAACTGGCAGAGTTATAAAGCATTACAACACAACTTGCTGGGGAAAACGTTCATCCAGTTAACCAAGACAAAACAACACACCCCACCATAAGCAACATCACCAGGATGGGGGACATAGGCAACCAACAGCCACGGCAGGAATAAAGAGGAAACTTAAACTAGCGTTTGATTTCGCGTCGGTGGGGAGGACGTCAGAGAGAAGATCCCCTTAAGCATGGTCACGAGCACGTCCAGAAGCTCCACCAAGTCGGCCTTTAACAGGGGTCGCCATTGCTGCAAGAAAAGCAAGATTTTGAAAATGCAATCAGTTGGTTGCCTAGGAATTTAGCCTCAATGGTAAACTTATTGCGAATAAGCCAGAGGGACCAACAAATCGCCGCAACAAGCACCCTAAGGATCCTAAGAGACTTTCCAGTGAACCCGGATAGGATCCGAGCCACGTCCACGAAGGAGGAGGGGTTCCACGCGACACCCAGCCCCTCCCTAATGGCGCTCCACACGAACTGTGCTAATGCGCACCCAAAGAAGATGTGACTCGCGTCTTCCGGCGCATCACACAGGGCGCACTGCCCATGGGATGGCCCCCGCCTAAGGGCGATCTGATCATTCGATGGCAGCCTGCCCCGAGCAAGCTGCCACAGGAAAATACGAACTTTCAACGGAGCGTCCACTTTCCAAATTACCTCAAACTCGCCCATAGCCTCCCCTTGCACCAACTTCTTGTACAAGGAGTTCATAGAGAACACCCCTGACTGCCATAGGGTCCAGGACACTCTGTCCTTTGTATCCCCAGGTAGAAACCCATCGATTTCTGGCAAAAGGGCTTGCTTGAGCGACTCTTTAGGATCTGGCTAGAGAAAATAGGCAATTTCGTTTGGAAAACCAAGAAACGAGGGCTAGTAAAAATGGAAACAAAATTAAAGGTGAACTGCAGTAGCAATCATAGCTTTAAGAGCAAGCAAGCATCTCTGTATGTAAATATGCTCCCCTTGGTGTGGTCGCATATTTAACTCGGAGAAGTTTGGGTTGTTGTGCTAGCCTACTTGTAGCTTTTATTTTTTATTTGGACACAGTAGAATTTGTCTTCCCAAACAACTCAATATCCTAAATTTCGGATCGTTATCCGGTAGCCGTAGACTAGCCATATTCATGTTCTACTGTTTCCCCTATTTTAAATGGTTAGCCTGCGCAACATAAGAAAATGCGCTCTAATCGTTTTCATCGTCTCTCGGTTGTGATCCGGAGACGTTGAACGCACACACCAACGGTGTCGGCGGAGACGTGTGATAAACTGGAGATAGATGACACACAATCATGGAGGCGAGGCTGGGAGCGAGTAAAAGCCACCACGAAGCTGAGAGGGGGGGGGTAGGGTGGTGGTTTTATGAGAGCCAAAATTAGAGGTATAGTTTTATATGGAAGCGGCGGCCTCCTAAAGCACGCGAAGGTCCTCAGTGAAATCGAACAAGAAGAGCCTAGCGAGCAAAAGGGAGATTTCTTCTAGAGGTAGGTCATTGGGTCGACACCAACAAGGCCATCAGCGTAGATATAGAGTAAAAGGGAGATGTTCGTCTAGAGTCTGTTTAGGCTCTACAGATGTAAAACATTTAAGTTTTCTTAAGTGGTGGTGGAATTAGCTTCTGCTTGTCTCTTTGCACTAGTTATAGATAGTCTTTGCTCCTCTTCTCTACCTTCATCCGCCTTTCTTCTTTGATATGTAATTTCCAGTCTAGCAATTTTCAGGCAGGACCGTCCTGGCGGCAATGCTCCATGGTGGTGAAGACCTCAAGCGGCGTGGCTCCGATCATGGTGGGTGGCGGATGCGGTGCTGTGGCCGTGATGGCGCTGGCCTGGCCGGCGGCTATGGTGGGCATGGCGGGCAGATCTAAGCTCGATTAGGCCCAAGGGTAGTTTAGCCATCCCGTTCTTCTAATGTTCATTCTGTTGTACTAGTCAATCTGGTGCTTCACCGCCTGCGTGGGTGAGTGATCTCGGACGCCGGGTCAGCGGCCTTGGAAGCTGGACTGCACGGGTGTATCTTTGGCGAGCATCATGGTAGTAGTGATGGCCATGCTTTTTGGTCATGTGAGTGGCGAGAAGCAGACAACGGGGGATCCTAGCACGACGACGGGGGATTCTAGCGCTGGCAGCGCTGACGGTGGATAGTCCGAAATAACGAGCGTGGCAAGGGTTTTTACGGACAAAAACTCAGTGCTCCGACGTGAATGGTGGCGATGTTTATGGGTGTCGTTGCCCTCTTGGCGTTCCGTTCTGGCTACCTTCTTCGGGAGGTCTCCGGGTGAAAATATTTGACAACGGTCTCAACAATGGTGATGTGAGGCATTGCTACCCTCTTGGGGCATTGTCATGGAGCTCTGGGGTTCCATTCGGTTTCATTCTAGTTTTATAGAAATTTTTATCATCACTATGGATCGGTTCGGCCTTGTGGCTTTATTTATAAAGTTGAACGAAAGCTTGTTTCGATGTAAAAAAGACTATACATATATTATATTTTTGCCAATTTCTTTGTTGGAATATTTACTTTAATTTATTCTTGTGTAAACTTCTCCTATGTATTTTTCACGGCAATCCTACTCGAATGTCCTGACTCTCTACCCCACACGGCAGTCACCATAGCTGTTGTGCAAAGCTCCTCTTCAGCACGTAGGAACTCTGTACAAGCAACCTGTTAGAATACATACGTACGTATATGTATATGTATCCGACTCATACTTGTACACATGTTCTAACTATATAATAAAGTTGATCCCTACCCGACGAGGCACGTCGGGACGGCCCAGACTATTCTACGTCTTTTATGGTATCAGAGCAATCTCTCCTGACCTAATCTAGTTCGCTTCCACCACCGTCCTCCTCCTCTAGTGTTGCCTCCGCATCGCCGGCCGTCTCCAGCACGATGACCAACGCACCGATGCCGTCGTCGGCCCCTGTCTCTGCCACAGTTGCTGTTGAATCCACACCAGCGCTCTCCTCTTCGATCTCCACTCCACCGACCGCGCCAGCCCTTGGCTCGTTGCCAGCCAGCCCTTGGCTCGTTTCCCCTGGCACCGATCTACACCATGCCGCTTGTCGCGGGATAATCACGGCAGACGTTACCGGGGGTAACTTATCTTGGGGCAAGACGACACAGATGTTTGGGAGAGGGTTTAGCTCAGGAGAAAACATGATGATGGGCGATCCAGAGGCCGGCGGAATAAGTCGCCGGGTCTCCGATCTCGATATATTAATCTCAACTCTCGTGTTACACTGGATACTCGATACCTAGCGATATTGCTCTAATTCTCTCTCTTGGTTTCGAACTTAACCTAGGGGCCGGCTTATAAAGCATCCGGATCCACTGGCCTGTTCTCCAAGGCATACTCTGAGTCCTACCCGGACACTGCCCACAAAACCCTAAACTTCCTTACCGGAACCCACAATCCGGGTTACCAGGCCTACGATCTTGGGCCTTCTAGAAGCTCCTTTATCCTAGCCGGGTCTTTGCGCAGCGTCCTTTGGGCCGAGTTACCCCTTGGAGTTGGGCTACTGGGTTATCATCCCCCCATCAGTAGTCCCCAGAATAGCCTGGGCTTCACGGGATCCTCCTTGAAGCGCTTGCTATTCCCTGTAAAAATATCAAACGTACAAGTCCACAGAGGCCGAGTTAAGGTGCTTTGATAAATAGCTAGGCCTAACTCCAAGGTGGCCATATAGCAACCCGGCTTTCTCTAGGTCCTTCTGTTACTTTTTCCGGATCAATAGTCCTGATAGAAATGTCAAAGACCCGGCTCACTTTACTCGATAATTGACCCCGATGTTGCGAAGAAGATTTACTTCTTGTCTCTGTCCAGATATCTCGTCCAGCACTTAAAGCGTATCTCGCAAAATCCGGATAAATAGCCGTTATCCCGAAATTCCCGGCACTTGCCCGTTGGACTAGGTTTATCCACCCGCACCCTTATAAATAGGCACTTAGGGGTCAACCTAACCCCAACGGCTCATTTCCCCCCTTTTCCTCTTTTCTTCACTCCCGCGCTCGAGCTCGCAGAGCATCATCACGGAGACCTCACGCGCGTCACCGGAGCCAATCCGCCGCCGGCTAGGCTCCGCCACGATTCGCCCCGCGCCGCCGCCAAGATCCGTCGCCACACCCTCATCTGGCCCGCCAGGAGTTGCGAAGGATCATTCAGACCGCGCTATTTACCGCCGCCGCGTGCTACTCCAATCCCCTTCAGTAAGTTTCTTGTACCCATCAATTCAACCTCACAATTTCTTGATTTACTCTAGATTGGATCTAGGTCAACCCGCGGGCAATTCTTCCTGTCGCGCCCGGTCGGGTCGCTTAGATGCTCGATAACTCCTCCAATAGCTCGATTGACGGCCACACATCACTCTCCTATCATCATTAACCGTTAATTTCTTCATAGAATCGCCCGCAAGTTTTCCAATCTAGATCCATTTCGTCCCAATTTTCCGCGCATGTCATTGACACCCGGAAAATCCTCTTCCTCCGGTTCTTTTGCTTGCAGTAGATACATGGGCAATCATCCGTCTTCCTCAAACACCTTTGAATACGTAAGTACCCCGTAGTTTGTATAATGATGCTTGATACCCGGATAACTTGTAACCTTGCCTTCTAGAATGACACCCGGATAATGCTTAACTTCCATACTTTCTTGATACCACTCACAGATACTCGGATAGCCCATGGTTTCCGAGTCTTACTTCTTGCACCTTTTTGCCTTGTGTTTTTGCAGGTTGATCCCATGGCTCCCAAAAGGCAAGGGAAGCAGCCCGCCAAGGCCAAGTCCTCCAACTCCATATCCGCCAACTGGGCGCGATCCACGATCACGAAGGCTAAGTTAGAAGAGCTGACCGAGCTAGGGATTCTCCCTTCTCAAAGAGATATCCATTGGAGGGTGCCGGGTGACGAGACCCGGCCCACACCTGCCGACGACGAGGTAATCTGTTTTGTCGAACACGTGACCCGGGGGTTCCGTCCTCCGGGTCATCCCTTCTTTCGAGATGTCCTGAGCCACTATGGCCTTCGGATATTTGACATAGGGCCTAACTCTATGTTGAATATTTCCCATTTCATCGTTTTATCCGAGTCATACTTGTGCACTCCGCCAAGTTTGACTCTCTTTATCGAACTCTTCCAGTGCAAGCCGTGCCGCGAAAGCGGCGACGAAGCACTTCTCACCTGCGACGGGGTATCCATCCAACGCCGTAAGAACTAACCGATGCCAACCCTTAATCTGAACTCCCACGTTAAGCACTGGCAATTATCCTTCTTTTACTGCCACGACACCTCCCCACCCGACGAGAAGAAACTGTCGGGTTACTCGGAGGGCCTCCTCGACATTTCCGAGAAATTCAACGCTTTCGCCCCTGACTCGGACAGGGAGGCAATCCAGCCCCTTCTCTGAAAGATATCCGTCTTATACACCCAAGGCCTTCTTGGGCTCAACCTGGTCAAGACATAGGTGGATTTCCGGATCCAACCCAACTCTATCCGCACTAAGCTGATGTGCGATTACTCGGGGCATACCACGGACGCGCTCCGGTATTCCTCCAAGAACTATCCAGCCGGTGACACCAACAAAACCATCAAGGGATTCTTGACGGAAAAGCTGGAAGTGATCAAGAACATTGCCGGGTTGCCGCCATTTACCCGGGAAAACCCGGCCCCAGCGGTAAGACTCGACACATGTAACCTTATTCACACGTCTTTGACTTGATGCAATTACTGATTCCCACCTTCCTGTTTTTATCTCAGGCTGATGACGCTTTCTGGAATGTTGAAACCTCTCCTACTACCGGAGACCCGGAGGAGGAAGACGAGCCGGCTGACAATGATGAGGGTATTTATCCGAATCTTGTGTCTTCTTCACTTGCATAAATTTCCTCATTTAACTTTTTCCATCGATACATGCTCGGCTTGCAGGGCCGGAGGACGAGGATGAGAAGGATGAGGAAGACCCGGAGGCCACCGAGTCCGATCCAGAAATAACGGTCGGGGCCAAGAGGAAAGCCAGAGGAGTGGTGTGCAAGGTTCCCTATTCCACCATGTCTTCCGAACCCTACTCTTTTGATAACATGCACAGACTTAACCAACGACTATCCAACTCATCGCACTTGAAGGACTCTTTCCCGACCAAGCGCAGAGTGACCCGGAGTTCACCGGGGGACGATCCCCTTAACCCGGGTATCTCCTCCTCGCCAAACCGCCGGGCCGATACTCCTCCTCCTCGCCCCTCCAAATCTCCTCGGTGTCACCCCTCCCCCAACCATCCTTTGGCCGGGCAGCTCCGGGTTCCGCTATCAACTACTATGACAAACTCATCGGCTTCCAGCAGTGAACTCCCGCCGGATTACACTGTAAACACCGGGTAAGTCTTCCGCTGTACGATATCTTTGCGCACTTGATTATTTCCATCCGCTGTTGTTGACCATTCCTCTCTTTTCCTTAGCGCCCAAGTCACGACTAGTGACCCGGAGAATGTGGAGACGGATAACCTGGAGGCGGATAACCGGGAGACGGAGGGGCCGACTGAAAACGTAGATGCCGCGACTGGCGGTGACACTGAGAACAACCAGGAACAAGGCCCCTTGGGCGATCCAGTTCACCAAGCCGCCGGGTCTCCAGAGTCATCCGAAGCAGTGGACGAGGAGATTGAGGTCCCAGATACGAGGATGGGTTCTTCCAACCCGGATACCCAGACTGTCCGAGTCTCGAACCCAAAGGCGGGGAAAGATCCCCAACCACGCGACCAGGTTGCCGGCTCTTCTGGTGTCCGACCCGAAGACATGACGTTTGCCCAGATGCTCGAAGCCCTGCACACCTTGAGGGCTGATGAAGAAAATATCTTGGAGGCTTTAATAGCCAAACACGAGGTAAACCCGGATAATATTGCTTGTGTCCTTATCTAGTCCCCAAGTTCCGAGTGAATTGATTGACAATTTACTTGGAACTTTACGGTATACCCGACTGATAGCTTGCCCTTTACCCGGCTAACCCTTCCTTGCATCCGTGCAGTCCTTCATGACTCAATCTGAGAAAAAACTGGCAAAGGCCACCAAGCTCATTGAAAAGGAGGTGGCTCTGTGTGATGCGGCCGAAGCTGAGGCCAGGAGGAGTGGGAAGATAATGAAGAAGTATAGGAGGAGGGCTCACACAGCAGAAGATAATCTAACGAGCCTTTCTGTTCAAATTGCTGATACGTATCGTGCTTTGCTCGGTACGATTCTTAATCCGGGTTATCCTTCTGATAAATAGCCGGAGTTTCCTTACTCGTGTTTCCATTTCTTTCTGCAGGTCCGGATGAAGTGATGCCGGACGAAGATGATATTGCCAGGCTGAAAACTATCAAGAGCTTTATCCGGCAGCTATGCGTCGGAACCAAATGGATCCTTCAAGAAATACGGTGGCCGGGTGTTGGGCATGTCGACCTGAAGAGAATGCTGGACGCCTGCTCCACTATCCCCGAGTGGATTTGGCATTGGAAGCGCTCGTCCTGCCGGGTTGGAGTAACCCGGGGGCTTGCGCTTGCTAAAGCTTACTTCCCTAAGCTCGAGCCAGCCAAGCTTATGGGCGGGTTTCCGGAATTCAACCGTGATGGGTCCAAGTTTTCCGCGAAGGATTTCAAGGCCATCCAGAAGGAGGTCCGTTACCCGGCCAGCGTGATTGCGGACGGCTTGGATGTCAATTCCATCGTCCCTGCATATGATGCTGATGGTGAAGCGGTTAAGTCGGATCTTACCAAGCCGTATGACATGCTGGCCCGATGGAAGGAGGAAGCTGCCAAGTTGAGGGAGGAAGCCGCAAAGAAGAAGGCTGAAGCCGATTCTGCGCCTGCTACTTCTACACCCGTCGTCCCTCCTCCTGCGCGAGCCGGCACTGCTGCTGATCCGGGTGTTGCTGCTACCAAGGGCAATAGCAAGGGCAAGGAGAAGATGGATGCCGCAGCCCAGAATACCGAGTGATACCTGCTACCTAATGCTGTTTCGTATGCGTCAGCCGGCCAATGGGCCGTTTGAACAATCATTTTTTGATGCTGCGCCTGTGCACCTTTGATACTAGTACCTAAATTTGTAATGTACTTTAAGTTCTTGACACACTTTGTGCTTCTTCTGATCGTTTAAATTTATCCACTTTTGAGTCCACTTGTTCTTGATATCCGACTTTCTTTATGATTCCTTTTGTGAGACTCGGTTTCCGAGTTTCATGGGTTTTGACAAACGGACTTTTCTCAAAGTCCCCAAGTCCCCCAGACTCGGATGTTTGGGTTTTTGTGAGTTTTAGCAACTAAGCAACTTTTTCTTTTTCAAAATCCTCAGTCCCCAAGTCCCGAAATTCCGAGTCTGGGATGTGTGGTCTTTCCAAGAGAACAAGTTGTTTGCTGCTAAGCCCCAACCCAGAGCCATTTCACATAGGTATTGAAGTTATGCTTGATAAACGTTGAGTTTCTGGCTGTTAGCCGTGTACTCTGCATAACTTGTGGTTTGGATGGCCCTTTTGACTATCTTGTACTATAAGCCGGCTTTCGCGTGGATACCATGTTGTTACGTCCATACGAAAACAGGGTCAGGCAAGTCCCATCGGGTTTCATGGCTGATTGTAATCGTAAGCGAGCAAATCATGCCACTTTAGTGCGAGTCACCTCAAGCTTAAGTAAGAAAAGTCAAGAAAATTTGGCTCCTTCGTCCGGTTATAAGATTGTAGCCGTACTCGTTTGCGAGTAATCGGCCCTTATAACTCATAGGCATCAAGGCCGGGTCATTGAGTTTGTAACTGTGCTATTCGAGCAATCAGCCCCCAAGACCTAAATATATGCAACATACCAAGAGTAAAGAACATACGAACAATCACTTCTTTATTTGATATGAGAAAGCTAGGTCCGGGAGCCGCCTCATTAAAAACCCATCCAGTCCCCAAGGGTACCCTAGATAGGAAAAGAGTGCGTCTGAAACATGCCGCCTGTTACATCGTGTAATTCCACTTGCCAATATAATCTATACTAAGTATAGTAGGTACGTAGCTGGGCCACGTTCCATGGTCTGTCTCTTTCTTGCATAGATGAAGTAGTATGGGCGGTGTCGTTAACTGTAGCGGACTCTTCCCTTGCGTCTATCAAGTAATATGATCCGTTGTGCAGATTCTGACTTATGATAAATGGTCCTTCCCACGGAGGTGATAACTTGTGTTTTCCTTCGTTTGACTGTACCAGGCGTAGAACCAGGTCTCCTTCCTGAAAGACCCGGGTTTTCACGCGCCGGCTATGATACCTCCGTAAATCTTGCTGATATATGGCTGATCTTTCCAGTGCTTGTTCCCTTTGCTCTTCTAACATATCTACGGCGTCCTGCCGGGTTTTCTCGTTCTCTACCTCGACGTAGGCCGAGACTCTCGGCGAGTCATGGATGATGTCACTCGGCAACACCGCCTCTGCACCATAAACCATGAAAAACGGTGTCATCTGGGTGGATCTGTTAGGTGTTGTGTTGATACCCCAAACCACTGCAGGTAATTCTTCAACCCATGCACCAGCAGCTCTGATACACGGAACTCGCAATCGTGGCTTTAATCCGCGAAGCAATTCTTGATTTTCCCTCTCCACCTGTCCATTAGCCGGTGGATGGGCCACTGAAGCTACGTCAAGCCGGATTCCATTGTTTCCACAAAATTTCTCCATCTCTCCAAGGGACATATTGGTTCCATTGTCGGTAATTATGCTATGGGGATACCCAAACCGATAGATAATCTTTTTCAGGAACTTGACTGCTATAATTGCTTCACAGTTGGTGACTGGCATAACCTCGACCCACTTGGTAAACTTGTCAATGGCCACCAAGAGGTGCGTCTTTTTGCAAGGTGACATGTGAAAGGGGCCAACCATGTCCATCCCCCAAACAGCAAACGGCCAAGTTAACGGGATAGTCCGTAGTTCCATAGCCGGCACATGGGTTTGGCGAGCGTACCTTTGACATCCGTCACACCTTGCTACCAAGCGCTCCGCGTCTGCTAGGGCCGTGAGCCAGAAAAAACCATGTCGATAAGCTTTGGCCACAAGAGATCTTGTGGATGCATGATGCCCACAATCGCCTTCATGAATTTCCTTGAGGATTTGTCGGCCTTCTTCTGGTGCTACACAGCGCAAAAAGACTCCTGTTGCGCTTCTCTTGTATAACTCTCCATTGATGATAGAATATCCTTTTGCTCGCCTCAGAATTTGTCTTGCTAATACCTCCTGCTGTGGTAACTCGCCCCGTAATAGGTAAGCCAAGAACGGCTCTGTCCACTCGGGAACATCACGTACTGTGGCCACGAGCTCCAAATCCGGGTCTTGATTTGCCAGTTCTTCCTCAGACTCGGTTTTAACTGATGGTCGCCATAGTTCGTCCAGGAAAACATTAGGTGGAACCGGCTCTCTGCGCGAGCCGAGTCTGGCGAGTGCATCTGCTGCCTCATTTTTTCTTCTGTCTATATGCTCCACCTCGTACCTGGAGAAACACCCGGCAACTCTATCAACCTCTCTGCGGTATGCTGCCATAGTTGCATCTTTTCTATCCCAAGTTCCTGAGACCTGCTGTACCACAAGGTCCGAATCTCCAAAGCATCGTATCCTCTTAATGTTCATTTCCTTGGCTACCTTTAAGCCGTGCAATAGGGCCTCATACTCGGCCACGTTGTTGGAAAAATCAAAATGAATCTGTAGCACGTAACTCAATTTGTCTCCTTTGGGTGATGTTAGCACTACTCCAGCTCCTGATCCCTCGTATTGCTTGGATCCATCAAAGTGCATGATCCAAGACTCGGAGTTTGGAACCATGGTGGGCATGCCTGTGTGCGTCCAATCGTTAACGAAATCGACCAGAGCCTGAGATTTGATTGCTGACCTGGGCTCGTAGTTGATGTGATAGTCCCCCATCTCTATCGCCCATTTGGCTATTCTTCCTGTTGCATCCGAGTTTCTGATGATATCCGACATTGGTATCGAACTAACCACTGTTATGGGGTGTTCCTGGAAGTACGGCTTCAGTTTCCGGCTAGCCATAAAGACCCCGAAAACCAGCTTTTGCCAATGCGGATAGCGCTGCTTTGCCTCTGATAATACCTCGCTGACGTAATAGACCGGTCTCTGAACCGGGTAACCTTTCCCATCCTCTTTACGTTCCATAACGACTACCGCGCTAACGGCTCGTGGGCCAGCTGCTACATATAACAACATGGGCTCTTTAGGACCCGGGGCCGCTAGGACTGGTGCTTCAGATAACTGCTTCTTTAGTGCTTCGAACGCTTCATCCGCCTCCTGATCCCATACGAATTTATCGGATTTCTTCAAGAGCCGGTACAAGGGTATTGCTTTTTCCCCGAGTCTGGATATAAATCGGCTCAAGGCTGCTACACAGCCCGTGAGCTTTTGGACATGCTTCAAATTTTCCGGCTTTTTCAGATTTTGGATAGCTTTGATTTTATCCGGGTTTGCCTCAATTCCTCTCTCGGAAACGATAAAGCCGAGCAATTTCCCAGCTGGAACTCCGAACACGCACTTTGTCGGATTAAGCTTCATCTGATACCTCCTCAAGTTCTTGAACGTTTCCGTTAGATCATCGATAAATGTCTCCGCCTTCCTGGTTTTGATAACCACATCATCCACATAAGCATGGACGTTGCGTCCGATTTGGTCCTCGAAGCACTTCTGGATACACTGTTGATAGGTTGCGCCAGCGTTCTTCAACCCAAATGTCATGGTTTTGTAACAGAAGGCCCCAAAAGGGGTTATAAATGATGTTTTCTCCCAATCTTCCCTCTTGAGTTTGATCTGGTGATACCCGGAATATGCGTCTAGAAAGCATAATAGGTCACTTCCAGCCACTGCGTCTATGATCTGATCTATCCTCGGTAGCGCGAACGGATCCTTTGGGCAATGTTTGTTAAGAATCGTGTAATCAATGCACATCCTCCACTCATTGGTCTTTTTCATTACGAGAACCGGATTCGCTAACCAGTCCGGGTGAAATACTTCCATGATGAAGCCGGTTGTTAGCAAGCGAGCGATTTCTTCTCCTATTGCTTTCCTTCTTTCCTCGTTCATCTTCCTCAAGCCCTGCTTCACAGGCCTGGACTTGGGATCTACGTGCAAACTGTTCTCTGCCAACTCGGTGGGGATACCCGGCATGTCGCTAGGCGTCCAGGCGAACACATCCGCATTTGAACGGATAAACTCCACAAGTGCCTTCTCCTGCTTGCTGTCCAGGTTAGACCCTATAGCAAACTGCTTAGAGGGATCACCTTCAACAAAAGCTATCATCTTGGTATCCTGTGCTGCTTTGAATTTTGCTCTCTCATCTTCGGTATTCGGCCTTTTCAATGTTGTTCTGTCATCTGGGTCTACTTGAGCTCCTCTTTTCTGCAAGCCTGCTCAGCCATTACTGAATCTCCTTCATCGCACTCAGCCGCTATATCCCGGCTTCCATGTATGGTGATGGTCCGCTTAGGACCCGGGATTTTTAGCTGTAGATACACATAACACGGCCTGGCCATGAATTTAGCATAAGCCGGCCTTCCGAACAGCGCGTGATAAGGACTGCGCAGCTTGACCACCTCGAAAGTGAGCCACTCAACTCGATAATTGTCCTTTGATTCTCCGAAAGCTACCTCCAATGCGATTTTTCCCTCGGGGCACGCTGAGTGACCCGGCACTATCCCATGAAAAATTGCTGAGTTCTTCTGTTGCTGAGACTCCTTGAGACCCATGCGTAAAAAGGTTTCCCAATATAGGATATTGATGCTACTTCCACCATCCATCAGGACCTTTTTCAACTCATACCCATTGACCTGCGGTGCAACTACTAATGCTAAAACTCCCGGGTGTTCTATTCTTTCCGGGTGATCTCTTCTGCTCCATGTTACATCCTGCTCTGACCACCTCAGGTATCTCGGCACAGCCAAGGAAACCGCGTTTACCGCTTGCTTCAGTATGTTTTTGTCCCTGTTAGAAGTTCCTGTAGTATGCACATGATATTGTCCTCTTGAATCGTAAGTACGTACCATACCGATGAAGATGTTGATCCGGCCAATCGTCACGATAGATCCGGATTCGAGGTGATCCGACTCCGGCCCCCAGCCGGAATCATCCACCATCTTCTCTCCTTCGTGGTCGGTGTAGATTTCGCTGATGACAAGATTCTCCATGTTCTTCCGAGCTTCTCCCGTGATGTAAACACCTTTGGACGTAGGCCCCACGGTGGGCGCCAACTGTCGCGGGATAATCACGGCAGACGTTACCGGGGGTAACTTATCTTGGGGCAAGACGACACAGATGTCTGGGAGAGGGTTTAGCTCAGGAGAAAACATGATGATGGGCGATCCAGAGGCCGGCGGAATAAGTCGCCGGGTCTCCGATCTCGATATATTAATCTCAACTCTCGTGTTACACTGGATACTCGATACCTAGCGATATTGCTCTAATTCTCTCTCTTGGTTTCGAACTTAACCTAGGGGCCGGCTTATAAAGCATCCGGATCCCCTGGCCTATTCTCCAAGGCATACTCTGAGTCCTACCCGGACACTGCCCACAAAACCCTAAACTTCCTTACCGGAACCCACAATCCGGGTTACCAGGCCTACGATCTTGGGCCTTCTAGAAGCTCCTTTATCCTAGCCGGGTCTTTGCGCAGCGTCCTTTGGGCCGAGTTACCCCTTGGAGTTGGGCTACCGGGTTATCATCCCCCCATCACCGCTCGTGGCTACTTCACCGGAAGCGCTAGACTCGCTGCACCTGGCACAGATGCTGGGGTCTCCCTTGCAACCGACTGCACCGATGCAAGCAGCAATGCCTACGATGGGCTACTCCACGGAGACCCCTCCTGGTTCGACCATGTATGGTCGAGCTTCAATCAGGGAGGGCAGTTCTACAACCACATGCTTCCGGGCGGCCACATGATCCCGCGAGGCGTCGTCGCCATCGGCTCCTCAATCACCATCAAGCTAACTTCAGAGAACTACCTAGTTTGGAGGGCCCATGTTGGTCCTCTCCTTCGGAGCCAACTCCTCATGGGTTACGTCGATGGATCGACACCATGTCCTGCTTCACTTATTGTCGTTAACCATGGTGGTGCCATGATCCAGCAAACAAATCCTGCCTATCTTCACTGGTTTCAACAATATCAAGCCATCCTCTCAGCGTTTGTATCCTCGAGGATGCCAGATGTGGTCGGCATGGTCATGTTTGTTGCCACCGCCAGAGAGGCATGGGAGACGCTGAGTGGCTCTTTTGCCTCGACTTCCATTTCACGATCTTCGGCCATCCGTCAACAAATGGCCGAACTCAAGAAAGATAACAATACAACCACGATGTCGCACCCGGACTTCTAGAGGATACTCACAGCCCGCTAAACAGTAGATAAATGGCTTACGGGGCATACCGGCACCCGCATCTCAATATGAGTAGGCCAACACGTAAACGTGTGACAACCATCCTCTACTATTCATCGTTTGCGTAAACCATCCCATAGAAATCCGACTACTTCCATTGACGTACTTCATAACATACACACATGGTACGTCAACGACATTTGAACAAGTGATATCACAACAAATCTCTAAGACACAGAGAAATAGAAATAAGTGGCAAATAGCTCTCACTGGAGCAGAGATAGCAAATACAATCATCCAGAGGACACATGTCCCAACAAGTCATCATTACATCACAGCGGAAGCATCCAAAGTGTCTGAGTACAGACAAGATCCAAATAGGCCTAAGAGGCCGGAAACGAAAAGACGGAGGCCATCCACAATGTCTCGGATCCTGCCCGGGTCCGCTATCTACTCGTCAGCAGCCTCGTCATACTCCACGTAGTAGCCACCATGGGGATCCTCGGAAGCGTAGTCTGCGGAAACCAAAGCCCCAAAGGGGTCAGTACAGACAAGTACTGGCAAGCAAGACGCACAAGATACCAAAGTGTACCCGGCAACACCAAGTACAGATGCTTTGGGTTCAACGGAAGATAGGTGATACAAAAGTGCGGCAGCAGGCTGCTCTAACCAACTACAGAGACACGCTACAACTTCCGGCTAAAAAGAAGGGGATAAGATAGCGTATCGCAACCACTACCACTAACCGGAAACAAACCCATCCTGGATCTCGCCCCTTATCCAAAGAAGCAATCCGAGGATAACTCACACAGTTGGATTAGTGAAGGTTCAAGTTATTGTGTCAATAAGCCTATTACTAGTCAAGTTAGCATTAATTAGGTGTAAGTTGTCTAATCCTTGTTAGCCAGCCCTATCACCAAGTCATCCATAACCGCGGACAACACGGCTTCTCGAGAAGATTTAACCCTGCAGGGGTGCACCAATTTGGCTGTACACGTAAGAATATCCCGCCAGACGGGGATCAAACCCACCAAGCGAGGCACTCTATACAACCCAACTCTTCTTCGCATCAAGCCCAAAGAACCACGTGTTGTGCGTGTGCGGCTAATCGAGCCCCCATGAAGAAAAGGGGGACCCTCATAGCACTGGAAGACCACGCCTCCCTAAATGCCGACTACAAAAGTTCCACCCTGGAGCCAAGGGTTCGTACCTGCATATGCGTGCATCAAATGGAAAGCCCGAACTAAGTGTGGCGATTTGGATGAGATGCGAATCGAATCAGAGTTGCGGGGGGCGCCCATACACGCTTCCCACATGCGGTTAGCGCGCTCAACATGGATCCAGAGGACAAGAACTTTTCCTGAGTTCGACACTAGCAGGCCTCAAAACCATACCCGGCCTCCTGCCGGTGCCTTATCATCAAATTAGCATTACCTCAAACATTAACAGGTTGTTGTTTAACATCGAGCCCCCGGAACATAATAAATATGGTAACAGAAATAACGGACATCAGACTCGAGCATAAACAACCCTAAGCATGCTAGTAAGACACAGGCAACAAGCAACGGGGTTATAGGTGTGGAGGTTAGGCTATATTAGGGTTACAGGATAACATGTGATAGGATCGGAACACAAGCAACGAATCTTAAGGCTAGCAGAATAGACAACGAAAAGTATCGATATCCAGTGTGGAAAGGACACAATGGTTCTTGTGAGTGAATACTTGCCTGCAAACTTAGTAGCCTGGTACTGGGCTAACTCCTCAGAAGTAGTGTCGTAAACCTCGTCTGTCTCAACGTCGTCGTCTATTCGAGAAGAAGCAAACAAACAACACAGAGAGACAAACAATCAATAACATGGCATAATGCACAAACATGGGATGATGCATGGCAATTTAACTGATGCATCAAAGATAAACTAGTTGACATGGTAACATAATTAAATGGGCCTATATGCAATTTGGATTATATATGGAAGAGCCCATGAATTAAGATTGAATTAATTTACCTACAACTAACCTTCATGTGATAGTTGGTTAGAATGATGCATGGATGAGGAAAACAATGATAAAACAACATTAGCTTCAATTTGAAATGTTGTTTACCAAGTTTGGAATTTTTATTTATTAAGTTATGAAATTTGGCTTCTTAAATGAGTTACACAAGCATTTGTTGTTTTCACCAATTTTAAATGTTCAAAATAGATAACGAAGTTCATGTTTGGAAAGAACACAAAATTTTAGATGGAAAACATATTTCATTTGTTGAAAAAGGAATTAAAATGAATTAATTATGAATTAAACAAGCTTAAACAAGATTTAAATGAATTTAATTCAAGTATGAAATTATTTGAATTTTTATTTGTTCAAAACATTAAATAAAATTCATATTTGGAAAGATTATACTTTTCTGGTTTGAAAACATATTTTATATGTTCAAAAAGAAATTAAATTGACCAAGTTATGACTTTAGCAATTTTAAATGAATTAAACAAGGTTTAAATTATTTAACCAAATTTAATTATTCAAAACAGGAAAAAAAGTTTATATTTGGAAAGGTGGTTCAATTTTGCATGGAAAACATATTTTATATGTGACATTTGAATTAAATTTGAATTAGTTATGATTTTGACCAAATTTGAAATAGTTATTTGAATTTGAATTTTTTAAAACATTTTAAATGTTCAAAACAGTATACAAATGGTTTAATCATGTAGAGAATTAAATTTGGTACAGAAAACATATTTTATTTATTATATTTGGATTTGAAATACAAAAGTTATTTGAATTTGAAATTTGGGGGCTATTCTGCAATTTTAAAAACATTCAGATTTGGTCCAGGGGCTTGGATGCAAAAAAGAAATTACAGAACGGCCCCTGGAAACATTTTCTATGCAGCAGATCAACCCCTGGGTCACTGGCCTGTGGGCCAGCGCCCAGCTGGCGCTGCGTGGCACGCGTGTGGGTGCTTGCGTGGCCACCACTGCCAATGGCAGGTGGGGCCAGCGTGCACGCGTGGCAAAGGAGCAAAAACTTGGGTTTTATTCCGCGCTGCGGAGATCGAACCCGCGACGCTGCGCTGCGTGCCGTGCGATCAAGCCACTACGGTGTGGATTCGTTTGGTGACAGAGAGGAGGTGCACGTGGTTTTGAGGTTCAGATCCGTCAGTTAACTGAACTGACGAAAGTTCAGTTACCTGAACTTGCTGACAGGCGGAGCGATGGACGCCGGCGACGAGCTGCGCGGCTACTGCTGCTGCCCGTGGATGCGTGCGTGTGTGCAAGGGTGTGTGCTCACGGTTTGAGGTTGCAGAGGGGAGGAAGGAGGCCGTGGTGCTCACCGGGAGGGGAAAGGAGGAGGTGGACGTGCTCGGGAGGCGACAGTCGACGACGGCGACAGGGACAGGGACGGCAGCGATGATCGAGTGCTTCCCAGCCACAGCGGCGGTGTCGAGGAGGAAGAGGACAGCACGGGGATTCGATCCCCGGGCTTATCCTACGCGGAGGTACAACATGGCGACGGCGATCACCGGGATTTGGTTGCGGTGGTGGAGGGTTCAGAGGTCGGAGGCAGGGCAGCGAGGAAGAGGAGGAGGAGGAGAAAGATGGCGGCGGCAGAGATGGAGGAGGGAGAGAGCTAGCCCTAGGGCACGGCCTGGGAGGCTAGATATAGGGAGGAGGTGGCGCAGGTGGCGCTGCCGGTGGGGGAGCCCCCCTCCTCTCTGTGTCTCCGTACAGAGGTAGGGGAAAGCGACAGGTAAGGGGCTGGGCCGGGGGGAAAAGGTGGGCTGGGCTGGCTGCTGGGTTGGCCTGCCCCCTTCTCTCTCTGTTTTATTTTTTTTGTTTCTCTTTTTTTTTGCAGAAAAGAAAAGGGAAGAAAGGAGAGAAATTTTGAGGGGTTTTTGGGGTTTTAAATTTTGGTGATAATTTTATAGTTTGTTATTTACAAAAACCCAACTGTGCCATTGTTTGTTTTTCAAAAATTTAAACTTGGTTGCTGTTTGAAAATTCAAATGAATTTGAGTGAATTTGGGATTAATTTGAATAATTGAAAGAAGCAATTTAAATGGTTTGGAATTTCAAGTTTATTGGAAACAATTTGATGTTTTTATTTGAATATTTCATTTGAAAAATGTAACAGAACAAGTATGAACAAGGATTTTGAAATTTGGTTTGAAATTCATATGGAAAACAAGGGAAAACAAATGGAAAACAAATGCAAAGCTTATGATGACATGATGCAAAACATAAATTAACAAGAATCAAACATTCTAAAGGTTGTTTTTCATACTTGGGATGTTACAAAACGCCCCCCCTTGAAGGAATCGCGCCCCGAGATTCCTACTGAGAAGAGAAAAGGTCCGGATACTTCTTGCGAAGATCCTCTTCGGTCTCCCACGTTGCCTCTTTATCGGAATGATGAGACCACTGCACTTTTAAGAACTTGGTGCTCTTGTTGCGAGTTTTGCGCTCGGTCTCATCGAGAATTCGAACAGGATGCTCTTCATAAGAGAGGTCTTCTTGCAGATCAATGGAATCATGATCAACGTCACGACCTGGATCTTTGAAACACCTCTTGAGCTGTGACACGTGAAACACATCGTGCACCTTGGATAGCTTTTCTGGAATTTCAAGACGATAGGCATTTTCTGCACGCCTTGAGAGAATGTTGAAAGGACCAATATATCTTGGTGCAAGCTTTCCTTTGACACCAAAACGATGAGTGCCTCTGAGGGGAGTTACACGGAGATATGCTTTGTCACCAGCTGCATAGACCATGTCCCCGTGCTTGCTGTCATAGTAGCTTTTCTGACGAGACTGAGCAATCTTGAGATTGTCACGAATGATGCGAACTTTCTCTTCGGCTTCCTTAACAATGTCAGGGCCTAAGAGTGAACGTTCACCAGCTCCAGACCAATTTATTGGACTCCTGCATCTGCGGCCATAGAGAGCCTCAAATGGTGCCATGCCTAGGCTTGCCTGGAAGCTGTTGTTGTAGGAGAATTCAGCATATGGAAGACATTCCTCCCATTTCATGCCAAAAGAGATACCACATGCTCTGAGCATATCCTCGAGAATCTGATTGACTCTTTCGACTTGCCCTTGAGACTGAGGGTGATAAGCTGTGCTGAACAGAAGTTTGTTGCCCAAAGCTTCTTGAAAGCTTTTCCAGAAATGAGAAGTGAAGATGCTTCCACGGTCTGAGCTTATTTCCAATGGAACACCATGAAGAGGAACAATCTTTGCTGTGTAGAGCTCTGCTAACTGACTAGCTGAGATTGTCTCTTTGACAGGAAAGAAGTGAGCTACTTTAGTGAGTCGATCAATGACAACGAAGATTGCATCGTTGCCCCTCTTGGACTTTGGAAAACCAGTAACGAAGTCCATTTCAATCATGTCCCACTTCCACTCAGGGATTTTCAGAGGTTGGAGAAGACCGGCTGTTTTCTGATGAACTGCCTTCACACGTTGACAAACGTCGCATTCAGAAATGTATTGAGCAATTTCACGTTTCATGCCAGGCCACCAATACAGTGTCTTGAGATCCTGGTACATCTTTGTACTTCTAGGGTGTAAGGAGAGAGGAGTTTCATGAGCCTCCTTGAGAATGACATCTCTGAGACTTTGAACTTGAGGAACTGCAATGCGTCCTTCGAAGAACACAGTTCCCTTGTCATCCACTGAGAAGGACTTAAATTTCTCATTGCCTCCTTTTATGTACTCTACAATCTTCTTGATTTCAGCATCACGAAGTTGTTCAGAACGAATCTTGTCCTCGAGAGTTGGAATGGCTGTCAAGTTTGCAAGATAGCCTTGAGTAACAAGACCAAGGTTGAGCTTCTGGAATTCTTCATGAAGAGGTGGTTGGCTTTCCATGATCATGAGATTATTGCAATATGACTTGCGACTGAGAGCATCGGCCATAACATTAGCCTTGCCTGGAGTGTAAGAAATGGTAAGATCAAAGTCTTTGATCTTTTCAATCCATCTCCTTTGTCTGAGGTTTAGATCTGGTTGAGTGAAGATGTACTTCAGACTCTTATGATCTGAAAAGATTTCAGTGCGATTACCCAACAAGTATTGTCTCCATTTCTTGAGGGCAAACACAACTGCTGCAAGTTTAATGTCATGCGTGGGATAATTGAGCTCAGTGCGTTCAACTGACGTGAAGCATAAGCCACAACTTGACGTTCTTGCATAAGAACTGCACCTAGACCTTGGAGAGAAGCATCACGGAATATTTGGAAAGGTTTGGAAGGATCTGGGCCAACCAAAACTGGTGTAGAAGTGAGTTTAGTCTTAAGGAGATTGAAACTTTCATCACATTGTGGAGACCAAACGAACTTCTTGTCCTTCTTTGTGAGGTCAGTGAGAGGTTTGGCAATCTTGGAAAAGTTTTGGACGAAGCGACGGCAATAGCTAGCCAAGCCAAGAAAACTTCTTACTTGCTTCACCGTCTTTGGAGGTTTCCAATCAACAATTGCTTTAACCTTTTCTGGATCAATGGCTATGCCCTTGGCAGAGATAACATGACCAAGGTAAGCAACTTCTGAAATCCAGAACTCACATTTGGAGAACTTGGCATAGAGACGATGCTCGCGAAGCTTCATGAGAGTGAGACGAAGATGTTCTTCATGCTCTTCCTCGGATTTTGAGTAGACAAGAATGTCATCAAGATATACCACAACGAACTTGTCGATGTATTCATGGAAGACAGAATTCATGAGTCGAGAGAAGGTCGCCGGTGCATTGGTGAGACCAAAGCACATGACGGTGAATTCATATAGACCGTAGCGAGTGGTGAAGGCTGTCTTTGGAATATCCTCTTTTCTGATCTTTATTTGATGGTAACCCATTCTCAAGTCCAACTTGGAGAATATTGAGGCTCCAGCAAGTTGATCAAAAAGATCATCGATACGAGGAATTGGATACTTGTTTTTGATGGTTTTCTCGTTAAGAGGACGATAGTCAACAACGATTCTCTTTGTGTGATCCTTCTTCGCAACGAACAGAGTTGGGCAACCCCAAGCCGAGGAACTAGGTTGAATGTAACCTTTTTCCATGTACATATCAATTTGTTCCTTCAACAACTTCAGATCGGGAGTTCCTATCTTGTAAGGATGCTTAGAGATTGGAGCAGTACCTGGTTCAAGTTCGATCACGAACTCAACAACTCTGTCCGGAGGCATTCCTGGCAACTCTTCTGGAAAGACGTCAGGAAATTCGCAAACCACCGGAAAATTTTCAAGTGAAGGTAGAGGTTTTGCATCGAGGGTGCACAGCTGAATGGAACTTGATTCATGTGGAGAATAGATTATCTGGCCAGAAGGGTGGAACAGAGTTATTGACTTTTGAGCACAGTCAATTCTTGCTTTATTAGCTTTCAGCCAATCCATACCAAGAATGACATCAATGTCAGAATTGCCAAGCAGTATGAGGGAAGCAAGGAATATGTGGCCTCCAATTAGAATTTTATTTTTGTGACTGATCTTGGACGTTTGCATAGTTGCTCCAGGGGAGTTGACCACTAGCGGGGAACCCAAACCAACAAAAGGGAGTTTAATTGCTGTCGCAAAGATCTTTGACACGAAAGAATGTGATACTCCGGTATCAAACAACACTTTAGCTGGATTAGAGTTTACGGGAAATGTACCGAGAACGACGTCAGGAGCTTCCTCAGCTTTGTCGATCTTGACATGATTCACCCTGGCGGTCCTCCCGACAGGCCTGTTGTTGGAGTTGAAGGCCTTAGGCGGGGGAGCGCGCACCATTGCCTGGTTTCTGTTAGGACGAGGTGGTGGTGGAGGTAGCTGCCTCTGCGTGCACTTGTCGGCGTAGTGCCCCGTCTGCTTGCACTTGTAGCAAGTGACGACACGAGGAGGCCCTGGCCTTGGCTGCCCCATCGAAGCCCTTGGATCATGCATCTGAGCAGGGTTGGGTGGGCGGGGAGCGAAGCCTGGAGAAGTTTGGGCGTATGGAGCCCGAGTGACAGCACCATTTGGTACCCAGATGGGGCGCTTCTGCGGAGGGGTGGTCATGTTGGAGGAGGAACCACCCTCACGCGAGTGCTTGCGAGACTCCTCGAACACCGTACGCCCATTTTCTTCATTGAGCGCGGTGTTAACGAGATCCTCGAAGCTGTTGGCCTTGATAATGGTGGGGGCATACTTGAGTTCCGGGTTAAAACCTCTGCGGAACCTTGCCATCTTCTTAGCCTCAGTGGACACCTCATCACCAGCGTAACGAGCGAGGCGATTGAACTCACTCTGATACCCGATGACGTCCAACTTGCCCTGCTTGAGAGAGCAAAACTCTTCACGCATCCTTTCCATGAGACCATCTGGAATGTGGTGCTTCAGGAAGGCTTCCTTGAAACAATTCCACGTGACTGGTATGCCAGTTCTCATGGCCTGGAAGTTTTCCCACCAAGTAGCTGCCTGACCCTTCAGCAGATAGGAGGCATACTTGACCTTGTCTTCTTCAGCCACGTGTGCAATCTACAGAGCCTTAGCTATCTCACGGATCCAGTCATCAGCGTCCAGAGGCTCGCGTGTGGCCACGAAAGCTCTTGGGCCCAGACTGAGAAACTCCTTGATGCTGACCCGTGGAGCTGTCTGGTTGTTGTGCTGATTAGCCTGGAACTGGGCCATCTGCGTCATGACTTGGGTCATCTGGGTCAACAGCTCCGCGATTGGCGGTGGCTCAGGCGTGTTGTTTCTTGTTGGCGGCATCCTGAATGGAAATGCATTTTAGCACAACAAAATAAAAGGATAGACTTGGCAACCGAAAGAGAGATTATTCCGACGCATGAATAGATAACCAACAGGTACATCATCACATGTATAAATACATCAGAATATCCAACACACCATAAATGGTTCGAATGCCAAAGGATAACTAAACATAGCTAAGAATGGATACATCGGTACTCCCATGCTCATCACGCAGGACGGCGCCTAGGAGTACGGCGAGAGGTACGGTGAGGAGGACGCCCACGAAAGTAGGTAGAACACGATCCACATAGATCTGACGTGGTCTGAGAGCGACTCTAGGTGTGGTGAAGTACATAGCGTCGACTCCCTGTGCTCCAAAGCGGGGAATCCCAGTGTAACCAGCACCAAGGTTAAGGAGTGGACCTCTGATCGGCTCGTAACCTCCAGCATCTGGCAGACGACGACCAACTGGCTGATCGAAACGTGCAAAGCGCTCGTCTCCAACAAAGTCTGTGGTGTAAGTCGCCAGACGAGTCAAAGCAAGGTAGAGCTGCTCTCTGACTGAAGCCAACTTCTGAGATAGTGTGCGGGCAACTGCGTCACTGTGCCTCACAAACTGAGCGGTGGTGTGCAGCCTGGAGTTATCATGCTCGTAGACATCCAAGTTGTCGTAGAGAGTGAAGTGAGCTCCCTCCGAAGTGATGTAACCACGGGGGATGTGGCGATAGATAGAATCGTCAAATCCCCAGTAGTCAGCACGAAGGACGGTGAGACTCACATAAGCTGCCTGCTTCACAGCCATATCCACTGTGGAACCCACTGCCTCGTAGCGGTGGACTACGCTCATGCCATCATCTGACAAAATGTAGACGATAGCCTGGTAGTAGGTCTGGTAAAACTCTCGCTGCTGCTCGTAGACCTGGTACTCTGGTGCCCAACGGAAACCCAGAAAAGTGACCATGTCTCTCAGCATCTCCGGATAACCGGCAGTGCTCTCGCAACGAGTCATACGAACCACCTGCGGGTAGAACCTGAGATCCATCTGCAGATGATTGGGGAAGCTTTGATTAGACGCCGGTAGAAGAACTGAAGTGGCAAGCAACAACAAGGTTTCAACGGACGAAAAGGATCTTGAGAAGAACAGGATATCGAAGCAACATTCGGGAAACACGAGACCAAACACTCCTGAGGTACTACGGAAAACCCATCCGGGCTTCTAAAGGATCAATATCTACTGCTTAAGGAACAGAGGATCTGCTTCCGGGGCTTACATGCCTCCGTTCTCAATCGTGAGTTGGCAACATGATAAATCATGTCACAACCACCTCCATTCCTATGGTCTAGTAGATATAACTATCCTAGAGAAACCAGGATACATGAAATCCTAACTTGAAAGTTTAGATGAGAAGAGAAAACAACGTTGCACTTCCTTACCAGAAAAGGGAGGGTGGGATAGAAATAAAAGAACAGAATTCCTACTCTCACGTTTCATTTTTCCTATATAGCTACAAAATAGTTTCTAGACTCAACTGCGACCAGTAAAAGGGATCCTACAGGCAGACAGGCTCTGATACCATTTGTCGCACCCGGACTTCTAGAGGATACTCACAGCCCGCTAAACAGTAGATAAATGGCTTACGGGGCATACCGGCACCCGCATCTCAATATGAGTAGGCCAACACGTAAACGTGTGACAACCATCCTCTACTATTCATCGTCTGCGTAAACCATCCCATAGAAATCCTACTACTTCCATTGACGTACTTCATAACATACACACATGGTACGTCAACGGCATTTGAACAAGTGATATCACAACAAATCTCTAAGACACAAAGAAATAAAAATAAGTGGCAAATAGCTCTCACTAGAGTAGAGATAGCAAATACAATCATCCAGAGGACACATGTCCCAACAAGTCATCATTACATCACAGCGGAAGCATCCAAAGTGTCTGAGTACAGACAAGATCCAAATAGGCCTAAGAGGCCGGAAACGAAAAGACGGAGCCCATCCACGATGTCTCGGATCCTGCCCGGTCCGCTATCTACTCGTCAGCAGCCTCGTCATACTCCACGTAGTAGCCACCATGGGGATCCTCGGAAACGTAGTCTGCGGAAACCACAGCCCCAAAGGGGTCAGTACAGACAAGTACTGGCAAGCAAGACGCACAAGATACCAAAGTGTACCCAGCAACACCAAGTACAGATGCTTTGGGTTCAACGGAAGATAGGTGATACAAAAGTGCGGCAGCAGGCTGCTCTAACCAACTACAGAGACACGCTACAACTTCCGGCTAAAAGAAGGGGATAAGATAGCGTATCGGAACCACTACCACTAACCGCAAAAAAACCCATCCTGGATCTCGCCCCTTATCCAAAGAAGCAATCCGAGGATAACTCACACAGTTGGATTAGTGAAGGTTCAAGTTATTGTGTCAATAAGCCTATTACTAGTCAAGTTAGCATTAATTAGGTGTAAGTTGTCTAATCCTTGTTAGCCAGCCCTATCACCAAGTCATCCATAACCGCGGACAACACGGCTTCTCGAGAAGATTTAACCCTGCAGGGGTGCACCAATTTGGCCGTACACGTAAGAATATCCCGCCATACGGGGATCAAACCCACCAAGCGAGGCACTCTACACAACCCAACTCTTCTTCGCATCAAGCCCAAAGAACCACGTGCTGTGCGTGCGCGGCTAATCGAGCCCCCACGAAGAAAAGGGGGACCCTCATAGCACTGGAAGACCACACCGCCCTAAATGCCGACTACAAAAGTTCCACCCTGGCGCCAAGGGTTCGTACCTGCATATGCGTGCATCAAATGGAAAGCCCGAACTAAGTGTGCCGATTTGGACGAGATGCGAATCGAATCAAAGTTGCGGGGGGCGCCCATACACGCTTCCCACATGCGGTTAGCGCGCTCAACATGGATCCAGAGGACAAGAACTTTTCCTGTGTTCGACACTAGCAGGCCTCAAAACCATACCCGGCGTCCTGCCGGTGCCTTATCATCAAATTAGCATTACCTCAAGCATTAACAGGTTGTTGTTTAACATCGAGCCCCCGGAACATAATAAATATGGTAACAGAAATAACGGACATCAGACTCGAGCATAAACAACCCTAAGCATGCTAGTAAGACACAGGCAACAAGCAACGGGGTTATAGGTGTGGAGGTTAGGCTATATCAGGGTTACAGGATAACATGTGATAGGATCGGAACACAAGCAACGAATCTTAAGGCTAGCATAATAGACAACGGAAAGTATCGATATCCAGTGTGGAAAGGACACAATGGTTCTTGTGAGTGAATACTTGCCTCCAAACTCAGTAGCCTGGTACTGGGCTAACTCCTCAGAAGTAGTGTCGTAAACCTCGTCTGTCTCAACGTCGTCGTCTATTCGAGAAGAAGCAAACAAACAACGCAGAGAGACAAACAATCAATAACATGGCATAATGCACAAACATGGGATGATGCATGGCAATTTAACTGATGCATCAAAGATAAACTAGTTGACATGGTAACATAATTAAATGGGCCTATATGCAATTTGGATTGCATATGGAAGAGCCCATGAATTAAGGTTGAATTAATTGACCTACAACTAACCATCATGTGATAGTTGGTTAGAATGATGCATGGATGAGGAAAACAATAAGAAAACAACATTAGCTTCAATTTGAAATGTTGTTTACCAAGTTTGGAATTTTTATTTATTAAGTTATGGAATTTGGCTTCTTAAATGAGTTACACAAGCATTTGTTGTTTTCACCAATTTTCAATGTTCAAAATATATAACGAAGTTCATGTTTGGAAAGAACACAAAATTTTAGATGGAAAACATATTTCATTTGTTGAAAAAGGAATTAAAATGAATTAATTATGAATTAAACAAGCTTAAACAAGATTTAAATGAATTTAATTCAAGTATGAAATTATTTGAATTTTTATTTGTTCAAAACATTAAATAAAATTCATATTTGGAAAGATTATACTTTTCTGGTTTGAAAACATATTTTATATGTTCAAAAAGAAATTAATTTGACCAAGTTATGACTTTAGCAATTTTAAATGAATTAAACAAGTTTAAATTATTTAACCAAATTTAATTATTCAAAACAGGAAACAAAGTTTATATTTGGAAAGGTGGTTCAATTTTGCATGGAAAACATATTTTATATGTGACATTTGAATTAAATTTGAATTAGTTATGATTTTGACCAAATTTGAAATAGTTATTTGGATTTGAATTTTTTAAAACATTTTAAATGTTCAAAACAGTATACAAATGGTTTAATCATGTAGAGAATTAAATTTGGTACAGAAAACATATTTTATTTATTATATTTGGATTTGAAATACAAAAGTTATTTGAATTTGAAATTTGGGGGCTATTCTGCAATTTTAAAAACATTCAGATTTGGTCCAGGGGCTTGGATGCAAAAAAGAAATTACAGAACGGCCCCTGGAAACATTTTCTACGCAGCAGATCAACCCCTGGGTCACTGGCCTGTGGGCCAGCGCCCAGCTGGCGCTGCGTGGCACGCGTGTGGGTGCTTGCGTGGCCACCACTGCCAATGGCAGGTGGGGCCAGCGTGCACGCGTGGCAAAGGAGCAAAAACTTGGGTTTTATTCCGCGCTGCGGGGATCGAACCCGCGACGCTGCGCTGCGCGCCGTGCGATCAAGCCACTACGTTGTGGATTCGTTTGGTGACAGAGAGGAGGTGCGCGTGGTTTTGAGGTTCAGATCCGTCAGTTAACTGAACTGACGAAAGTTCAGTTACCTGAACTTGCTGACAGGCGGAGCGATGGACGCCGGCGACGAGCTGCGCGGCTACTGCTGCTGCCCGTGGATGCGTGCGTGTGTGCAAGGGTGCGTGCTCACGGTTTGAGGTTGCAGAGGGGAGGAAGGAGGCCGTGGTGCTCACTGGGAGGGGAAAGGAGGAGGTGGACGTGCTCGGGAGGCGACAGTCGACGACGGCGACAGGGACAGGGACGGCGGCGATGATCGAGTGCTTCCCAGCCACAGCGGCGGTGTCGAGGAGGAAGAGGACAGCACGGGGATTCGATCCCCGGGCTTATCCTACGCGGAGGTACAACATGGCGACGGCGATCGCCGGGATTTGGTTGCGGTGGTGGAGGGTTCAGAGGTGGGAGGCAGGGCAGCGAGGAAGAGGAGGAGGAGGAGAAAGATGGCGGCGGCGGCAGAGATGGAGGAGGGAGAGAGCTAGCCCTAGGGCACGGCCTGGGAGGCTAGATATAGGGAGGAGGTGGCGCAGGTGGCGCTGCCGGTGGGGGAGCCCCCCTCCTCTCTGTGTCTCCGTACAGAGGTAGGGGAAAGCGACAGGTAAGGGGCTGGGCCGGGGGGAAAAGGTGGGCTGGGCTGGCCTGCCCCCTTCTCTCTCTGTTTTATTTTTTTTGTTTCTCTTTTTTTTTGCAGAAAACAAAAGGGAAGAAAGGAGAGAAATTTTGAGGGGATTTTGGGGTTTTAAATTTTGGTGATAATTTTATAGTTTGTTATTTACAAAAACCCAACTGTGCCATTGTTTGTTTTTCAAAATTTTAAACTTGGTTGCTGTTTGAAAATTCAAATGAATTTGAGTGAATTTGGGATTAATTTGAATAATTGAAAGAAGCAATTTAAATGGTTTGGAATTTCAAGTTTATTGGAAACAATTTGATGTTTTTATTTGAATATTTCATTTGAAAAATGTAACAGAACAAGTATGAACAAGGATTTTGAAATTTGGTTTGAAATTCATATGGAAAACAAGGGAAAACAAATGGAAAACAAATGCAAAGCTTATGATGACATGATGCAAAACATAAATTAACAAGAATCAAACATTCTAAAGGTTGTTTTTCATACTTGGGATGTTACACACGACATATTTTCATGAGATGAAGGGCCTCTCGGACCAACTCACCAGCATTGGGCAGCCCCTCCGTCCTGAAGAACTCGTCTCATACATGCTTGCTGGGCTCGATGGTGACTATGATGCACTGCATGGGGTGGTTACCGCCCGCACAACACCAATCCCCATCCATGACCTGTTTGCGCAAATTGTCTCCACAGAACAGCGCATGTTGGCCCGTCGCGGAACCTCTTCCGCAGTGCAACACTACCCTGCAGCTCATACTGCTGCAACTGGAGGCACCGACTCTCATATGGCAGCCTACGGTGCCGCTCGTGGTAACCCACGGCCTTCCTATCACCCGGACGCACGGGCACCTTAGTCCCAATACCCCACGCCCCTGAGGAACAACAACTCCAACGCACCAAGGACCAACACGGGGCGAGGCAACACTCGTGTGTGCCAGTTATGTGGCATACCATGACACACTTCATCTAAATGCTACAAGCGGTTCAATCGCAACTACTTGGGTATTGGGAACGATGGAAGCAACACCGAGCGCCAGCTCACTATGGCAATGTCTGCAGCTCATGGCGCTCCTGGTGGCACCCCGAACCAACAACTTGTAGATCCAGCTTGGTATGCGGACTCCGGTGCAACTCATAACATTACTCATGATATGGAGAAACTCGCCATGCGTGAGCCCTACCACGGCAACGAGCAGGTTCACACGGCAAACTGTTCAGGTATGCGTATTCATAATGTTGGTCAAGCTATTCTTCCTACTCCATCATCTAGATCTTTAACTCTAAATCATGTTCTCCATGTTCCACATGCTACTCGTCCATGAGTAAACTTTCACATGATAATAATGTCTTTATTGAACTTCATCCTCATGATCTTTTTGTAAAGGATCGGGACACGAGAACACCCATACTTAGAGGCCGTTGCCGTGGAGGTCTCTACGAGATTAATGCACCGGTCATCAAGCAAGCCCTCAGCAGTGTCAAGGTGTCACGTGATACGTGGCACATCCATCTAGGTCATCCATCTTTGCAAGTCGTTCAACATGTTCTTCGTAGTCATGAGTTACCATCCATTCTAGAGTCAAACAAAAATAAACCAGTTTGTGATGCCTGTCAACAAGGGAAAAATCATCAGTTGCCTTTCCCTTTGTCTACTCGTGTAATAAAATCTCCTTTAGAGATCATTTATTCTGATGTGTGGGGTCCTGCACAAACATCTGTTAGTGGACATCGTTTCTATGTGAGTTTTGTTGATGGTTACAGTCGTTTCACTTGGCTCTATTTACTCAAACATAAATCTGATGTTTATGATGTGTTTCTCCAATTTCAAAAGCATGTTGAACGCCTCCTAAATAAAAAGATAGTTCACGTTCAAACAGATTGGGGTGGAGAGTATGAGAAACTCCATCCTTGCTTTCATAATCTAGGATCTCACATCGTGTGTCCTGTCCACACACCATCAACAAAATGGCACTGCTGAACGCAAACACCGTCACATTGTCGAGACTGGTCTCACTTTGCTAGCTCATTCGTCTGTACCCTTACACTATTGGAATGATGCTTTCTGCACAACATGTTTTCTTATAAACAGACTCCCTAGTCGCACCATTGAAATGAAGTCCCCACTTGAGAGGTTACTTCATGAAACTCCAGACTATACCTTTTTCATGGTTTTTGGGTGTGCTTGTTGGCCTCATCTTCGAGCCTATAACAGTCACAAACTTGATTTCCGCTCTAAGAAATGTGTTTTCCTTGGGTACAGTGCTTTACACAAAGGATACAAATGTCTTCATGTTCCTTCTAATCGAGTCTATATCTCTAGGGATGTTATTTTTGATGAGCATGTCTTCCCATTTGCAAACATGCCCACCTCTCGCAACTTGCCATCACTTATGGAGTCGTCTTTACTTTCAGTTGAACACTTTATGGATACTACATATACTCCGTCTTTGCTCGCTAACCATGGTGCAGGTACTGGTCGCGGCACTCGCCTCGAACTTCTGTAGGATTCTGCTACGGAAGAACCCAGTGGCCACGTGCATGTCTCTCCGCCTGTTTCTTCGGAATTTGTGCTGCTGCATGTTGAAAGCTCATGATCCCTCTAATGATTTTGGTGATGATGCTAACACGGATATCTCCTATCTAACAATGAGGTTCAGTCTGTGCAGCTATTGTTCTAGATGATCATCTGTATATCCTTGTCAAAAGATCAAAGAGAAGCTCTCTATTGTGGAAATTCAGCCACCGGATTTTTCAGTATAAAGGGCGGAAATTCCGGGACTTATGAGGCGGATTATCCGGCCATCTCACCGGAATTTTCCGGCCTCCCCTCTGGCTTCCACGAAAACGACTAAGTGTTTGTCTGCCCGCGCACAGAAGCCAGGGCGGAAATTTGCCCCGGAAATTTCCGGGCCAAAAATCCGGCCTTCAAGGACTTAGCAGAATTTGGTCTTCTTCACGTTGCCCGCGCACAGAGATGGGGGCGGAAATTCAGTCCGGAAATTTCCGGGCCCGGACATTTCAATTATCCGCCCCCCGGATATTTCAATATTCCGGGAATCAAAGTCCTTAGCCATTTTTCCATCATAAGTTGATGCCCGCGCACAGAAGGTAGGGCGGAAATTTGCCCCGGAAATTTCCGCAGCAAAAATCCGGCCCTTGGTCCTTAGAAGTTTTTCAGCAACGTGTTGGTGCCTGCGCACAGAGATGGGGGCGGAGTATTGGGGCGGAAAATTCCGCCCCCGGATATTTCAATTATCCGCCCCCCGGAGATTTCAATTATCCGGCCAACTTACGCCGGAATATTCCGGTCTAGGCCGGAAATTTCCGGTCCCGCGGGACTACAACGGTCAGAATTTGGAGGAGCCTATAAATAGCTGTCTTCTTCCTCTAGATAGGCAGCTCGTCCATTCCTCTCTCTCCTCCATTGTTGTAGAGCTCAAATCGCCCCGATCTCCCTCCTCCTCCAACCAAACTCGATGCCCTTCAAGGATCTCATGGAGGAGGTCTAGATCTACCTTTCCACCAAGCCAAAACGTGTGTACCCACACCACAACTCTTGGGATCTTGTAATCTCTTGGTTGCTTTGTCATCCAAGGGAAACCCTAGTGCTTGTAGCTTCCACCTTGTAGCAAGAAGCTTCGATTGTTGAGACCCTTGTAAAGGTTTGGTCAACGCCTTCAAGTCGACCTCATAGTGGAAACGAGAATCTCCCTCACCGGAGAAGCTCAAGGAGAACAAGGTGTGCACATCCGTGCTATTGAGGAGCGCCTAGGTGGCTCCCCACCTCTCCAACGTAGACGTACTTCTTTTAAGAAGGAACTACGGGAAACATATCCTTGTCTCCGTGTTTTCACTTGTTGTTATCTTGTACCGTTCCTTTATTTCCGCTGCTACTTGCTTCTTATCACCTAGGGTTTTCACTTAGTTGCACATTTAGGTAATCAAGCATTTACTTTCTTAAAAGCCCCATTAAAAGTGAAAAAGAAGTAAAATTTGTAGGTCACCTATTCACCCCCCCCCCCTCTAGTTGACCATATTGCACTTTCAATTGGTATCAGAGCCTCGGCTCTTTTATCGGGCTTAACCGCCTAAGAGTAATCATGGTCAACGGGGATGTTCCCGAAACTTCTAAGGAGGAGCTCTCCAAAATGGCCGACACTATAGCCAACCTTGAGACAACGGTTTGTACCATACAAACCCAATTGTCGAAGGTTAGCTCTAGTGTGGGCTCGGAGGTCTCCTCCATTAAGAAGATGTTGGAGAACATGATGGGTAGAACCAAGGAGCCGTCCCACTCTCCCCATGTCACCGACGAGGATAGTTCGGATGAGGAAACAAATCCGGACATATCCGAAATCGAAGAAAGCATTGCCAAAGCTAAGGCTAAAGCCGCACAAAAGGCTAAAGCCAAAGCTAAGGAGAGTGACGGTGGCTCCAAGTCTCAAACGGCTAATGGTTCGGGGTCCAATTCAAAAGTTCCACCACCGCAAAACTATGATTCCATCCACCCAATCGTTTCCATGCCACACATCCTTAATGTTGGAGTTCCACCCATCCTTAACACTAACGAATTTTCCTCTTGGAAGTTTGAAATGGAATCTCACATTTCAGGATCGTGTACGGCATTGTGGAGAAGCGTGATCCATGGGTTTCATCCTCATGATCCAAGCAACTTGACTCCAAGGGAGGATGTTGAATCTCAACTCAACAAAACTGCTCTTGTTATTATCCAGAAGGCTCTCCCAAGGGAGCATCTCACTCACATTCGCGGTTGCAAGACCGCCAAGGAAGCTTGGGACAAACTTGATACCTTGTTTCAAGGAAATGCTAGTATTCAGTCCTCCAAGTATGATGTGGCCATTGACAACTCCGAGAACTTTGTTATGCAAGAGGATGAGACTCCTGAAGAGCTCTATAGACGAGTTGTCACTCTCGCCAATCAACTGAGAGACTTTGGCAAGGAAGAGATCACGGATGAATGGATAAAGAGGAAGTTTGTCAAGGCCATCACACCCTTCGAGAAGAATCCCGCCACTAGCATCCGGACAAGAGCGGACTACAATTCTCTCAACTCCATAGGTGTTCTTAGTGAGTTCATCGCAATCTATCTCTCTCACAAGAGTGCGGATGATGCTCTAGCTCGCTCTAGAGGGATGGGAAAGTCTCCCAACCTTGCATTAAAGTCAAAAGCAATGGCTCGAGTTGATGAAAGTGAAGAAGATGATGATGATGAGGAAGACTATGAAGATACTTACACAGGAGCTCACAAGTGCATTGCCCTTGCTATGCATGGATATTGGAAGAGATGGGAAGCTCACAAGACCGGATCTCCAAGGCCTCCACGAAACAAGAACTACAAGAAGAAGGGGGAGCGACCAAGAACATGCTATAATTGTGGTAGCGCTAACCACTTCGTGAAGGAGTGCCCCTTTGAGCCAAGAGAAGAAAACGAAGGCAAGCTCATTCGCAAGAACAAGACCAAGCCTCCTCAAAACAAGAACTTTGCAAGGAAGGTTCCAAGAGCTCTCTACGTACAAGAAGGGGCGGTTCTTGAGACTTACATCTCCGGAGATGAAGGAGAAGATGAGGTGGTTGGAGTTGCTCACATCGCCAAGGCCACCGCATCATCACCTTCGATCTCTCTATTCGAATCCCCCAATGAGAATGTGGATACCCGACCTACATGTCTTATGGCAAAAGCCACTTTGGTATGCTCTCCCAACTCTAAGACCATTGTCACTAACCCTCCTTCGTTATTGGATTGTGTTGAAAATGCTTGTGAGGAGGATAGTGAGTCTAATGAGTTAAGCTTATGGCTATCTAGCCTTAAGGGTGAGACTAAGGAAAAGGTGAACTCCCTTTTGAGGCAACTTGATGAGGCTAACTCTCTAGTTGATGAAAAAGAGGAGATCATCATGACCTTAGAAAGCCATGGAGGTCACACTTGCAATGAGCAAGAGCTTGAAAAAGCTCTTGATAATGAGCGTTCCATTCGTGCCTCACTTGAGGAGAAATTGTCTTGTCTTGAAGAAAACTTTGCCATGAGTGTCTCTAAGCTTAGGAAGGAAAATGCACAATCTCTTGCCTTAATTAAAACTCTTGAGCATGAAGAATTAAAGCTAGGAATTGCTCACGAGGAACTTGGTACTCGTTATGAAAAACTTGAAAAAGAGTTCATGTCTCTTAAGGAAATTCATGACAAGTTAACCAAATCTCGTGACAATCTTCTAGCTCAACAATCAAACAAGCAAGTTGTATCCACTTCACTTTCTAGCTTGAATGTCTTGTCTAGCAATGCTTGTGGTACAACTAATCTTGTAGGAAATGAGAAGAGTTTCCATGAGATTGCTTCTCATCATGCCAACAATGGAAAGGAGGGACTTGGCTATATTGCCAAGTCAAAGAAGAAGTACAAGAAGAAGAACAAGAAGAGAGTCACCTCCTCCTCACAAGAAGTAAGATTTGTGAAAGAGGGAGAGGTGACCAAAGTGAAGGAGACCAACACCATTGTGGGTGGTGAGACCTCTAGGGGGAGCACCACTCACAATAACTTTGCCGGGAAATATAATCCATCTTATGTTCTTATGAAATCTAGAGATGGTCATGTATATGCTAAATATGTTGGTACTTCTTATGGTGACGATTATCATTGGAGTATTTGGGTTCCTAAGACCCTTGTCACTAACATGAGAGGACCCATTCAAAGATGGGTCCCTAAATCAAGCAACTAATCTATTGTAGGGAAGTGCTTCCGGTTCGAGCAAATGGACGGTGGATAGTGGTGCATCCCAACATATGACCGGAAGCAATGACGCAATGAGTGATATTCATCCTCCATTACCTCATCTCAATTGCGTCACTATTGGTGACAACTCCGAACTAAAGGTATTGGGACGAGGCAAGGTAGCAATCTCAAATGACTTGTCAATTGAGAATGTTCTTCTTGTTGAGTCCCTTGGCTACAATCTCATCTCGGTTCTTCAACTTGCTAAAAGTGGTTTTACCTCTTTATTTAATAAGGAGAATGTGATTGTCACTTGGGAAACCACTCTTAAAGTAGCCTTTGTTGGGCATGTCGAGAACGGCATGTATGTAGTGGACTTCTCCAAAGGAGACACGTGTGCCGCGACATGCCTAATGGCTAAAGTTGATGTGGGTTGGCTATGGCATCGCCGGTTAGCCCACACCAATATGAGGACGTTGCATGACCTTCAAAGTGGCAATCACGTTCTAGGACTAACAAATGCTAAGTTTGCCAAAGATCGTGTGTGTAGCTCTTGCGTTCTAGGAAAGCAACATGGAGAAGCACATCCCACCAAGACGAACATCACTACATCAAGAATCCTCGAGCTCATTCACTTGGACCTCTTTGGTCCTCTATCATATGATAGTCTTGGAGTCAAAAAGTATTGCTTGGTGATTGTGGATGATTACTCACGATATTGTTGGGTGTACTTCTTCAAGAGAAAGAGTGAGACTCAAAAGCGGGTCATCGAATTCATCACTTTGGTGGAAAGACAACATAATACAAGCATCATGGCTATCCGGAGTGATAATGGATCCGAGTTCAAGAACTACACCGTTGAGGGATTTCTTAGTGAGGAAGGCATTGCTCATCAATATTCCACTCCCTACACTCCTCAACAAAATGGTGTGGCGGAGAGAAAGAATCGGACTCTTATGGATGCGGCGCGTACCATGATTGCGGAGTTCTCTTCTCCTTACAACTTTTGGGCCCAGGCCGTCTCCACCGCTTGTCATGCTAGCAACCGATTATATCTCCGCAAGATTTTGAACAAGACCCCCTATGAGATTCTCACGGGCAAGAAGCCGGACGTTTCATACTTCAAGGTCTTTGGATGCAAATGCTTCATTCGCAAAAGAGGGAAACGCTTGTCAAAGTTCGAGACTAAATCCTATGAGGGTATCTTTGTTGGTTATGCCACAAACTCTCACGCCTATAGAGTCTTCAACAAATCCACCGGACAAGTTGAAGAAGCTATAGACGTGGTGTTCGATGAGGATAATGGGTCCCAAGGGGGCCGTATAGATCATGGTATTGTGGGAGATGCAATTCCTCCCATCGTCATAAGAAGAATGGGGATTGGTGAAATAATCCCCATTGAGGAAAACCGGATGACGGAGGGAGAAGGACTATGCTCTACTCAAGTGGAGCCATTGACTACATCCATTGATAACCATGCTACCTAACAAGATGCACCAAGCCCTCATGCCTCACCACTAGGCCAAGCAAACAATCAAGGCCAAGCTCATGATGAAGGCCAAGCTCATAATGAAGAACAAGATACACATGGTGATGATGCAACTCATCACATTAGGGATCCACCTCCCATCAATGATCAAGACCAAGGTGGACATGTCTCCGATGATGAAGGTGATGATCAAGTCCTATCCAAGGAAACTTTGGAGGAGATGCTAGCTCGTAGAGCAAAGAGAAGGCTCGATAATCTTGCTCGTGCCGGCCATACGGAGGATATGATTCTTGGACAAGTTCGTGGAAGGGTCGTCCCAAGGAGGCAACTAGCGGACTTTAGCAAAGCACATGCATTTGTCTCGCACATTGAGCCAAAGAAGGTCTATGAAGCTCTTGAAGATCAAGATTGGCTTGAAGCTATGCACGATGAACTCAACAATTTCGAGCGCAACAAAGTGTGGAAATTGGTACCAAGGCCCAAAGATTGCAAGAACGTCATCGGCACTAAGTGGATCTTCAAGAACAAGCAAGACAAGGACGGCATCGTCATTCGCAACAAGGCTAGATTGGTTGCTCAAGGCTTCTCTCAAGTCGAAGGTGTCGATTTCGGTGAAACATTCGCTCCCGTTGCTCGTCTTGAATCTATTCGCATCTTACTTGCATATGCATCTCATCATAACTTCAAATTGCAACAAATGGATGTTAAAAGTGCGTTTTTGAATGGTCCCATCCATGAGTTGGTTTATGTCAAGCAACCTCCGGGTTTCGAAGATCCCAACCACCCCGATCATGTCTTCAAACTCGATAAGGCGCTATATGGGCTTAAACAAGCTCCACGTGCATGGTACGAGCACCTTAAAGAGTTTTTGGTAGATCGTGGGTTCAATGTTGGTTTAATCGATCCCACCCTTTTCACCAAAAAGGTCGGAGGTGACTTGTTCATATGCCAACTCTATGTGGATGATATCATCTTTGGTTCCACTAACGTTGCTTTCAATGATGAGTTTTGCAAGCTTATGACGGACAAGTTCGAGATGTCTATGATGGGAGAATTGGAGTATTTTCTTGGCTTTGAGATCAAGCAACACCCAGAAGGCACATTCATCAAGCAAGCCAAGTATACTCAAGATATGCTCAAGCGATTCAATATGCATGATGCTAAACCTATGAAGACTCCCATGTCCACGACGGTTGATTTGAAACCCGATCCGAATGGTAAAGAGGTAGATCAAAAGGTATACCGCTCCATGATTGGCTCTTTGCTCTACCTTTGTGCATCTAGACCCGATATTATGTATAGCGTTGGTAAATGTGCAAGGTTTCAAGCCTCCCCAAGACAAAGTCATCTTGAAGCGGTTAAGCGTATCTTTCGATATTTAGTTCATACCCCAAACTTTGGTCTTTGGTATCCCAAGGGTTCAAGCTTTCAGCTCATTGGGTATTCGGATGCGGACTATGCGGGAGAGAAGACGGATAGGAAATCTACATCCGGAAGTTGTCAATTTCTTGGCTGCTCATTGGTATGTTGGTCGTCCAAGAAACAAAACTGCATTGCTCTCTCTACCACTGAGGCCGAATACATCTCCGCGGCTAGTTGTTGTGCTCAATTACTTTGGATGAGGCAAACATTGAGAGATTATGGCATCATTTTCGACAACGTTCCTCTCTTGTGCGACAATGAGAGTGCCATCAAGATCGCCTACAATCCCGTTCTTCACTCCAAGACAAAGCACATTGAGATACGGCATCACTTCATTCGGGATCATGTTGAGAAGGGTGATATTGACCTCTCCTATGTTGCGACCAAGGATCAACTCGCGGATATCTTCACGAAGGCCCTTGATGAACCAAGATTTCGGGGTTTGAGGAATGAACTAAATGTGATCGATGCGTCTAACTTCTCTTGAACCCTTGCATGTGTACCTTCACTATATGTGTTATCTAGTCTAGATGTAGGCATGGACATAGGGGGAGCGTAGTTCAACTCATGGATAAACACTCCAGCTATCATGCGTAAAACAATCAAAACGTAATGCATATCTAGTCAGTTCGTGACTTATTGTGCTTAAAACGTGAGTGATACTCTTGAGTCCAAGATACATCTTCGCGGCTCCTTGGTGTCACTCAAACACGGTGGCTCCGGCCACCAACCTTTTCTTTTGAATGTGTTTTGTTTGATGTTTTCCTCGTATTTGTTCGAGTGTTTGTGTCTTTTTGCGTCTTTGGAGGCTCACGATTTGATCCATCTTCCACAAAACTCGGATGGCAGTGGCACTCCGGAAATTCCGGCCTAGGACCGGAATATTCCGGCCCTCAGACGTTTGTTCCAGAAAATTTCGCTAACTTCCGATGTGCCCGCTCACAGAAGGCACACCGGAAATTTCAGCAGAAATTTCCGGCACAAATTTCCGGGGGCCCGGAATATTCCGTGTCTTAAGCCACGGAAATTTCCGGAGGGAGATTTGGACTCGAATAATTCCCCAACTATCCAGCGTGCCCGCTCGCAGAAGGCACACCGGATATTTGGGCGGAATATTCCGGCCCAAATCTCCGGGCCCCGGAATATCCGGCATTAAACACCGGAAATTTCCGGTGCTCTTGGCCTGGGGCTATATAAGGGCGACGGGAGGCGACGGTTCCGCACTGTTTTCCTCCCCTCGTCTCTCCACTCGCCCCAGCCAGCCGCCGCCGCCTCCGAGACTTCCGGGAGGCCTCTTTGCCTCCCCTCCTCCGCCTCTCCTCTTCCCTTGCGGATCAATAGACCGCACGTCCTTTCCTGTCATGGATCCTGGTACGTGTTCGTTTTCTCCGCAAAATTTCGGGTTGAGTAGATGCATTATCACTATATCTAGTGTTTTTCCTGTTCTAGCACGGTTCTTTGCCACAAAGTACCATCTATTCCTCCTCGTACTAGATCCCATGTTCTAGATTCGTTATAGGCCCAGATTCAGATCTGGAATTCGAAAATCCCGCAGGCCGGAAATTTCCGCCCAGGGCCGGAATTTCCGCACCCCGGAAATTCGCCCTGTGGCCGGAATTTCCGCCCTCCGGAATTTCCGTCTCCATGACCGGAATTTCCGGCCTATACTGAATCTACACCAGAACTACACAATATTCCATTCCTCATTTCGTGAGCCCCCGTTTTTTATGTTTGTTTGCTGTTTCTTTGGCTTTCTTCTTTGCTTTCCTCGCAGATGGTTCCTCCTCTAGGTCTGGCAAGCTTCTCAGTTCTCGCAAGCGCCTCCGTCATTTGACAGAAAATGAGGAGGGGACATTTGTAGAAGACAATGAGACTCGCAGGCGCGAAAGAGATACTCAGAGAGCATATGAGCAACAACGTGATGCTGAACGGGCTGCTCGCAGAGCTGGTAGGCAGCAAGGCAAGGCACCTCTCAATGTGGGCACTATGCCCATTGCTGACTTTTCGGAATGGCGCAAGAAGGCTTGGTACACGGAGGGTCCTCAGGACCCCACGATTGACTCGTGCTTTTGGCACGTCGAGCAGGAGACTCTCTTCAAGCAGGTCTACACCGTTATGAGCAAACCTGTTTGCCCCATGAAGGTGATCAATTTTGCTCATCTGGCTGCCAACCCCGAGTACTTCAACAACTCTGTTCAGCTTGTGGAGGTCCTTGGTCTGCGTCAACTTATGGAGACTCGTTGCTCATACAACACCACCTACATCCAGCGGTTCTTTGCCACTCTTGTCATTGATGATTCTGAAGATATTGGGATGTCCTGGATGTCTGGCCCTCACCTGCTCACTGCAAACTTCCATGACTTTGCCACTGTATTTGCCTATCCGTTTGCTGGCCTCAACACTCCTCAGGGCCACCGTATGCACATTCATGGGGAAGAGTATCAGAAGAACAGGCTTGCTGAGCTTTATGGTCCTCGAGGCACAGTTGGTTCGGCTAAAGGCCTCTTTGCAGTCTATGATATCCTCCTGCGCATGTTCAGGGAGTCCATTGCTCCAAGCGCGGGAAACAATGATGCTATTCGTGGTGGATTGGTCAACCTTATGCACCATGCCTTCTTGACCTTCTCTGAGACTGATATGACTGATATGGAGGCTCACAGGGTTGATGTCATGGACTTCATTTTCAATGAGATCCACTATGCTCTCTTCCATCGCAAGGTGCCACCATATGCCCCCTATATCATGAAGCTCATCAAGGCACGCTATCCTGAGGCGCTCCGAGAAGACTTGGAGTTGGACTGTGAGGATCACAAGGACGTTAACCTCTACAAGAAGTCTGCTCACACTCAGCAGGCCGCTCATGATGTTGGTGGATCTGGACAGGGCCACAGGGATGCTCGCATGCGTCCTCCTATTCCTGGAAAGAAGAAGCGCTCGTGGCTTGCTCGTGCTGTTGAGAAGGTGCTCAGCTTGAATGTTTGCCTCCACAAGGAGAACTACGCAGCCTATGTGGAACGCCGCACCATCTTAGAGAACCAGCATCACATCATGACTGCACTCAAGACTCCCTCTGTGCCACCACTTCCTCCTCCTCGGGTTGCTTACAGGAACTGGAACAACCGTGATGTTGACTGGGATATTGGTGTTGATGAAGATGAGGACATGGAGACTGCCACCGACAGTGAAGCTGAAGAGGACGACGAGGACACCCAGGCCTAGAGTGTGCTCCATGGGACGTAGCTATCTCTTTTCTCTTTTTGGTGTCTTGATGCCAAAGGGGGAGAAGAATTAGATGATCGAGGGGATTTGCTTGGGAGGGTTTTTTCGTTTGTTCTTCGTTGCCATTTCCGTTTTTCGTGCGTCTTTTTCGAACTTCGTTCTACCGTACTCGTCCTTTATGTTGAACTATTATTATTGGGAGGCATGTCTCCTATATATGCTATCTGTGATGTTTTCATATCATGCATTGTTAGCTTTATTCCCTGCAAATACCCGTGTTGTCATCATTCACCAAAAAGGGGGAGATTGAAAGCTCATGATCCCTCTAATGATTTTGGTGATGATGCTAACACGGATATCTCCTATCTAACAATGAGGTTCAGTCTGTGCAGCTATTGTTCTAGATGATCATCTGTATATCCTTGTCAAAAGATCAAAGAGAAGCTCTCTATTGTGGAAATTCAGCCACCGGATTTTTCAGTATAAAGGGCGGAAATTCCGGGACTTATGAGGCGGATTATCCGGCCATCTCACCGGAATTTTCCGGCCTCCCCTCTGGCTTCCACGAAAACGACTAAGTGTTTGTCTGCCCGCGCACAGAAGCCAGGGCGGAAATTTGCCCCGGAAATTTCCGGGCCAAAAATCCGGCCTTCAAGGACTTAGCAGAATTTGGTCTTCTTCACGTTGCCCGCGCACAGAGATGGGGGCGGAAATTCAGTCCGGAAATTTCCGGGCCCGGACATTTCAATTATCCGCCCCCCGGATATTTCAATATTTCGGGAATCAAAGTCCTTAGCCATTTTTCCATCATAAGTTGATGCCCGCGCACAGAAGGTAGGGCGGAAATTTGCCCCGGAAATTTCCGCAGCAAAAATCCGGCCCTTGGTCCTTAGAAGTTTTTCAGCAACGTGTTGGTGCCTGCGCACAGAGATGGGGGCGGAGTATTGGGGCGGAAAATTCCGCCCCCGGATATTTCAATTATCCGCCCCCCGGAGATTTCAATTATCCGGCCAACTTACGCCGGAATATTCCGGTCTTTAGGCCGGAAATTTCCGGTCCCGCGGGACTACAACGGTCAGAATTTGGAGGAGCCTATAAATAGCTGTCTTCTTCCTCTAGATAGGCAGATCGTCCATTCCTCTCTCTCCTCCATTGTTGTAGAGCTCAAATCGCCCCGATCTCCCTCCTCCTCCAACCAAACTCGATGCCCTTCAAGGATCTCATGGAGGAGGTCTAGATCTACCTTTCCACCAAGCCAAAACGTGTGTACCCACACCACAACTCTTGGGATCTTGTAATCTCTTGGTTGCTTTGTCATCCAAGGGAAACCCTAGTGCTTGTAGCTTCCACCTTGTAGCAAGAAGCTTCGATTGTTGAGAGCCTCCATCTCACTTGTGGAGTAGCCTCAACCCCTTGTAAAGGTTTGGTCAACGCCTTCAAGTCAACCTCATAGTGGAAACGAGAATCTCCCTCACCGGAGAAGCTCAAGGAGAACAAGGTGTGCACATCCGTGCTATTGAGGAGCGCCTAGGTGGCTCCCCACCTCTCCAACGTAGACGTACTTCTTTTAAGAAGGAACTACGGGAAACATATCCTTGTCTCCGTGTTTTCACTTGTTGTTATCTTGTACCGTTCCTTTATTTCCGCTGCTACTTGCTTCTTATCACCTAGGGTTTTCACTTAGTTGCACATTTAGGTAATCAAGCATTTACTTTCTTAAAAGCCCCATTAAAAGTGAAAAAGAAGTAAAATTTGTAGGTCACCTATTCACCCCCCCCTCTAGTTGACCATATTGCACTTTCACATGTCCCTGCTCCCACCAGCTCACCAACCACTGAGTTGATCCGCCGCTCCGTTTCCGAGCCGCCCATGCATGCAGAAGAACAGACAACGTCTGTGCCTGTCGCTCACATGCCGACATGCGAGCATGGAGGTGACGCGTTGTCCCCGTCTCGGTTTCGCCACCGATAGCCGTCTCCACCAACTCCTACCGAATCTGTGTTAGACCACTCAGCTCCCGCGTCGCCATCAACACCTGCGCCTGATTCTGCACATGATCCTCTGTTCGACGTGACATCTGCTCCAGCAGCGTCACCTGAGCCTGCTCCCGCTGCTACGACTCGCCCGGTCACGAGTCTCCACCTATTCAAAAACCTCTGCTCCGCACGGATGGCACAGTTGCTTGGAACAGTGTTGTCACTGCATATACATTGTCAAAGAGCACCGCTGTCCCACGGGGCTATCATGAGGCACTTCGTATTCCCCATTGGCGTGCTGCTATGGAAGATGAGTTCTCCGCATTGCAGACCAATGTCACTTGGAAACTTGTACCTCCTGTTCCTGGTGTTAATTTGATTGACTCTCGTTGGATCTTTAAAGTCAAACTTCATGTTGATGGCTCTATTGAGAGGTATAAGGCTCGACTCGTTTCCAAAGGATTTAAGCAACGATATGGTCTTTATTATGACGAGACATTCTGCCCTGTTGTCAAACCGGCGACCATTCGTTTGTTGCTATCTTTTGCTCTCTCTCACAAATGGCATCTTCGACAACTTGATATTCAGATTCCTTCCTAAATGGTTTCCTTGATGAGAAGGTATACATGAGGCAGCCTCCTGGATTTACAGATCCCACGTCACCTGATCACTATTGTCAGCTAATCAAGTCTCGGTATGGCTTGAAACAGGCCCCTCATGCGTGGCATGCTCGTCTCAGTTCAATTCTTGGATCATTGGGGTTTTCACCATCAGTTGCTGACACTTCACTGTTTATTCTCCAGCGTTCTGATCTGACTATGTATCTGCTGGTATATGTTGATGATATCATTGTCATCATCTCGTCTGCCTCTACTATTCCCATCTTGATTGCTCAGCTTCGGTCTGATTTTTTAGTTAAGGATCTTGGGGTCCTTCATTTTTTTTGGAATCGAGGATCATTCACCCTCCACAGGCAGTCTTGTTCTTCGCCAGCGCAAGTATCCTCTTGACCTTCTTGCCCGTTGATGTCTACGCACGCTTCTATTCTTGTAGATAGTGTTGGGCCTCCAAGTGTAGAGGTTTGTAGAACAACAACAAGTTTTCCTTTAGTGGATCACCCAAGGTTTATCGAACTCAGTGAGGTAGATGTCAAAGATATCCCTCTCAAGCAACCCTGCAATTAAGATACAAGAAGTCTCTTGTGTCCCCAACACACCCAATATACTTGTCAGGTATATAGGTGCACTAGTTTGGCGAAGAGATAGTGAAATGCGATTAATATGGATGGTTATAAGTAATAATAGCAATCTGAAATAAATATGGCAGCAAGCAAACATGTAGCAGAACAGGCGGAAACCAATGTTTCAATGCTTGGAAACAAGGCCTAGGGATCCTACTTTCACTAGTGGACACTCTCAACAATGATCACATAATTGAATACCTAAATATCTTCTCTTCACTATGCTACTCTTAACCCTCTCCGATTAGATAACGAACACTAATCATTGCGTAGGGCTGCAAAAAGCATTCCTTAAAGTAAGCATTCCCATGTCTAGTTAAACCCACGATGTCACTATGAGCGCCCTAGAAGGTACTAGACAAACACTACAATTCTTAGAGGAGACACACACGATGTGCACACTGTCACATTCACACCGCGGGACAAGGTGACTCCAAAGTTCATATTAATAAAACACTTGAGTAACACAAGATGAAGAGTAACATCTACTTATTCAACTAGATTACAAAGCTCACGGTCACATATAGATCACACCATGGGAGAGAGAGATGAACCACATAGCTACCGGTAGAGCCCTCAGCCTCAGGGGAGAACTACTCCATCCTCATCATAGAAGACAGCAACGGTGATGGAGATGGCGGTGGAGTCGATGGAGATGGTTCCAGGGGCACTTCCCCGTCCCGCCAGGGTGCCAGAACGGAGATCTGTCCCCCGAAACTTGTCGGTGGCGGCGGCGGAGCTACAGATGTATTTATTGGAAAAGGTCGATTCTTCTAGGGTTTATGCATCGGGGAGTATATATGGGCGAAAGGGCGATGCTGGGGGGTGGCCAGGGGGCCCACACCACCTGGTGGCGCGGCCACCCTATGGCCCCCCTCCGGGTCTCTTCGGGACTTCTGGATGCTTCCGGGGAATATAGGAATTTCGAGATTCGTGGGGTCCAATTCCGAGAATATTTCCAGAACAACTTTTCTGAAATAAAAAAACAACAGGAAACAGGGAACCAACACTTGGCATCTTTTTAATAGGTTAGTCCCGGGAAACATGTAAAAATGCTATAAAGAAGTGAGAAAACATGTAGCAATTTGCATAATATCAACATGGAACATCAGAAATTATAGATACGTTGGAGACGTATCAAGCATCCCCAAGCTTACTTCCTACTCGTCCTCGAGTAGGTAAACGGAAAAAAAATTGAGGTGCCATGCTACCACACAATCTTGATCATAATATGCAAAGTAGACCATGTAAACTAGGATCAAATGAACTAAAACTGTGATCTATATTTGATATCAACAAGTAATGCATAAACAAATAAGAAGAAAGAAGCAAAAAAAATTAATTAATCTATACTAAAAGACTATCAACCGAGTTTATTAGATATGATTTAAGATTTCAAGAACAACAATATCATGCACGTCAAATGATTTTCACAACCCCTGTTAGGATCAAGTCAAGATTTCCACACGATGCAATGCTTGAATCTTAAACTATTTGCGCACTAAAAATAAGCAAGTGTTCTGCATTGGTCCCTGGCACCGGGATGTTATGGCAAAGAGAACATTATGGGGGGGGGGGTTGGAAGGTCAATGGAAGAAAGGCTCACAAATCTGAAAGTGGTCATTAGACAAGAGAAAGTCTTACAACCGAAGCTATGCAAGTAGTAGGGATTGCCACACAATAGATGCACATAGAGCTATAAGGGTATGAAATCTCTCCAATGGAACTAGTGGGGGTGCATCCAACTTGCTTGCTCACAAAGACCTAGAGCTCATTTGAGGAGGCTCATCATTGGAATATACAAGCCAAGTTCTATAATGTAAAATTCCCCACATAGTTATTGAATGATAATATGAAAACTTTCTTCAAACTGAAGTATTGGTGATAAACATGAAGCACAAGTGTGGTATAAAGGATAGTGATGCGCACCCTCTCTCTTTATTCTCTCTTTGGCCCCTTTTTCCTTTTCTTTTTGGGCTTTTTCATTATTTTTTATTTTTTATTTTATATATCCTCACCGGCAGGGGCAACATCCTATATTACAACGAATCATCACACTTTTAGTACTCATAACTCATAATGGAATATCTCTGATGTATCCAACTGCACGCTCCTGCCAGTGTAGCAGTATGCATAAATAACCATGAAGCTCATCATCAAGTAACATCATGGAGGTGGATGTTGTGCAACAATATGTTTTGGAATGGCTATGGAAATGCCATGATAGGTAGGTATGGTGGCTGTTTTGAGGAATAATATATGGGCTTATGTGTAGGAGAACAAAGTCCTCCCATGGGATTTGGATGCACTGGCGAAGTTTGCACCAACTCTCAATGTGAGAAGGGGCAATGCACAGTACCGAAGAGGCTAGCAAGTATGGATGGTGAAAGTGCCAAGAACCGCAACATAAACTCACGAGTTAAAAGATTACATCAAGCAAATCATCTTACAAGGCACAATGCAAATCACTCCAAGAGGGTCCGTGGCAGTGATAAGTCACTGTTAGCTACCCCGACCGTAGCGCGTAACAAAAGGCCGATCAGAAATGTATCACTCGTAGCAATCATATACCATTGTTTCTATCAGCTAGTAATTTAAGCGTGGCACAGTTTCAAGTTTCTTAGACCAAACATTAAAATTTTATACTTACTAGTCCTTCCCGTTTATCCATTAAGAAAATTAATATCTCAAAACAACAGTAGTGATTCAAGTGAAGCAGTTTAGTGATCTACAAGACCATGCGAATTTTTCCACTATACCAACTATCACATAAGCATTTCTATCCCCAACCAAGCACATATATGAGACAACAAAAACTCTCTCTAAGCATATAGAAATGAAAACTAGAGAGTACTAACAGCTCTGAATAAGAGATGAATGCAAAACATGAGCTAAATAAATGCAGCAACCAGACAAAGATTAAGAATACAAAGTATTCCCATGAAAAACCAGAGAGTGTCACTCTCCAATAAAATAATGCTGGGGTCCAACCAAGCTTATTGCACAAATAAAAACAAACTTAAAGCAAAAATAAAAGACGCTCCAAGTAAAGCACATAATATGTGACCGAATAAAAATATAGTTTCACTAGAAGTGACCTGATAATTTGTCGATGAAGAAGGGGATGCCTTGGGTATCCCCAAGCTTAGACGTTTGAGTCTTCTTGGAATTTGCTAGGATTTACCTCCGGGGAATCCCCAAGCTTAGGATCTTCACTCTTGTTGATCACGTCATATCAACCTCTTCTCTTGACCCTTGAAAACTTCCTTCACACAAAACTTCTCACAATCTTCATTAGCAACGTTAGTGCAATCGAAATAATAAATTCACATTGTTCAGTTTCAACACAAGCCTAACACTCATAAACACATTAGCTACTGTCACAACTTATTTTAAAACTTTTTTTCTCAAAATAACACTAAAAGAAAAAGATTAAGATGCAAATGCAATTATTGACAGAAATCTGTCAAAACAGGATAGCAGGTAAAAATGGTTTGTTTCGAAAATCTCTTGTTGCTCAAATCAAAAAGTGGTCAATTAAGAACAGTTGCGTATATAGCCCAGGATTACTCATAAAAAAACTCAGGTCATTTTGAAATTTCTGTGATTTTATACGAATTAAACAGTGGACAGCAGAAATCTGTTTCCTGCGCAGAAATCCGAAATATAGTCTCAACTTTCCACTAGATCCTTTACATGGCTCAACAAAGACACAAAAGAAAAGATACAGAGGGGTTGCTAAGGAAATAGATAACACCCAGGTCCAAAGAAAACAAAAATAAACGACGGAAAACAGGTTGAAAACGGAGAAATAAAACGGGTTGTCTCCTGGAAGCGCTTTTCTTTAACGCCTTTTAGCTAGGCATGATAATTTGAGAAGATGCTCACATGAGAAATATGAATTGAAGCAAAAGAGAGCATCAATAAGCAAATGTAAAACAAATTTAAGTCTAATCCACTTCCTATGAAAAAGAATCTTGTAGAAAAACAAGTCAACGAACCACAAAGTGACTAGCATAGGAAGACAAAATAAGTGCAACTTCAAAAATTTCAACATAAAGAGGGGAAACTTAATATTGTTGAGATGCATAAAACCATGTTTCTCTCTCTCATAATAACCTTCAGTAGCATCATGAATAAAATTAACATTATAGCTATCACATAAAACATTCTTATCATGAGCCACATGCATAAAAGAATTAATACTCTTCATATAAGCATAGTCATTCTTATTAATAGAAGTGGGAGCAAATTCAACAAAATAGCTATCATTATAATTCTCATCACCATAATCATCAAATATAGGAGGCATATTATAATCATAATTAACTTTCTCCTCAATAGTAGGTGGACTGAAAATAACATATTCATCATTATAATCATTATATATTGGAGGCAAAGTATCATCAAACAAAATTTCCTCCTCATAACTTGGGGGACTAAAAATATCATATTCATCAAAACCAGATTCCTCAAGCTTAGACTTCTCCATAGCATTAGAAATAATGGTGTCCAAAGAATTCATACTAATAACATTGCTACTAGCATGCAAATAAAGTTCAATAGGTTTTTAAATTTTCTCTTCAAACACTTCATGTCCTAACTCAAGATAAATATTATAAAGTTCTCTCATATTTTTGTTGTTTTCCATTTAAGCATAAAGATAAAAACAAGTAACAAGTAAAAATAAGCCTAACTAGTGAAAATAAAAACAGGAAACAAAAATATATAATTGCAGAATCTAAAGGAAATAACTTTGAACACTCACAAAGGATGCGAGTACCTTTTACCTTACCTCCCCGGCTGCAGCGCCAGAAAAGAGCTTGATGTCTACGCACGCTTCTATTCTTGTAGAAAGTGTTGGGACTCCAAGTGCAGAGGTTTGCAGAACAATAGCAAGTTTCCCTTAAGTGGATCACCCAAGGTTTATCGAACTCAGGGATGTAGAGGTCAAAGATATCCCTCTCAAGCAACCATGCAATTAAGACACAAGAAGTCTCTTCTGTCCCCAACACACCCAATATACTTGTCAGGTATATAGGTGCACTAGTTCGGCGAAGAGATAGTGAAATGCAAGTAATATGGATGGTTATAAGTAATAATAGCAATCTGAAGTAAATATGGCAGCAAGCAAACATGTAGCAGAACAGGCGGGAAACGTTGTTTCAATGCTTGGAAACAAGGCCTAGGGATCCTACTTCCACTAGTGTACACTATCAATAATGATCACATAATTGAATAACTAAATATCTTCTCTTCACTATGCTACTGTTAACCCTCCCGGTTGGATAACGAACACTAATCATTCTGTAGGGCTACAAATTGCATTCCTTAAAGTAAGCATTCCCATGTCTAGTTAACCCCACGCTGTCACTATGAGCGCCCTAGAAGGTACTAGACAAACACCACAAATCATAGAGGAGACACACATGATGTGCACACTGTCACCTTCACACCGCGGGACAAGGTGACTCCAAAGTTCATATTAATAAAACACTTGAGTAGCACATGATTAAGAATAACATCTACTTATTCAACTAGATTACAAAGATCACGATCACATATAGATCAAACCATGGGAGAGAGAGATGAACCACATAGCTACCAGTAGAGCCCTCGGCCTCGGTGGAGAACTACACCCTCCTCATCATCGGAGACATCAACAACGATGGAGATGGCGGTGGAGTCGATGGAGATGGTTCCGGGGGCACTTCCCCGTCCTGGCGGGGTGCCAAAACAGAGATCTATCCCCGAAACTTGTCGGTGGCGGCGCCGGAGCTACAGATGTATTTAGTGGAAAAAGTCGATTCTTCTCGGGTTTATGCATCAGGGAGTATATATGGGCGAAAGGGAGATGCCGGGGGGTGGCCAGGGGGCCCACACCACATGGTGGCGCGGCCAAGGGGGGACCCACGCCACCCCATGGTGTGGCCACCCTATGGCCCCCCTCCGGGTCTCTTCATGACTTCTGGATGCTTCCGGGGAAAATAGGAACTTCGGGATTCGTGGGGTCCAATTACGAGAATATTTCCAGAACAACTTTTCTGAAATCAAAAACAGAAGAAAACAGGGAACTGACACTTGGCATCTTGTTAATAGGTTAGTCCCAGAAAACGTGTAAAAATGCTATAAACAAGGGAGAAAACATGTAGCAATTGGTATAATATCAATATGGAACATCAGAAATTATAGATATGTTGGAGACGTATCACCCGTGCTGGTATGTTGAAGTGTAGTCCCACTACTACTCCTATGTCCTCTTTTGAGCGCCTTTGCAGCACTTATGGTGATGTTCTCTCAGCCGAGGAGGCGACCCAGTATCGCAGCATTGTTGGTGGACTCCAGTACCTCACATTGACACGGCCTGACTTGTCATTTGTTGTTAACAAGGTGTTTCAATATCTCCACGCACCACGTACTCCTCACTGGTCGGCAGTTAAGCGCATCCTTCTATATGTGCGCTTCACACTTGATTCTGGTTTACTTTTTCGATCCTCCTCGTCCTCATTACTATCAGCATTCTCTGATGCCGACTGGGCTAGCAATATGGATGACCGGCGATCGACGGGGGGATATGCTATATTTTATGGAGGTAACCTGATCGCTTGGAGTGCTCGAAAGCAGTCCAGAGTTTCTCGATCCAGTACTGAGTCTGAATTTAAGGCGCTTGCTAATGCTACAACGAAACTTGTCTAGGTACAGTCGTTTCTACAAGAACTTGGAGTTGTTCAAGTCCAACCTCCAGTGTTATGGTGTGATAACATTGGTGCAACATATTTTTCATCTAACCCAGTCTTTCATGCAAGGACAAAGCACATTGAGGTAGATTTTCGCTTTGTTCGTGAGTGTGTGACTCAGAAGCAACTACAGATCCGTATCATTTCATCCAAGGATCAGGTTGCTGATATCTTTACTAAACCACTCCCGTTATCATTGTATGATCATTGTAAATACAATCTCAATCTTCTACCAGTTGAGACTGAGGGAGTGTGTTAGAATACATACGTACGTATACGTATCCAACTCATACTTGTACACATGTTCTACATGTATAATAAAGTTGATCCCTACCCGACGAGGCACGTCGGGACGGCCCAAACTATTCTACGTCTTTTACAACCCACACAAGAGTATAGGTGGGGTCAGACCCTCACTTGAGATGGTACATCTGCAGCCAGCGAAAGAGTACACCGACCAATCTTTTTTTGCTGTAGTAGTAAACCCATCGTCCGGGCTAGCCTTGTACTTGACATGAGTATACTCCCGATCCCTCTCGATCCTAGAGTTCATGATTATTTTCGAGTATGACATGATATCCGCTAAGTGTACACCGCAAACTAGCCAATGTCTTGTTATTTACTCAAATATTCTCTTGGTTGTATGTGTCTCTCATTCTCCAATTATATATCAACACTCTTATACTTAATATCCTCCAGCTCCATGTCTATGTGAGGGTGTCCATTGCCCTTTAATTTATAGCTACTTCGGTGCAGAAGGCTTGAAACACATTTTTTTTACACATGCACACCGGTAGCAGCTCAATATACAGGCCACAATTACTTTGCAATAAAGGAAACAACATAGTCGGGGAGTACCAAGTTTTTGCCGGTGCTAGCTACTGTATGTATAGTTCTTTGATCTCTTGTCCATAGAGAACTGAATTTTCTGACCGATGTAGCTTATAATTTTCCTCCTGGTACCGTTGCTAGTGATTCGGAAAACTTTGAGCGATTGGTACCTTCAAGGCATCATTATCAAGCTTTTATTTCCTTTCATGCTTCCATATTTACACTTCAAAGTAACCGGAATTACAACACCGAAAGTAATTTTTTACCAATATGACCAATTTTAATTCAGTTGGCACCAATACCAGAGGTTGCAGGAGTAGGAAAGTAAGTCTGTAATTCAATTATTTTATTTTCGTACGCATATTTTAAGAATTCTTTGGCTATTTATTTCTTCATTTCTTATCCTTCATATTTCAATCATCTAGCCTTACTTGTTTCCATCATTTTAGTGCTCAGCTTCAGTTTTTAGTGTTATTTTGGTGTGATCCAAATTCATATAAAGATAAAGGAAACATTCGTCGAGCGTCGTGTGCCGAACATCACACTAGAAAAAAAATCCCTTTGTCAAGCGTAGCTTAGACTTTGCCAAGTGTCCAAGGCACTTGACATAAATGACACAATAAGAAAAACACAGAGTAGCCTGCTCATGACCCTTTTTTTAAAAAAACATATGAAGGAAAAAGAAGAGAGTAGCCTGCTCAGCATCACATGCCACAATAAGAAAAAACAATCACACTGATTTACACAAACCGTAATGCTGATATCAGATGGTTCTAACATATGATGATGATGAACTTTCATGTGACTCGAAATTATTAATTCCTACAGAACTAAAATTGACCGCACTGACGCGGCTTCACAGGAGGGGTGGGGTCGGCACTTTTCAGAATTCTATTGGCTCAGTGGCAAGGATGCTTCCATAGAATGATGCATGTGAAAAAAAATAGTTCAACGGCCTATTTAGTTACTCCCATTGGGCGAAGAGCCAGGAGAGGGGGATCATATGGAGCTCTGTAGCTGGTGCATGTGGCTTGGGTGCAAACTTTTGGCAGGTGTTGCATCTTTCGACCAGGTCCTTGGCGTCCCTGGCTGCCGTAAGCCAGTATAAACCTGATCGAAAATCTTTCCCTACGATGGCTCTCCAGCTTGCGTGGTGCCCACAGCCGCCTTGCTGTATGTCACGGAGCAGTTCCTTTCCATCTTCGGGTGCGATGCACCTCTGGAGCACTCCTGATATGCTTTGCTTGTACAATTCTCCCTTTTTACCCGAAAGAATTTACTGCGTCGAACTATCTGTTGTGCTTCGCAAATGTCTTCTGGGAGCTGCTTATTTGTCAAGTAATCGAGACACTTATTTGTCCAAACTGGCTCGACCAGGAAGACTTGACTCGAGATGTTATGGATGAGCTTGATGAAGGCGATTTTCTGACTAGCCACCGTTTCGGCTGCTGCTGGTGCCTTTGTTTGCTTTTTGAGCGTGACTGACCTTTTACTTATTTTCTCGAAGTAGATTCCTGGTGGAACTGGGGCGTTTGTTGACTCGATGTTCGCCGGTCTGTCTGCTTCCTCATTACTTGATCGCGCAATGTGCTTCAGTTCGCACCCTTTGAAACTTCTTTCGAGCAGGTTGTATATGTCACGATTGGCGATCATGTTATCAGCGAGGACATTGCATTCCTTCATCGTCTACTGCACAATGAGATTAGAGTCTTCGTAGATCGTCAATCGAGTGGCTCCGCGGGCGAACGCCATCTTCATACTGTGTAGGAGCGCCTCCTACTCCGCGTCGTTGTTGGATGCTGGATCATCAGAGGGAAAGTCGAGTCGTAGTACGTACTGGAGCTTGTCGCCCCTTGGCGATATGTACTCGTTTCTTTTTTACCCTTCGAAGTACATGATCCAAGAGCTCGAGTATTCTGGTGGCCCTGGAGTTTGTAGCTCCGTCCACTCTGAAAGAAAATCCGCGACCACCTGGGATTTTAGAGCGTTGCGCCCTGTGTATATGATGTCCCAGGCGCTTACTTTGATGCTCCATTTTGCAATTCTTCCGGATGCCATAGGATTGTCCATAATTGTACCGAGTGATGCGTTGTTTAGCACCGTGACGGCATGCTCTTGGAAGTAATGCTTGAGTTTGCGGGCTGTGAAGACCACTCCATACGCGAGCTTATGGTAGTGGGGGTATCGCTGTTTGCACGGTGAGAGTACCTCGCTGAGGTAGTATATTGGTCTCTCTACACCGTGTGCTTTTCCCTCCTCTGGTCGCTCGACCACGAATACTGTAGTGACCGCCTGATTTGTTGTGGCTAGGTATAGGTACAGGGGTTCCCTTTCCTGAGGTGTGGCCAGTATCTTCTTGCTCTGTAGCACTTTTTTCCGGTGGATGAACGCCCTCTTTGCTTCTGGCGTCCACTCGAACTTATCTGTTTTCTTCAGCAGTTTGTAGAAGGGGAGGATTGCTCGCCCAATCTTGTGATGAACCTGCTGAGGGATGCCATTCGTCCTGCGAGCTTCTGTACGCCATGGAGATTTGTTGGTTTTTTCATCGTCAAGATTGCCTGAATTTTCTCCGGGTTCGCCTCAATTCCTCGGACAGAGACAAGATAGCCGAGGACTTGGCCAGCAGGAACCCCGGAGACGAATTTTGTTGGGTTGAGCTTGATTCTGTATGCGTTGAGGGCGTCGAATGCTTCCCTTATGTTCTCGAGGAGTGTGTCCTCCACTCGAGTCTTGATGACGATATCATCAATGTAGACTTGTACGTTCTTGCCAATGAGCTTGGCGAGGCATTTTTGCGTGCAACACTGATATGTTGCGCCTGCTTTTTTTTAGCCCGAAAGGCATTGTCTTGTAGCAGTATACACCGTGTGGTGTGATGAATGATGTATTCTCCTCATCCTCCTGCTTCATACTGATCTGGTTGTAGCCTGAGTAGGCATCCAGGAAGAAGAGACGTTGACAGCCTGCTGTAGAGTGCACGATCTGATCAATCCGCGGGAGTGGGAAGTTACCCTTGCGGCAATTTTTGTTCAGCGATGAGTAGTCGATGCACACGCGAAGGATGTCCGTGTTTTTCTTCGGGACCAGCACCGGTTTTGCTAACCAGGTGGATATCCTGATTTTCCTGATGAACCTGGCGGATAGTAGTCTGTTCACCTCTTCTCCGAGTGCTCTCTGCTTTGGCTCGGAAAAGCGTCGAGTGGTCTGTTTGACCGGTTTTGCATCTTTAAACACTTCCAATGAGTGCTCGACGAACTCCCTGGGTATTCATGGCATATTTGAAGGTGCCAGGAGAAAATCTCCCAGTACTCACGGCGGAGTTCGACGAGCGCGCTTTCCTATGCGGATCATAGGGTGGTTGACACGATCACCGTCTTTGTTGATTCTGTCGGGTGCACTTGCTGCTTTCGAGTTTCGCTACTCGGGCTGAACTCGAGATCTGGGGCATTCTTTTTGGTTAGTGGCATCACGGAGTTGTCCGTGGTTTTTGCCAATTCTTCAAACTCCCCTTGCATCCCGAAAGATTTCGCGATCTCATGGAAGTCGTTGTCGCACTTATCTGATTTCTGGAAGTCGCCGTTCATGGTGATTGTGCCGTATTCACCTGGGAGTTTCAGCTTGAGGTAGGCATAATGAGTTACTGCCATGAATCTTGCGAATGTTGTTTGGCCGAGAATGGCGTGGTACTGTGATGGCCAGTCGACTACCTCGAAGTCGAGGAACTCTCTTCTGTAGTTACTTGGGTGTGTGAGTATTACTTCCAGGTTGATTGTTCTGAGTGGTCGGACGGCTTTTCCTGGCACTATCCCGTGGAAGGATGTTTCCAATTCTGCAAGTCCCTCCAGGTTCCTGTTCATCTTGCGGAGTGTGTCCGCATATATGATGTTAATGCCGCTGCCACCATCCATAAACACCTTGGCTAGGTCATAGTTGCCTATTTGCGCCTGGATGACAAGCGCTGCGTGCCCTGGTCGATACACCCGTGGAGGGTGGTCATCTCTGAAGAAGGTTATCGGGTGCTCGGACATCTTCAGGTATTCAGTTTTCGACGGTGGAGCCTGTACTGCCATGATAACGTGGCGAGTCTTTGTTTTTTGGACTCTTCGGGACGGGCAGAACTTCTGTATCATGCCCAGGATCCCCTGGGGATTCGGGTAACCATTAGCTCCTTGGTTTGCGGCGGCTGGCGCTGGGAGTGCCGCTAGCGCCATGTTTTGGTGCCCTGCGGGTGGAGGTAGGGGTGGTGGTTGGTGTCCTCCCGGTAGTTGCGGGTACCCTTGGCTAATGGCTGCCTTGTGCTTCTTGTGTACGCATCGTGGATGTCTTGGAACTTTCGTCAGTCCTTGAGGAGGTGAGTAGCCTTGGTCTTTCCCGTTTGCTTATCTCTAACAGATACATGGAGCAGTATCCATCAAGGTCTTCCTCGGGTGTTTTGTCGTCTGGTTTTGGCTTCCACTCGTGATTTCCGTGTGACCCGTTGTCGCGGTTTCTTGTGAATTCACCCGCCAACAGCTCCGATTGATTATCCGGTCGTAGTGTCGTCTCTTCCTCTTCCGGGGGTCGCCGTTGCGATCCTCGTCATGAGCGGGCGAGGAAGCTTTCTCGTTGCGCATAGACTCTTCGCCGTTCGCCCATTTGTCTGCTATCACCATTAATTCACCGATTGATTTGGGTGCGGATCGCCCCAGTTCTTCTCTGAAGGTAGCACGTCGAGCACCCTTGGTGAAAGCTTCGACCGCTATTTCCTCTGATATGTTGCCCGCCGTGTTTTTGAGCGTAGTCCATCTCGGGATGTACTCGCGTGTAGATTCGCCGCTTTTCTGCCTACAGGCTCGCAGTTCCTCGATAGACGATGGCCGCTTATATGTTGCCTGTAAATTCTTCTCGAAATCTGGGGTGAGATCGTCCAAGGATCTGTAATACGTGCACGGTCTTCCTTCGAGGCAGCTTCGGGCTGCACCGACGAGGTGCAGGTTGAGGTACTGCATGGCTGTAATTTTGTTCCCGCACTGGCACTTCACCGCGGTCACATAGTCTGAGAGCCAGTTCTTGGTTTCCTGTGAGCCGTCGTATTTCGGGACTTCCGTCATGAGTTTGAATCTCTTGAGCATTGGTGCCTCGTGGATGCTGACGCTGAAGCACATCGCGCTGTAAGCTTCCTCATCAGAGGAGGTGGATAGCGATCGGGCGCGGTTCCTGTGCGCTTGAGCCTTGTCGACTTTACTCTGCACGATGTCCCCATGTGCGTCGTATTGAGCTCGATCCCGGTTATCTTCTTGCCGTGGTTCCCTGCTGCGATGTCGCGGCTTCCGTGGTGCCGTGGGCTGCTATCACGGTTTCACAGGCTATCATCATCGCTACGCGGGCTGTCGCCACGGCGCCTGGCCTCTTTGCCCCTAGGACGACGAGGTGATCCTTTATCTCCTCTTTTTGGTGACGTACTCTCGTGTCTGCGAGGTGTTCTGTCTACCCGAGGTGTTTTATCAGCTTCAGGGGGCACCACGTTTTTGCGGTTCTCGGCGGCGATTGTCGCTCCGGCCATTCCTAGTCCCCTCTGGACTTGTTGGTGTTGCTCCGTGCGGGGGTCGTTTTCGGGTGGCTGGTTCGCATGTAAGTACGTAGCAGCGGCCAAGACCGCAGCGGCGGGAGTCGTCGGGTGCATGTTGCCCTCATCGTCAACATGCATGAGGGAGGTCTTGAGGGTTTTGCTGACCTCGCTGAGCGACCCTTGGTCCATGTGAGCGGTGTTCGACACGTACTTTCCTTTCTTGATCGGTTGGGTACCCGTCGAGCGGGTCTTGGAGAGCTCTACGCGGCGCGCACTCGAGGCTTCTGCGGCTTGTTTATGTAAATCGAGTTCTCTGCGGGCTTCCGATAGCTATCGGCTTTTCAGCGATAGGTGGTAGTGGTATGCGACCAGGTCCTCTTGAGAGGACCCAGAATCTATTGGGCGGCCCGACTGAACCGTTGCCTTCTCTTTAATCCAGGCGGCTCGCGAAACCTTGATCTGCTATCGCGTCGTGAGGCTGGCCTCCATTTTCTCAGGTTCTTCGACTGGACCTACCATGTAGACGTGGGCCAGCTATGGCTCGTAAGTCTTTGTCATGGCCCAGCGATCTCCATCGAGTTTGGAGGGTTCCTCAGCCGCGATGGAGTGGAAGTCGCGTGTGTTGCAGCGGATAGAGCCACCGCTAAGCCGTAAGTCACGACTGATGTCGCTGGGCGGCGATTCCGGGGCCGCGGGGCCTGAGACGGACTCGGAGTCGGACTTGTCAAGCTTAGTTTGGTTGGGGAAGCGTAAGATTCCCCCCTTGCTAGCGCGGAAGTGGAGATCGCCGAACGTCATGTTGACGCCTTCTTGGAGTTTGCTAAATACCGGCTGAGATTCCGGCGAGTGGGGCGTGTAGATGAAAGACCCAAAGCGAATTGTCTCCGAAGGGGCCGACAGTCCTGGGCTCCAGCTGAAGCTTGGTAAACATGAGGCCGAAGATGTCGTGGATCTAGCGCATGTCGTTCCCACAAACGGCGCCAATTGTCGATTATGCATGTCAACCAAATCCCTCGGATGATCCGGTAGGGTTTCGAGTAGATAACGAAATAGGCGCTGGCGGATTACGTCGGCTAACAGAGGGGCACGATTTACCCAGGTTCGGGGCCTCGTAGAGGTAAAAACCTTACTTTTGCTTGTCTGATATGTATTATGGCGAGATTTATTACAGTGGTGGGTGCGCAAGCCGAGAGATTGGATCTCGAGCTATGGCTATAGTGGTGGAAAATAGATTGGATCCCCCTTAGGTGGTTCTCCCAGCCTTTAAATAAGTGGCTGGGTCTCAAACCGTACCAGGGGAGGTTACAAACCCCAACTCTAGGCGGTGGAGACTTTCCATCTTGTCCCGCAAGTCTTGGGGGTGGGCCTCCACTAGGCCTTCTAGAGTAACGGGGTAGTCCCCCGCGTTGGGCTTTAGTATTGGGCCTTAGACAGATTCTGGAGTCATCCCCACGGCACTGTGACGCCCCGAGATCGGGCACTATGCAGATTTCAGCATTCCCGCCGAAATCCACATAATAACCGCTTCCAGGTTGCCACTTGTGATAACATTACAACAGTTCACGAATAATCCACAACAACAACAGAAAAGATATATACAAGATGACTCAAACGAGTCAGGGATACAACTGATACAATACAAAGATCCAAATACAGCGGGAAGAAACAACATAGCGTCCGGCTACGGACAAGATACAAATTGGACTAAGAGTCCTGAAGATAACCGAGAGCGTCCAATCCTTGCCCAGGCCAAGCCGGAGGGATTTCCAAGCTAACGTCGTCAGACTTCAAACCTGTTGACTGCAATGTTGAATATGCAGCCACGAAAAAGGATTCGTGGGTCAGTACGGTTAAGTACTGGCAAGTGGATAACCCATACTCACAAGATACCGGCGTAACCAGTCATCACAAGATACAAATACTTTGGGTTCAACGGAAAGGAAAGGATTATTGCAAATAAGCGGCAGCGGGCTGCACTAACCAACTACAGAAACACGCTACAACTTCCGGCTAACAGAAAGAAGATAAGATAGCGTATCGTAACCAACTACAACCAACCTCAAACAAACCCATCCAATGTTACCCCCTACTAAGGAAGCAACCCAAGGATAACTCACACTGTTGGATTAATGATGGATCAAGTCATTGTGTCAATAAGACTATTACTAGTCAAAATTAGCATTAGTTAGGTGTAAGTTGTTCTGAGTACTTGTTAGCCAGTACTTTCACCAAGTCGTCACATAACCGCGGACAACACGGCTTCTCGAGAAGATTTATCCCTGCAGGGTGTGCTCCAGTACCCGTACACACTCGAGCCACCAACTAAAACTCAGGTGGACTCAACACGACTCGAACCATCTCTACAACCTGTCCTAGGAGCCACGGAGCTATAAGGTCCCGGCCAGTCCGACCTAACCTAAGCGCAAGGGTGAAAACCATACCCCCCGGCACCACAGGCCTCGCCCTATATGCATCATCATCATCATAACCATCACTAGTAACCATGGGGGCGCCTCCCATTATGCAAAGGAGCAAATGGAACACCCGAACTAAGTGTGGCTCTTCGGACAAGTTGTAGATCAGGTCTACGTCGAGGGGGGTTCCATACCACCACCCGGATGCGGTGAGCACGCTCATCATGGATCAGTAGACAAGACCCTTTTCCTAATTAAGTTCGACACTAGCAGGCCTCAAAACCCTAACCCGGGCCTCCTGCCGGTGCCTTATCATCAAATTATTATTACCCCAGACATTAACATTTTGTTGATTGAATTGAAACCCAACTATCAACTAAACAGGTGATACGACAAAGGATAACAAGACTCGAGCACAAACAAATCTAAGCATGCAACTACGACACGAGGGCCAACAAGGTAAACAAACAACAGTTAATAGGAAGTGGAAGGAAGGCTATATCAGGGCTGCAAGTAAACATATGATAGGATCGAGACACAAGCATCGAATCAACATGCTAGAATAAGAACAACGGAGAGAATCGGTAACAAGTGATGAAATGCAGCCATTTGGCAGCAAGTGAGTATACTTGCCTGGAATCCAGCAAGTAGAGGTACATCCACAGAACTTGTCGTTGCTCACATCATCTCAACGTCCTATCCGCGAAGAAGCAACGAACCTCGAACAAACACCGGATGCAACAATTACTACTACGGCAAAAGATCCAGCATGATCAAGATATGGATGCATGACAAGGCAAGATGCAACAGGGGAAACAACTTAAACAATTTAATCGGAACCGGAGTCCGGAGAAATAGGAATTGGTTCAAGTTGTTTAGCTAACCATAAATTTAAATGTTGTTTAGCATGGCAAACAATAAGGTAGATGAGTTAGGCAATTTAAATGGAATGGGCAAGAGTTGGAATTAATTAGCCCACACATTCCATATGTTATCATATAGATGAACATGCATAACAAAATCTAAAATGCACAAAATAAGATGCAAACAGAGATATGAATGGCATGAACATGTTAATGGCATGTTTCTGATATGCAAACATATTTTAATTGTCCAATTTGGAATTTAATTGAGCAAGTTGCCAATTTAACAATATTAAAGGAATTAAATGAGGAATTAAATGTTGCATCAATTTTAATTGTTCAAAACAGTAAACAAATTTTATATTTGGGTACAGCATTTAATTTTGATTGGAAAACATATTTTATTTGTTGAAATTGGAATTAAAATGAATTAGTTATGAATTTGGCAATTTAAATTGCATTAAATAAGAAACAGTTGTTTTTAGCAATTTAAATTATTCAAAACAGAAAACAAAGTTCATATTTGGAAATCTTATTCAATTTTGCATGGAAAACATATTTTATTTATATTATTTGGATTAAGTATGAATTATTTATGGAATTAACCAAAATTAAGAGGATTTGTTTGAATTTGAAATTTGAATGAATTTGAAATATTCAAAACAGAAAACAAATGCTTTGAGTAGGTAGAGAATTAAATTTGGTTCAAGAAACATATTTTACATTTTTAATTTGGAGTTTGTTTGCAATTTCTAGGGGCAAAAGAAAAACAGGGACCAATCTGTTATTTCTGAGGACTTAGAGCGAAACAGGATTTTTAGACAGGCCCCTGGGGTGTTTTACACCCAGTGCCCCCTGGCCTGAGCCTCTGCCGTGCGGGTCCAGTGCCACCGTGGCGCCAGCGAGGTGGGTGCGGTTGAGGTGGCAGTGAGGGTCCATGACGTGTGGGCCTGCGGGGGCGCGTGGAAAAAGAGCAGAAAAAGGAGGCATTATGCGCGCCCGCGGGGATTCGACCTACTGCCCTCGCGGAAGCGCGCTCAGGGTCCTTGCCACTGGGCTGGGAATCGTCTTGTGATAGGATACAGCGCTGAGGCAGGATAAGGTAAATTCGTGCGGTAAGAACTGACGAAACTGCAGACAGTTTCTGTCTGTATGTTCGGCTGCGGAACAACGAAGGCGGGCGGGAAAGGAGCAGATGATCGGAGAATGCACACGATGCAATCGAGCCGGAAAATAACGGGAATCGAAAGGGCATCTCACCGGGAGGGGCGCGGTGTCGTTGTTCGTGCTCGGCGGGGTCGGAGGCGGCGCTAATCGGAGGAGGAACTCCGGTGTAGTTCTCGGTTTTTTTCAGAGAGGTTCAGAGGGAGCAGATACAGGGGAGGAAGAGGAGAAGGGGATCGTCGGCGCTGGAGATGGGAAGAGGGAGATGGAGGGAAGGCGGCTAGGGTTTGGAGGGGAAAGAGGGGGAATAGATAAAGGGAGGGGGGCAGTTGAGGTGGGGAGCTCGGGACAGCGACAGGCGCTTTTCTCCCCCGGCGTCCGCACGAGGAAGACGAGCTCGTTGGGCTGCTGGGCTTAGGTGGTGGTGGGCTGGGGGAAAAGGTTGGGCCACTTGGCCTGCCTCCCCACAGCTCACCCCTTTTTTTATTCTTTTTTTTCCTCTGTTTTTTTTTGTAAGAGATATGGTGATGGAAAAAGAGGAATTTGAGGGAGTTAAAAGGACCAGAAAAATATGGCAACAAAATATTTGTGGATAGAAATGCCAAAGCACAAGGGCACCAAGTTGGATTTTTTAAAATTCCAAACTTAGTTTGAAATTGGAATTTGAGGTGAATTTGAACCAAATTTAAACTTGAGGGAGTTTTAAGATTCCAAAAATCATGGTTTTGGTTTCTTTGCACTTGGCATTCAAAATGCCCAAGTGTGGAAGTTTTTGTTTCTTGAAAATTTAAAAGTTTGTTTGGGTTTTGAATTTAAATGACATTTGGGTGAGTTGGTTTGAGTTTTTCAAGTTGGTATGAAAACAATGCAATGCATATGATGCATGTTATGCAATGCAAAAAAAGAAAAACAACCAATTTTCTACTTAGGGGGAACACCCCAGGTGTTACAGACGACACCACTAACAAGGGATTGCGCCCTCGCAATCCACCTGCTAACCCGGGAGGGGAAAGAAGTTCGACTATCGATTCTTCGTGCTTCCAGTTGATCTCCTTGACACCACTAACAAGGGCTTCTCGACACCACTAACAAGAGATTCTTGCTCGGAGTGACGACGATGTTCTTCCACCAGGAATCTTCCGAAGATCGAACCTATTAGGTTAAAGGCTCAGAAAACGTCCACCCACGTAGGATCCTAAAACTTTGAAAGATAGGTAAGGGGGGAAGACTCCAAAACAAATAAGATGGGAAGGGAAATAGAATAGAGATAAGGAGAAAACAAGAATCCTATTGAGATGTTTTTCCAAAATAGTTTAGCAGAAATAGTTTTTAACACTCTAGAAACAACGACCGTTAGCGAGGTTATCCTACAGGCTTTGCGGACCCGTTGCTTCGATAACCATTCGTATCGAAACAATCTCGGGAATCGGAACCAAGGCTCTGATACCATTTGTGACGCCCCGAGATCGGGCACTATGCAGATTTCAGCATTCCCGCCAAAATCCACATAATAACCGATTCCAGGTTGCCACTTGTGATAACATTACAACAGTTCACGAATAATCCACAACAACAACAGAAAAGATATACAACTGATACAATACAAAGATCCAAATAACAGCGGAAGAAACAACATAGCGTCCGGCTACGGACAAGATACAAATTGGACTAAGAGTCCTGAAGATAACCGAGAGCGTCCAATCCCTGCCCAGGCCAAGCCGGAGGGATTCCCAAGCTAACGTCGTCAGACTTCAAACCTGTTGACTGCAATGTTGAATATGCAGCCACGAAAAAGGATTCGTGGGTCAGTACGGTTAAGTACTGGCAAGTGGATAACCCATACTCACAAGATATCGGCGTAACCAGTCATCACAAGATACAAATACTTTGGGTTCAACGGAAAGGAAAGGATTATTGCAAATAAGCGGCAGCGGGCTGCACTAACCAACTACAGAAACACGCTACAACTTCCGGCTAACAGAAAGAAGATAAGATAGCGTATCGTAACCAACTACAACCAACCTCAAACAAACCCATCCAATGTTACCCCCTACTAAGGAAGCAACCCAAGGATAACTCACACTGTTGGATTAATGATGGATCAAGTCATTGTGTCAATAAGACTATTACTAGTCAAAATTAGCATTAGTTAGGTGTAAGTTGTTCTGAGTACTTGTTAGCCAGTACTTTCACCAAGTCGTCACATAACCGCGGACAACACGGCTTCTCGAGAAGATTTATCCCTGCAGGGTGTGCTCCAGTACCCGTACACACTCGAGCCACCAACTAAAACTCAGGTGGACTCAACACGACTCGAACCATCTCTACAACCTGTCCTAGGAGCCACGGAGCTATAAGGTCCCGGCCAGTCCGACCTAACCTAAGCGCAAGGGTGAAAACCACACCCCCCGGCACCACAGGCCTCGCCCTATATGCTTCATCATCATCATAACCATCACCAGTAACCATGGGGGCGCCTCCCATTATGCAAAGGAGCAAATGGAACACCCGAACTAAGTGTGGCTCTTCGGACAAGCTGCAGATCAGGTCTAAGTCGAGGGGGGTTCCATACCACCACCCGGATGCGGTGAGCACGCTCATCATGGATCAGTAGACAAGACCCTTTTCCTAATTAAGTTCGACACTAGCAGGCCTCAAAACCCTAACCCGGGCCTCCTGCCGGTGCCTTATCATCAAATTATTATTACCCCAGACATTAACATGTTGTTGATTGAATTGAAACCCAACTATCAACTAAACAGGTGATACGACAAAGGATAACAAGACTCGAGCACAAACAAATCTAAGCATGCAACTACGACACGAGGGCCAACAAGGTAAACAAACAACAGTTAATAGGAAGTGGAAGGAAGGCTATATCAGGGCTGCAAGTAAACATATGATAGGATCGAGACACAAGCATCGAATCAACAGGCTAGAATAAGAACAACGGAGAGAATCGGTAACAAGTGATGAAATGCAGCCATTTGGCAGCAAGTGAGTATACTTGCCTGGAATCCAGCAAGTAGAGGTACATCCACAGAACTTGTCGTTGCTCACATCATCTCAACGTCCTATCCGCGAAGAAGCAACGAACCTCGAACAAACACCGGATGCAACAATTACTACTACGGCAAAAGATCCAGCATGATCATGATATGGATGCATGACAAGGCAAGATGCAACAGGGGAAACAACTTAAACAATTTAATCGGAACCGGAGTCCGGAGAAATAGGAATTGGTTCAAGTTGTTTAGCTAACCATAAATTTAAATGTTGTTTAGCATGGCAAACAATAAGGTAGATGAGTTAGGCAATTTAAATGGAATGGGCAAGAGTTGGAATTAATTAGCCCACACATTCCATATGTTGTCATATAGATGAACATGCATAACAAAATCTAAAATGCACAAAATAAGATGCAAACAGAGATATGAATGGCATGAACATGTTAATGGCATGTTTCTGATATGCAAACATATTTTAATTGTCCAATTTGGAATTTAATTGAGCAAGTTGCCAATTTAACAATATTAAAGGAATTAAATGAGGAATTAAATGTTGCATCAATTTTAATTGTTCAAAACAGTAAACAAATTTTATATTTGGGTAAAGCATTTAATTTTGATTGGAAAACATATTTTATTTGTTGAAATTGGAATTAAAATGAATTAGTTATGAATTTGGCAATTTAAATTGCATTAAATAAGAAACAGTTGTTTTTAGCAATTTAAATTATTCAAAACAGAAAACAAAGTTCATATTTGGAAATCTTATTCAATTTTTTGCATGGAAAACATATTTTATTTATATTATTTGGATTAAGTATGAATTATTTATGGAATTAACCAAAATTAAGAGGATTTGTTTGAATTTGAAATTTGAATGAATTTGAAATATTCAAAACAGAAAACAAATGCTTTAAGTAGGTAGAGAATTAAATTTGGTTCAAGAAACATATTTTACATTTTTAATTTGGAGTTTGTTTGCAATTTCTAGGGGCAAAAGAAAAACAGGGACCAATCTGTTATTTCTGAGGACTTAGAGGGAAACAGGATTTTTAGACAGGCCCCTGGGGTGTTTTACACCCAGTGCCCCCTGGCCTGAGCCTCTGCCGTGCGGGGCCAGTGCCACCGTGGCGCCAGCGAGGTGGGTGCGGTTGAGGTGGCAGTGAGGGTCCATGACGTGTGGGCCTGCGGGGGGCGCGTGGAAAAAGAGCAGAAAAAGGAGGCATTATGCGCGCCCGCGGGGATTCGACCTACTGCCCTCGCGGAAGCGCGCGCAGGGTCCTTGCCACTGGGCTGGGAATCGTCTTGTGATAGGATGCAGCGCTGAGGCAGGATAAGGTAAATTCGTGCGGTAAGAACTGACGAAACTGCAGACAGTTTCTGTCTGTATGTTCGGCTGCGGAACAACGAAGGCGGGCGGGAAAGGAGCAGATGATCGGAGAACGCACACGATGCAATCGAGCCGGAAAATAACGGGAATCGAAAGGGCATCTCACCGGGAGGGGCGCGGTGTCGTTGTTCGTGCTCGGCGGGGTCGGAGGCGGCGCTGATCGGAGGAGGAACTCCGGTGTAGTTCTCGGTTTTTTCAGAGAGGTTCAGAGGGAGCAGATACAGGGGAGGAAGAGGAGAAGGGGATCGGCGGCGCTGGAGATGGGAAGAGGGAGATGGAGGGAAGGCGGCTAGGGTTTGGAGGGGGAAAGAGGGGGAATAGATAAAGGGAGGGGGGCAGTTGAGGTGGGGAGCTCGGGACAGCGACAGGCGCTTTTCTCCCCCGGCGTCCGTACGAGGAAGACGAGCTCGTTGGGCTGCTGGGCTTAGGTGGTGGTGGGCTGGGGGAAAAGGTTGGGCCACTTGGCCTGCCTCCCCACAGCTCACCCCTTTCTTTTATTCTTTTTTTTTCCTCTGTTTTTTTTGTAAGAGATATGGTGATGGAAAAAGAGGAATTTGAGGGAGTTAAAAGGACCAGAAAAAAATATGGCAACAAAATATTTGTGGATAGAAATGCCAAAGCACAAGGGCACCAAGTTGGATTTTTAAAATTTCAAACTTAGTTTGAAATTGGAATTTGAGGTGAATTTGAACCAAATTTAAACTTGAGGGAGTTTTAAGATTCCAAAAATCATGGTTTTGGTTTCTTTGCACTTGGCATTCAAAATGCCCAAGTGTGGAAGTTTTTGTTTGTTGAAAATTTAAAAGTTTGTTTGGGTTTTGAATTTAAATGACATTTGGGTGAGTTGGTTTGAGTTTTTCAAGTTGGTATGAAAACAATGCAATGCATATGATGCATGTGATGCAATGCAAAAAAGAAAAACAACCAATTTTCTACTTAGGGGGAACACCCCCGGTGTTACAGGCACCACCAGTATATAAGGTGGCTACACCCCTCCTGCTCGAGGGTCGACGAACGAGAGAGAGAATTGCTAGTCATTTCGTTAGAGAGAGAGAGAGAGAGCAGAAGAGATAGCTTCTTCTTCCTCTAGCTCAGAGAGGTTGAGAAACCATTTTGTATCTCGGTTACACACTGATATTGATAGACATACATGAGTAGGGGTGTTACCTCCACACGAGGGCACTGAACCTGTGTAGATCTTGTTGTTTGTAGTGTAGTGAGCGCGCCGTCTCGGCGTGCATTCCCTCCCCGGATACCCACAGTGTCCACCGGCCCCAACTTTAGCCATCATATGGAATCTGTCTTTACCTCACCACGACAAGTATACATAATACCGATCCCTCACGATCCTATATTTAGATGATAACTTGGAACATGACGTGATATATATCCGCTAACTGTACACACACTGCAAACTAGCTAGTGTCTTGTTACTGACTCAAATTCTAACTTCGATGTATGTGTTGTGTCTCTCATTTTCCAACTATATATCCACTCTCCCTATGCTTAATGTCCTCCAGCTACATCTCTATGTGAGGATGTCTGTAGCCCTACATATTTGTACCTACTTCACTGCAGAACACTTGAAACACATTATTTTTTACGCCTGCACACCGGTAGCAGCTCAATATATAGGCCACAAGTACTTTGCACTAAAGGAAACAACATAGTTGGCGAGGTACCAAGTTTTTGCCAGTGCTAGCGTTGTGTACGTATAATTCTTTGATGTCTTGTCCATAGAGAACCAAATTTTCTGACTATTGTAGCTTATAATTTCCCTCTAGCTGGTACCGTTTCTAGTGATTCGGAAAAACTTTGAGCTATTGGTAACTTATTCATGGCATCATTATCAAGTTGTTATTTCCTTCCATGCTTCCATGTTTACACTTCAAAGTAACTGGAAGTGCAACACTGAAAGTTATGTTTATTAATATGATCAAATTTCAGTTCACTTGGCACCGATATCAGAGGTTGCAGGAGTAGGCAAGTGAGTCTATAATTCAAATATATTTTATATCCTATACCTATACACCTATTTTAAAAAATCTCCAGCTATTTATTATTCATCATTATTATCCTTCATCTTTCAGTTATCCTTGTGCTACTTGTTTCCAACATTTTAGTCCTCGGCTTCAGTTTTAGTCATTTATGTTATTTTCTCGGTCATTGATTAGGAAAGATGATACATACTTGCAGGTTTGGTTTGTCCTTCTAAATATCACAATCGTCAAGTTTAATGCCTCAACCAATAGAACAATCCACATGTACCCTAACACCCCTCTCACGAGTGACTCGATGAGCATACACAAGTTAATAGAATCTCATGTATGGCTCCAGAAGAACTATGCATTATACAACGAGGTAAAAACTATTTTTTTATTAAATTGATAAAGGCGAGGCTTGAACCCGAACTGTAGCAACTACTAGAACCGAAAGTACAACTAAGAGAAATAAGGTGGATAATCTGCATATACCTTAATATTAACAGTCTCTCTGTGCACATGTGTGCTAACTTATTTGTAGCTAATTCCAACTTATGGCACATTTTGGGTGACCATGACATGAATTATGTACATTTTTTACATATTGGTAAAACAAATTTATCACTTTGTATATCTGGAACATATCTAGTTTGTTTTGTCGTCGCCTTTTCCTAGTGTCTTTATAAACGCTCGACAAAGTTGTGTCATGTGGCGGCTTGTTTACCTGCGGTAGACGGGTTTGACGAGTGTTCCACTTAGAAAATACACATCAAATCCGCCACCGCCATCTTCTCATTGTCCGCTAGAAGATTTTTACCAAGTGACAATCTTTGCCATGATACACAATTTTGTGTGGAAAAATACATGTTTACGAGTGCCCAAAAAACACTTTGCAAACATGTATTTGCTGAGTATAGGGTGCTATTTGCCAAGTATCACACTGTTAGACGGCTTTGACGAGTGTATCACTTAGAAAACACTCGGCAAATCCGCAACTGCACTCTTCGCGCCGTTTTATAGAATTTTTCCACTGGGTTGTAATCTTTACCGAGCCTCACAAAAAAAGAACTTAAACAAATACATGTTAACCGAGCATCCAGAAAGAGTCGAAAAACATATATTTTTTGACATTCGTCGAGTTTCATGTGCCGAACATCGCACTAAAAAAATCCCTTTGTCGAGTGTAGCTTAGGCTTTGCCAAGTGTCCAAGACACTCGGCATATCTATCGAGTCCGGTAATGTCACGTTGTCCTTGCATATGTTTGCGAGACCTAAATTTTTTCTATCTACACAAATTATATAATGCCATTTTGTCAAGAAAAATACGAAGCAACACCTCGGTACTCCCTCAATCTTAACAAAACCATAATTTTTTTGCGGATGAACAAAACAATTGCTTGCGTGTTTAGGAGAAATGGATTAGTTGAACGGGCTATTATTTACTCCTATCTGATAAGAGAGAGTAAAATAAGTTTCCTCATATAATCTGAAACGAGCTTTCCCCCATAGAAAGAATCTACAAGAGCCAGACACGTGTGGACCCAAGTACTGAATGAAAATATCACATGGTAATATCAAGGATGAACGTTATTTATAAAGAGATTCTGTGCGAAATTAATAACCCATGAAATTTATCCACAATAAATGTTTCCACCAACCGTAGCCTGAACGTATATCTATTTGTATATACAGAACACTGCTCCACTTTGTTCTATCCATGCTTCAGAATCACTTTTCGCACCCAATCATTTCCTCTCATTCATCAGCTGTTGGAAAAACAATGACAACAGGTTAACCATGTTAGCTTGAGAATAAGAAACATTGGGAAGAAGCGGAAAACACTTTTGGCACACAAGCTCCATTGCTCCTGCCAAGTGGAGTAACATGCACCGTCCGTTCTTTATCTGACCATACACTTGTTTGTATTGGTATATTACATGTACACTCGCGTGCCATTATATTTCTCCGTATATCTATATGGCACCAGTATTTCTTGGGCATGGTCATTTAATGTGATGCCACGTTACCGTGAATGTGTGACAGTGCTGCATTTGATAGCTGTCGTGCAGGAGGCCGTTGATATCTTTCGAACCGGATTACCAAATTGTAGTGCGTGTCTTTTTCTCCAATCACCCGAAATTTATCGAACCAGAAAGTAGGTGCTTGATAAAGCCAATCGTTGAGTCTAATAAAACTTATATCAATTCTCGTTTTATCGGACCAATCTTGTTATGCAAAATGGTGGTGTTTCAATGGATTAAAAATAGGTTATGGATTCAGGTTTCACCTACGGCAGTGCATTAGTAATCGTGGGATAAATAAGATAAAAAATATAAAATCTTAGTATAATTAATACATATGCTATTAGATGTATGTAGACAATGCATCCATAAACCACTATGGCTCAGAGCACTGGTTACCATAGAGTAATTTGTCTAACGTCTGACCTTGTTCGGTCATACGGGCCTTGGTATTTAAGAATAAACAGATGAACACATATTATATTCTTGTCAATTTGTTCTTTCAACTATCCACTTTTATGGTCTTTTTGTGTGAAATTATCATATGTACTTCTCGCGGCAATCCTACTTGAGATTCTCGACTCTCTACTCCACACAACAGTCTCCAGAGTGGGATTGCTGTTGTGCAAAGCTACTCTTCAGCACGCAGCACTATATACAAGCAACCCACACAAGAGTACAGGTCGGATCAGACTCTCAGTTGAGACGGTTCATCCACAACCATTCAAAGAGTAGACCAATCCATCTTCTTGGATGCAGTACCCTCATCTCCCGAGCAAGCCTTGTAATCGCCACGAGTATACATAATCCCGATCCCTCTCGATCCTAGAGTTAGATGATTATTTGGAGTATGACGTGATATCCGGTAACTATACACACCGCAAACTAGTTAGTGTCTTGTTATTCACTTTGATGTATGTGTTGTTCTCACATTTTCTAACTATAGATCCACTCTCCCTATGCTTAATGTCCTCAAGCTTCAGCTTCGTGTACATGCGAGGGTGTCCATAGCCCTTCATATTTATAGCTACTTCAGTGCAGCAGACTTGAAACACATTTTTTTACACGTGCACACCGTTAGCAGCTCAATATATAGGCCACAAATACTTTTCACTGAAGGAAACAACGTAGTTTTCGAGTAACAACTTTTTGATAGCGCTAGTGTTGTATGTATAATTCTTTGATCTCTTGTCCAGGGAGAACCAAATTTTCTGGTTGTTGTAGCTTATAATTTTCCTCCTGGTATCGTTGCTACTGACTCGAAAAACTTTGAACAATTGGTACCTTCAAAGCATCATTATGAAGTTTTTATTTTCTTCCATGCTTCCATGTTTACGGTTCAAAGTAATCGGATTGCAATACTGAAAGTAACTTTTACCAATATGGTCAAATTTCAATTCACTTGGAACCAATTATCAAAGGTTGCAGGAGCATGCAAGTGAGTTTGTAATTCAATTTTTTTTATATTACATCCTATACACATACTTTAAAAATTCTTCAGCTATTTATTTCTTCATTTCTTATCCTTCATCTTTCAGTTATCCAGCCTTTCTTGTTTCCAGCATTTTAGTGCTCAGCTCCAATTTTTAATTGTTTTTGTAGAATCTTATTTTCTTAGTAATTAATTAGGAAAGATGATATATACTTGCAGGTTTGGTTTCTGCTTCTAAACATCACACCTGTCAAGTTTAATGCCTCAGCCAGTAGAATAATCCACATGTACTGTAACATCCCCTCTCATGAGGGACTCGTTGAGGCATACACAAGTCAATAAAATCTCATGTATGGGTCGAGAAGACCTATGAATTAATAAAAAGAGGGAAACTATTTTTTTTATTAAATTGATAAAGGCGAGACTTGAACCCGGACTGTACCAACTACTAGAACCGAAAGTACAAAGTAAGACAAGCAAGGTGGATAAGCCACATACACCTTAACAATAACAATCTATCTTTGCACATGTGCTGCTAATGATTTGTGCCTAATTCAAATCTATGGCACACTTTGGATTACTATGACATGAATTATGTGTATTTTTATATATTGGTAAAATCATTGTATCACTTTCTATGGCTAGAACATATCTATTTTGCTTTGTCGTCAATTTTGCTTAGTGTATTTTTAAACGCTCGACAAAGTTGTGACACATGGGCTTGTTTGCCTGCGGTAGACGGGTTTGACGAGTGTATCACTTAGAAAATACATGACAATGTTGGAGAGAGATTTGTCAAGGGATATGATCTCTCTGGAGGTTCGAACACTGGGGGCTAACCGCACTACCTACAGTTCTCGAGGATTCTTTGCGAGGAAAACTTGTGAACGGCAACAATGGTGACATGGAGAGTTTACCCAGGTGCAGGCCACCATTGCGGTGTAAAACCCTAGTACCGCTTGTCTGATGGATTGCACGGCTGTAGTTATAATACAAGATGCGAGCTTGTGCTCGGGACAGACCAAGGTGGGCTCTGAGTGAATTGAGTTCCTCTTCTACGGGGGCCAAGGGGCTCCTTTTATACCGGCATTTGGACCTCCTTCCCGCTCACTTGGCGGGAAAGGGCTACCATAAAGTGCCAAAATGGAGATCGGCCGAGCTCTGCGTTGTCTCCTTGGTCTTGGTTGTCAACGACAGCGCCACCGTCCATGGTAGGATGGTGGGGGCGCCCGGTGACGTTTCCTACGTCTTGTAGCGCCGTCTTGGTCTCCTTGCACCAAAGAGCAATCATGGGGAGACATTTTGGCGCGGGCAGCCGTTACCCACACTTTATACACGAGAATGACAATTGCGGCAAAAGAGGGCTGTGTGGTTGTACGTCCTTCATTCGTCAGCGCGCAGAGGAGCGGACGTCACCCGCACATGGTGTGTCCCCTCTCGAGAGGGAACACCTCCCGGAGAAGAGCGGGGGTGAGGTAGAGCTCCTCTCCAAGGACCGGGGAATCAATACTTCTAGGAGGGCCAGCCTCCTGCCGGCCGAGTTCATCTGGAGAATGACTCGATGAGGCACTGTCGATACGGGCCGTTAGACGACTTTGACGAGTGTATCACTTAGAAAACACTCGGAAAACCCGCTACTTCCATCTTCGTGCCATGCGATACATTTTTCCACCAAGTTGTAATATTTGGTGAATGTCACAATTTTTTTAACAAATACATATTTACCAAGTGTCCAAAAACACTCGACAAACATGTATTTGACGAGTATACATTCGCCGAGTGTCGTGTGCCGAACTCGCACTAAAAGAATCCCTTTGTCGAGTGTATCTTAGACTTTGCCAAGTGTCCAAGGCACTTGAAATATATGTCGATTCCGGTAATTTTAGGTTGTCCTTGCAGATCTTTGCGAAACCTAAAGTTTTTTCTATCTACACAAATGATATTATTACTTTTTTTCAAGAAATATAGGAAGCAATACCTAGTTACTCCCTCGGTCTTAACCAAACCATTATTTTTTGCGGATGAACAATACAGTTGTTAATTTGATGAATAATGCAATTACTAACTACCGTTTTAGGACAAATAATTGGACTAAACGTAATCCAGATATGCTCCTAGAAGCATGAGATCCTAGCTTAGGACCCTTTTATCTGAACGAGATGAAGGAAAAAAACACAGAGTGGCCTCCTCAGTGTCACATGACACAAGCAGGCAAAACACTCACACTGATTTGCACAAACCGTAACGCTGATATCAGATGGTTGTAACATAGACTCAAACGAACTTTGGTGCGACTTGAAATTATCAATTCCTACAAAACTAAAATTTTCCAACACCGACAAAGCTTCCCAAGAGGGTGAGGGGTCGGCATTTTTCAGATTTCTATTGGCTCAGTGGCAAGATTGCTATCGTAGAAGATTGCATGTTCAGAAAAATAGATGAGTTGAACGACCTATTTAGTTACCCATATATTATAAGAGAGAGTTAAATAAGTTTCCTCATATAATCTGAAATGATATTTCCCTGTAGAAAGAATATACAAGAGAAATACACATATGGATGAGAGTACTGAATGAAAATATTACATGGTAACATCAATGATGAACATTATTTATGAAAAGATTTTTTGCGAAATTAGTAACTCATGAAAGTTTTGCACTGTAAATATTTCTATCAACCACAGTCTGAACGTATATATATTTGTATATAGACCACTACTCCACTTCGTTCTATCCTTGATTCAAAATTGGTTTTAGCATCCAATCATTTCCTCTCATGGACCAACTGTTAGCAAAAACAATGACAGCATGCTAACCATGTTAGCTAGCGAATAAGAAACACCAGGAAGAAGATGCTTGGAAAAGAACAATGGCCTTGCACTAACAAGTGTTTTTTCACATGTATATCACAAGGGCCTAGTACTTAACAAGTGTTTTCACATGTATATTTGTCTGAATGTCTTTTTCGAAAAAAAGTTGTCTGAATGTTTAAGGTCGTGTTGTCCCTTTTCCGAGAAAATGGGGGTAACCTTCCAATTGTGTTACTCAAAATTAACGAAAGCACCACATTACATGTTTACATCACGGATAACAACATATTTTCGGTTCACAGCAACACAATGCAATAGTTAATCAAACTTAAATCTTTTGACTTTGGCCAAAACCTATAGGAATCTTATTTTGAGAAGGGAGTATGAAGAACACAAATACATTATTCTAGTTAGTTTGCCGCTAAACAATTCACTTTTACCTTTTTTATTTATTTTGTAAACTGAATTATCTCGATTGTCAAGACATGCCAATCTGATCTAGCCATTGGACTCTATCCTCTACACAACGACGAAGAGCTACAATGCCGCTTTTTGGCGTTATTAATTTAAGGTTAGACTTTGACCTTTTCTTTAAAAATCATGCAGCTCTCATCCCCGAAGCTCCATCTTGTTTTTTGTTTTGAAAATTCCATTCAGCTAGCTTTATTGATTTATAAACACACTTACGTCGTTTATGTGATGGGGTAAAATAAATCTTGGGGCATCATCGTCCTAGGTACAAGACAAATTATTCAAGAAACTATTCTAGCAATTTTACGTGCAACCGAATTTTCTTCCCTAAAGTAGTGCATATACTCCACCTTTGTACAAATCAAAGCCAACATGGAATAATCAGAAAAAATAGCTGCCACTAATGAGGACGAAAACCCTCCATCCTGCATTGTTTAAATTAAACGAGAATTATCAGATTGGATGATAATCTTATTGCATCTGATATTTTGCGCGAGACACAATCCCTCGCAAACAACATAAGTTTCGTCCATCATTTGGTGTGCCACAAAAGAATTTACCTTGTGCATTTATTATGATTATACCATAGCTTACACTTCGTGACTCCTCACTATATGTAACATCGACGTTAATCTGCATTGTACCTTATGACGGATGCCGCCAAGAATTTTCCGATCGTGTCACTAGGTTTTTCTTTGATCTCCAATAGTTTGATACCAAAGCTCCAATTTCCATGGAAGAATGATGTGGAGATTGGACGTCTCACCATGTACTCGCTGCGTTCGCTCTACCAAATGTACCAAGCTCCCATCAGCACAATTTCTAGAGTCATATGACTATTCAGAGAGCATAAATCGTTTCCCTGGGCAATGGAGAGAATAATATGTTATATCCACTCGTACACAACCCAAACTACTATATATCTTGTTAAAATTTTGAGATATACATGTCTAGCATTCTCCGGCCATATATCGCCTCTTCCATGCCTCGTTTCATCCGCCTCATTGCTATAAATGTGTGGTTCATGGCCCTTTGGAAATTGTACACAAGGTTTTTATATTTGGATTTATATCCAATGACGTTGATTACATTTATCCACATACAATTCCTACAATGTGGACCCATAACTCTGCACCACGACTACGCCAGTGGTGTCACCATTGGCTTATAACTTAGAAACGAAGAAGAAATGAGAGAATGGGGAGAAAAACAATGAGGGAAAACGACTATTTGCCGGTGGCTATTCAAATCAGTTCGAGAAAAACACTCAATAAACATGTATTTGCTGAGTATACGTTCACTGGGTGCTATTTTCGAAGTGACACACTGTTAGACGACTTTGAGGAGTGTATCACTTAGAAAACATTTGGAAAACCCGCTACTTCCATCTTCGTGCCGTATGATACATTTTTCCGCCGAGTTGTAATATTTCTCGAATGTCACAATTTGTTTAACAAATACACATTTACCAAGTGTCAAAAACACTCGACACACATGTATTTGTCGAGAATACATTTGCCGAGTGTCGTGTTCCGAACGTCGCACTAAAAGAATCCCTTTGTCTGAGTGTAGCTTAGACTTTGCCAAGTGTCCAAGGCACTTGACATATATGCCGAGTCTGGTAATGTTAGGTTGTCCTTGCAGATCTTTACAAAACCTAAATTTTTTCTATCTACACAATTGATATTATTCCTTTTTTTCAAGAAAAATAAGAAGCAATACCTATTTACTCCCTCAGTCTTAACAAAACCATTATTTTTTTGCGGATGAACAATACAGTTGTGAATTTGATGAATAATGCAATTACTAACTATCGTTTTAGGACGGATAATTAGACTAAACGTAATCTAGATATGCTCCTAGAAGCATGAGATCCTAGCTTTGGGCCCTTTTCTCTGAACCAGATGAAGGAAAAAACACAGAGTGGCCTGCTCAGTGTCACATGACACAAGTAGGAAAAACACTCACACTGATTTGCACAAACCGTAACGCTGATATCAAATGGTTCGAACATAGACACAAACGAACTTTCGTACGACTCGAAAGTATTAATTCCTACAAAACTAAAATTTACCAACATTGACACAACTTCACAAGATGGGGGAGGGGTCGGCATTTTTCAGATTTCTATTGGCCGAGTGGCAAGATTACTTGTGTAGAAGATTGCATGCTCAGAAAAATAGATGAGTTGAACGACCTATTTAGTTACTCATATATTATAAGATAGAGTTAAATAAGTTTCCTCATATAATATGAAAATATATTTCCCTGTAGAAAGAATTTAGAACAGAAATACACATATGGACGAGAGTACTGAATGAAAATATCACATGGTAACATCAAGGATGAACATTATTTATGAAAAGATTCTGTGCGACTCATGAAAGTTTTGCACAGTAAATATTTCTATCGACCACAGTCTGAACGTATATATATTTCTATATATAGACCACTGTTCCACTTCATTCTATCCTTGCTTCAAAATTGGTTTTAGCATCCAATCATTTCCTCTGATGGATCAATTAGCAAAAACAATGACAGCATGTTAACCATGTTAGCTTGGGAATAAGAAACACCAGTAAGAAGATGCTTGGAAAGGAACAAGGGCCTTGTACTAACAAGTGTTTTTTCACATGTATTTCACATGGACCCTGTACTGAACAAGTGTTTTTCACATGTATAGTTGCCGGAATGTCCATTTCATAAAAAGTTGTCCGAATGTTTAAGGTCGTGGTGTCCCTTTTCCGATCCGATGGGGGATAACCTTCCAATCGTGTAACTCAAAATTAACGAAAGCACCACATTACCTGTTTGCATCACGGATAACAACATATTTTTGGTTCAGAACAAACTAACACAGCAACACAATGCAATAGTTAATCAAACTTAAATCTTTTAACTTTGGCCAAAACCTATAGGAATCTTATTTTGAGAAGGGAGTATGAAGAACACAAATGCATTATTCTAGTTAGTTTGCCACTAAACTAATCACTTTTACCTGTTTATTTCTTGTGTAAACTGAATTATCTCGATTGACATGACATGACAATTTGGCCTAGCCATTGGACTCTATCCTCCACACAACGACGAAGAGCTACAATATCGCTTTTTGGCGTTATTAATTTAAGGTTAGATTTTGACCTTTTCTTTTAAAATTATGCAGCTCCCATCTCCGAAGCTCCATTTTTGTTTTTTGTTTTGAAAATGCCATCTGGCTAGCTTTATTGATTTATAAACACACTTACATCGTTTATGTGATGGGGTAAAATAAATCGTGGTGGATCATCGTCCTAGGTACAAGACAAATTATTCAAGAAACTATTCCTAGCAATTTCAGGTGCAACCAAATTTTCTTCCCTAATGCAATGCATATACTCGACCTTTGTAAAAATCAAAGCAAGCATGGAATAGTCACAAAAAATAGCTGCCGCTGATGAGGACAAAAACCCTCCATCCTGCATTGTCTAAATTACCCGAGAATTATCCGATTGGATGATAATCTTATTGCATCCGATATTTTGCGCGAGACACAACCCCTCGCAAACAGCATAAGCTTCTTCCATCATTGAGGGGGTGTTTGTTTGAGATTTTACCTGCTTTCCACTAGAATAAGCCAGCTATATGAAACAAATGGCCTGCGTTGGCTGTGAGATTTCTCCAAAGCCAGTCTCGAATTGCACGGCCGAGCAAAAGCACGTATAGAGGTGCTTTCCCTGGCTTCCCGAGCGTCGTAACTCAAGAAACCAAACGTTATATATCCAGGACCATATCGTTCGTATTAACTACAAGAAATCTGCCACTCCAGTCGGTGCAGCATGCAGCACACGCGCACCTGACACACACTGCAGTGCGCGCGCGGCTGTTGGGCACTTGGGCATGCATTGTTTTCTTGATCAATGGAAGGGAGCACAGTATGCTCGTCCGATACTATGGGCTTTGGACAATATTAATCTATATATGTATACCAATTAAGTTGCTAAAATTGAGTTTTAAGAGTTTTGTCGTGCTTTGCTAATGCATGTAGATGCAAGTCGTTGCATGGGCTAGCAACTTCAATGCAAAACCGTCAGGCATGGAACTAATAATTGCGTCATCATTAAATTAGAAACAATACTTGTGTGCAGATTAGTGCCCCGTGCATTAAATTAGGTGATAAACAATTTGATGGATGTGATTCGGATGTGATGGAAATTGGCAACAATACACATTTTAAGTTCTCCGTATTTTAATTCTCTGCATATTACTTACTACAGACAAATGAGCAACAATATACGTTTTCATGACTCTCGGGGTATTTAGGACAATTTATCAGTCCACAACCAGACAGCCAGCTAAGCTGCCAAACGGTCACATTCAGGAAAGCAGCTTCTCTACACAGCAGATTTCTCTCCACAGCAGCACAGCCAGCCACAGCCAGCCAGCCACAGCCCAAACAAACACCCCCTGAGTGTGCCACAAAAGACAACTCCTTACATGTTGCTGCAATGAATTTACCTTGGGCATTTCTTATGATTATACCATAGCTTACACTTCCGGACTCCTCGCTATATGTAGCATCGACGTTAATCTGCATTGTACCTTCTGGGGGATGCCGCCAAGAATTTTCCGATCGTTTCACTAGGTTTTTCTTTGATCTTCAGTAGTTCGACACCAATGCTCCAATTTCCATGGAAGAATGATGTCGAGATTGGACAGTCTCACCATGTACTCGCTGCCTTCGCTCCCACCAAATGTACCATGCTCCCATCAGCAAAATTTCTAGAGTCATATGACTATTCGGAGAGCAGAAATCTTTTCCTTGGGCAATGGAGAGAATAATATGTTATATCCACTCGTACACACCCCAAACTACTATATATCTTGTTAAAATTTTGACATATACATGTCTAGCATTCTCCGGCTATATATCGCCTCTTTCATGCCTCGTTTCATCCGCGTCATTGTTATAAAAGTGTGGTTCATGGCCCTTTGAAAATTGTACACAAGGTTTTTATATTCGGATTTATATACAACGACGTAGATTTCGTTTATCCACATACAATTTCTACAATTTGGACCCATAACTTTACACCACGACTACGCCGGTGGCGTCACCATTGGCTTATAACCTAGAAACGAAGAGGAATGAGAGAGTGGGGAGAAAAACAATGAGGGAAAACGACTATTTGCCGGTGCCTATTCAAATCGGTTCGAGAAAAACACTCAATAAACAAGTATTTGCCGAGTATACGTTCACTGGGTACTATTTTCGAAGTGACACACTATTAGACGACTTTGACAAGTGTATCTTTTAGAAAACACTAGGAAAACCCGCTACTTCCATCTTCGTGCCGTATGATACATTTTTTCACCGAGTTGTAATATTTCTCGAATGTCACAATTTGTTTAACAAATACATATTTACCAAGTGTCCAAAAACACTCACAAACATGTATTTGTCGAGTATACATTCGCCGAGTGCCATGTGCCAAACATCGCACTATAAGAATCCCTTTGTCGAGTGTAGCTTAGACTTTGCCAAGTGTCCAAGGCACTTGACATATATGACGAGTCCGGTAAACTTAGGTTGTCCTTGCAGATCTTTGCAAACCCTAAATTTTTTCTATCTACACAAATGATTTTTTTTCCAAGAAAAATAAGAAGCAATACCTATTTACTCCCTCGGTATTAACAAAACCATTATTTTTTTGCGGATGAACAATACAATTGTTAATTTGATGAATAATGCAATTACTAACTATCGTTTTAGGACGGATAATTGGACTAAAGGTAATCTAGGTATGCTCTAGGAAGCATGAGATCCTAGCTTAGGACCATTTTTTCTGAACCAGATGAAGGAAAAAAAACAGAGAGTGGCCTACTGAGTGTCACATGACACAAGCAGGCAAAACACTCACACTGATTTGCACAAACCGCAACGCTGATATCAGATGGTTCTAACATATACTCAAAGGAACTTTCGTGCGACTCGAAATTATTAATTCCTACAAAACTAAAATTTACCAACACTGACACAGCTTCACAAGAGGGAGGAGGGGTCGGCATTTTTCAGATTTCTATTGGCTGAGTGGCAAGATTGCTTGCGTAGAAGATTGCATGTTCAGAAAAATAGATGAGTTGAACGACCTATTTAGTTAATCATATATTATAAGATAGAGTTAAATAAGTTTCCTCATATAATATGAAATGAGATTTCCCTGTAGAAAGAATCTAGAAGAGCAATACACATATGGATGAGAGTACCGAATGAAAATATCACATGGTAACATCAAGGATGAACATTATTTATGAAAAGATTGTGTGCAAAATTAATAACTCATGAAAGTTTTGCACAGTAAATATTTTTATCGACCACAGTCTGAACGTATATCTATTTGTATATATAGACCACCGCTCCACTTCGTTCTATCCTTGCTTCAAAATTGGTTTAAGCATCCAATCATTTCCTCTCATGGATCAACTGTTAGCAAAAACAATGACAACATGTTAACCATGCTAGCTTGGGAATAAGAAACAACAGGAAGAAGATGCTTGGAAAGGAACAAGGGCCTTGTACTAACAAGTGTTTTTTCACATGTATTTCACATAAGTCCTGTACTGAACAAGTGTTTTTTCACATGTATAGTTGTCGGAATGTCCATTTCATAAAAAGTTGTCTGAATGTTTAAGGTCGTGGTGTCCCTTTTCCGAGCCAATGGGGGACAACATTCCAATTGTGTTAGTCAAAATTAACGAAAACACCACATTACCTCTTTGCATCACGGATAACAACATACTCCCTCCATTCCTTTTTACTCTACATTCTAGATCCATTTTAAGTTCCAAAATAGTCTACATTTTGGTTGGGACCTACATAGCTAATTAAAGAGAGAGAAAGCATAGTACTCATCCCCATACTACGAATTAATACAAGAAAGAGAAAAACTGCATGCCTAGCATTAATTAATCATGGATAATCGGAATATTGCTTTGTATCATGTGTACAATTACTACAATACATGCATATGTACTCCCTCCGTCCTCGAATAAGTGTACCTCTAGAATGGGTCTTGGTCAAACTTTTTAAACTTTGACCAACTTTATACAAAATAACATCAATATATATGATATAAAATCTATATATTATGAAAGTATATTTCAAAACGGATCTAACGATACCAATTTACTATCATAAATGTTTTTATGTTTCCTAATAAAGTTGGTCAAATTTTAAAATAATTTACTTCCATAAAAGGAAAACGTACGCTTATTTAAGGACGGAGGGAGTATGTCAAACTAGCACTAATAAATGTTTGCTTATTTTGTCTAAATTTTTCCAGGATGTAGAGTAAAAAGAAATGGAGGGAGTATTTTGTTTCAGAACAAACTAACACAATGCAATAATTAATCAAACTTAAATCTTTTAACTTTGGCCATAACCTATAGGGATCTTATTTTGAGAAGGGAGTATGAAGAACAAAATGCATTATTCTAATTAATTTGCCACTAAACTATGCACTTTTACCTGTTTATTTCTTTTGTAAACTGAATTATCTCGATTAACATGACATGCCAATCTGATCTAGCCATTGGACTCTATCCTCTACACAACGACGAAGAGCTACAATGCCGCTTTTTGGCGTTATTAATTTAAGGTTAGACTTTGATCTTTTCTTTAAAAATTATGCAGCTTCCATCCCCGAAGCTCCATCTTCTTTTTTGTTTTGAAAATGCCATGTGGCTAGCTTTATTGATTTATAAACACACTTACATCGTTTATGTGATGGGGTAAAATAAATCCTGGCGGATCATCGTCCTAGGTACAAGACAAATTATTCAAGATACTATTCCTAGCAATTTTACGTGCAACAAAATTTGATTCCCTAAAGCAGTGCATATACTCCACCTTTGTCAAAATCAAAGCCGGCATGGAATAGTCACAAAAAATAGCTGCCGCTGATGAGGACGAAAACCCTCCATCCTGCATTGTTTAAATTACCCGAGAATTATCCGATTGGGTGATAATCTTATTGCATCAAACATTTTGCGCGAGACGCAACCCCTCACAAACAGCATAAGCTTCGTCCATCATTGGGTGTGCCACAAAAGACAACTCCTTATATGATGATGCAATGAATTTACCTTGGACATTTCTTATGATTACACGACAGCTTCCTGACTCCTCACTATATGTAGCATCGACGTTAATCTGCATTGTACCTTCTGGAGGATGCCGCCAATTTTTTTTGATCGTTTCACTAGGTTTTTCTTTGATCTCCAGTAGTTCAACCCCAAAGCTCCAATTTTCATGGAAGAATGATGTGGAGATTGGACAGTCTCACCATGTACTCGCTGCCTTCACTCCCACCAAATGTACCAAGCTCCCATCAACACAATTTCTAGAGTCATATGACTATTCGGAGAGCAGAAATCTTTTCCCTGGGCAATGGAGAGAATAATATGTTATATCCAATCGTACACACCCCAAACTACTATATATCTTGTTAAAATTTTGACATATACATGTCTTTCATTCTCCGGCTATATATCGTCTCTTCCATGCCTCGTTTCATCCACCTCACCTCTACTACTATTAGAAGAGCAAACTTTTTCTTTTCTAAAATCACCCAGAATTGTACACAAGACAGCCAAAACCATTTGTCACCTCACGATTAGACCCACTTAATCATATCTAACGGTCAGCCAATAACCTAACACCACCGAAGTGTACCTTTAGCAATTTGGCAAGGCAGACGAAAACTCTGACAAGGACACAAAAAAAAGGCTAAATCTTTACTACTATTAGAAGAGCAAACTTTTTCTTTTCTAAACGCACTCAGAAATTGTACACAAGACAACCAAAACCATTTGCCACCTCACGAGTAGACCCACTTAATTATATCTAACGGTAAGCCAATAAACTAACCCCACCAAAGTGTACCTTTAGCTATTTGGCAAGGCAGACGAAAACCCTGCCAAGGAATAGTTTTGTCCCTATCGTCCGCTCTGCACAAAAAAGAGGGGCTAAATCTATACTACTATTGAAAGAGCAAACTTTTTATTTTCTAAACGCACCCATAAATTATACACAAGACAGCCAAAACCATTTTCCACCTCACGAGTAGACCCACTTAATTATATCTAACGGTCAGCCAATAACCTAACCCCACCGAAGTGTACCTCTAGCAATGCCAAGGAATAGTTCCGCCCCTATCGTCCGCTCCGCACCACAAAAAAAGAGGCTAAAATCACGGAAACAAATCATGAGCGCGCCGTTCTGCGCCGCCCCCTCCAAGTTTGCCTGGCCAGCCCACGCCGTTCGGACGCCCCTGTGGTGCGACGCTGTTGCGCTGCACATCACGCGCCGCCAACCTGTCATGCGTCGTCGCCATCGGGGCCTCTCCACCGGCTCGCCTCCTCCCCATCGGCGTGCAGGCGGCGGCCGTCCTCTTGACACCGGCGAGGACATCAGCTCCAGCCCTGCCCGAATTCCTCCCCGAGGAGGTCGCTCCGTCCGCTGCTCCTGCCTCCCATCCGGCGCTGCATATGAGAGGGTGGGGAGCGCATGGGCGCACTCGATACGGCTGGGTTCCCCAGACAGATGGTGGCTATAATTCTTTTGGGCGCTCCGACCAATTTGTCCCCCTCCCTCGCGTCGTCCTCCCGAGGGCGACTCGGGGGCGACTAGGGTTAGCCGCGCCGCCGCCCCCCCCCCCTCCCCTCCCTGCCCTCGCCGCCACCCGAGGAGGACGCCGGGAAAGCCCGTGCGGCCGCCGGTGAAGGTGGCGGCGAGGATCTCGCCGCTCCGCCCCGCGCGCGGAGGGTTCTTGGCTCGGCGACGGCGGTCGCTGGTGGTCCTGCGGCGCCGGCCCTGGCGGCGGGGGACGTCGCTGGTGCTGCTGGCCGTCCCTCTTGGTCGCGTGGGCGGCGAGGGGGCGGTGGTCGAGGCTCGCGATAGGAGTTCCCCCCGTGGACTCCCGGATCCAGATCTGAAGACGGCAGCCGCGTCCTGCGAAGATCCCAGCCCATCGGGGCTGGCCGAGTAGGGGGCTCGACCGGGAGAAATCCTTGGCCAGCGGGGTGGCCACGCCGTCGACGACGCCCTGACGCCGTGACCCTCCTTGGAGGCGACGACGAGGTTCGATCCCCCCTCCCAGCCCTTCTTCCCCTGTGCCCGGGTGAAAACCCTAGGTCCTTGACCGGGCGGCGGCGGCGCTCCGGCGTCGCGTTCTCCTTGGAGACGTTGTCTTGGGCGGCGAAGAAGGTGGAGGCTTTGCGTTCGATCTGTGGCCTGCTTGTGGCGACTTTCTTGGTGATGCAGTGGTTCCTGGCCGTGCTCCCGTGCTCGCTGTGCTAACCTTGCGCAGGTGGTCTGTTCGTCGGCGGGTCGACGCCCTCGAGCCTGGGCGAGAGGAGAAGGGTCTCCTCTGCGACGGCAACACCTTGGCGTTTTGCGTGGAGTCAGCGTCGGGGTGGAGCTCTGCCTTGGAAGCTCTGGTCTTCCTTCTGTCGTGTCTTTGTTCTGTGTGCTCTTGTCCTGCAGCTTGCGTCTTGCGGCGGGGGCGGTGATGGCGACGGCGTGTGTGGCTTGCCTGCTCGCGCGCGGTGGTGCTCGTTCGGGGTCTTCTCCTCTGCTCCGCGAACTGTCTGCATTCGTGCTCGCGGGGAGCTGCTCTTCCTTCCGACGGTTCGGCGCCCTACGAACCAGGGCGAGAAGACAAGGGGTCTTCTCTGAAGGTGGAGGCGAATGTCAGGACGGCGACGTCGAGCTGGGAGTGACGATGGCGTTCCCCCGGTGGTGTGTTTGGCTTCTCGACGCTGTTCTCCGGTGTGCTTTCCTTGTCAGCGGACGGTGGTCTCAAAGATCAATGTGCTTGTTCTTTGGTTCCTGTAAAGCTGTGCTATCAGCATCTGTAATTTGCCGTTGTAAACTCTAGTTTTGTTAATTCAAAGCTGGGCAGTGTGCCTTTTATCTAAAAAGACAGATGGTGGCGTCCATGGTGGAAACTCAGAGCTGCCCTTCCGCGTCTTGCGCCGCGGATACACGACCACCCTCCACTCTCGCGTCTTCTCTTCGGATAATAAGAAGAACATGGATATGCAGTTTAATTTACTACCTGCAAGGTAAATCAAGCTTTGGAGCATCCAGATCATCTCCAAATTACGGTTAAACTCTAGGATACCCACATGTAAAAAAAAAAACTCTAGGATACACAATCTAGAGAATTATTATGACTCAAATTTATTCAGTGTGCATGCAAATTCGATTACTCGGCAATTCGTCAATGCTAGAATACAGGATTTAAGAAAATTAAGATGGTCCATCAGAAATATACTGGAGTGGACATGGTAAATACTGATTTGAAAGGCCAACAATGATGGAATATGGATGATAACTTTGATACAGATATCCATGGTAGGTGAGTTCATTTATGAGCATTCTGTTTCACCTACAGTTCACATCATATACATTTTTGGTAACTCTTCACTGTTAGCATGCATTCAGAAGATCGATGGTGCAACAATGGTGTAGTGGCCAAGGTAAATGCAAATTGTTGGAATAGTAAATTCGACAAAAAAATATGCTTGCTGGCTGATCTTGGACCGGTGTGTTTTTCTATTTCTATGCACTAACGACCTCAAGTACCATGTTAATGTTATCTGTACATTATGTATGCAAAGTGGACATACAATTATTTATTTATTCATTAGTAGGAGTATGTTTGCTCCTCCCGCGTGTGCCCCTCGTAAATGGGATGGACGAAACATCTGGCAATTATTATCACTGTCGACACATCACAAACGTCTGTGGTCTTATGAGATCTGCTATCATGGAGAAATCTTACAAGATCCTGTAGAGGTGTGAAGGTAAATAAAGAGTTGGGACTGTTAGAATGTAGGTGGATTCACATTGCCCATTTACAGATAGAAACTTTGTTTCCTAAATCACATAATGGCTTTGGATATCATTGGTTTTACTTTGCCAATTATATTCTGTGCGGTACTACTTAGATTCAGTCCGGATAGTTTTACCATTTTATAACTTCATTGATTTGTTCAGAATGAGGCTGATTGTTTGTTCTATGGAGTACTTTTAATGCATTTCAGCTGCGATCATGAAGTGCAGTGTCCTGGTGATATTTCTCTTGCTGAATTTATGTCATTTTAAGCTTTCCTAACTGGCGAGTACTCGCAGAAGCTAAGAAAAATATGCAGAAACTATGTGAACTAGCTTAAGAGGCTGCAAAGGCGAGACTAAGAATTCCATTGTGCTGCGTCCATATAAGTATTTTTCAGACCGAGGAGTTACATTGATGTCACATGAATAGGATAAGAAGGATAATTATATGGCTCCTATTTCTGTTTCTTGTTTACCTAGCATGTTGCATTAAGTTAGGAAGTACTAGCACTTTGTAGTTGTTTGTTAATAGATGTGTCAATTTAAATGGTTTTGGCTGGGAGACAGACTTTGCTTCAGTAATTTCTGCGTAGATATCACATGTTTCTTACTATTTATCGGGATACTGTAATTATTTGAAATATATTTGATTGTACATTTTGAAAATATTTGTAAACCCGAGCCCATCCCGCCAAATCAAGGGTGCACCAATTTTTTTGCTAGGGAATTGTTCGCCCCTGTTTCGCCAGCGTTGGGCGCAGAATTGGCAGGCTTTGAACCAACCATTAGCCTATGCCACCCATTAACGCCAAAAATTTGGCATGGCAATACAGGCCACGATCCAAACAGCCCCTACATGCTTATGATTAATGTAAAATCTTCTTTATATTTTTATCATACAAAGTAACATTTTTATTGGATCTAAGATTTTTATACGAGCTGATCTTGTTGTGGAATTATGACTGTGTTTGACCTGATTTTCAGAAGTGTGTTAGCTTACAGTGTGACTAGTGCCATTATTATGCCCTCCTCCAGATACATGTTCCCATTCTGGAAATCCGTCAATGTAATTAGATGCTTGTCAGCTTCAATAATTCACTTTCACAAGGTGTGCCCTCTTATTTGTAAAAGTAGCACCAACGCCAAACAATGGGCTTTGGACTCTACAAAGCATCATTACAATGAACAAATAGATACACGACGTAGATGCTTATTCTAAATAATGATTGCACTGTGTCGACAAGTGCCATTGGTGAATATTTGCTCACTGGTATATTCTTTCTCTCACTAAGCAACATCTGAACATTGCAAGCAACATTTTTACATGATATGACTATCACAAACTGACTTATTTCAACATATTTCTGTTTCGTGAATTTTTAATATATCTATCAATGGTAAATATCGTGCGTTGCACGTGCACGTTTACTAGTTGCTATAAAAGTGTGGTTCATGACCCTTTGGAAATTTTACACAAGGTTTTTATATTTGGATTGATATCAAATGATGTAGATTTTATTTATCCACATACAATTCCTACAATGTGGACCCATAACTCTGCACCACGACTACGCCGGTGGCGCCACCATTGGCTTATAACCTAGAAACGAAGAAGAAACGAGAGAACGGGGAGAAAAACAGTGAGGGAAAACGACTATTTGCCGATGGCTATTCAAATCGGTTCGAGAAAATGATATCTCCAAGAATATTCAATCCCCATAACAATATATTATATTTTTTTCCATGCATGGTGAGGCGAGGCGTTTGGAATTTTGAATGCAAAAACTATGGGAAGATCCATGTGATGGACTAACATGGGAATGGAGGTGGTCGATTAGTTTGAATCGGTGTAAGAACATCGAATATGGGGTAATTATCCCCCTTAATTCGCTCCCAATCGTATGTCGACCATGGAATGACCACTATATCGGCAACAGAACATCCCATTTTCCATTCTTTTCTACTTGTTCACACAATTTCCATTCCACTTCTTTCCTTTGTCCTAACACCCAAAGGACCAAAGTCCTTGCCTGCTGTCCTTGGGGTGGCCGGCCGTGGGATGTTGCTCTTTTGAATAGAGAGTTGCGCTTGGTGGTTACGTTCGCGATTTCGTGGCCAGTTGTGCTAACCGGTACTGGTAGTTTTGTGTTTGAAGAATACTGGGTACCCAAAACTCCATCAGATACACTTTATTATGATAAAATGTTCATTAATTTTTTTGGGCTGTGTGAACTATTCATTACTACATTTTCTAAAATAAGAAAATGTTATATTCTAGTTAATCTGCCGTAGAACTATCCACTTGGAATTCTTTTGTCATGTAAATGACATATCTTTACTTCTTAGGGATCGGCAATCCAACTCCAGCCACCAGTCCGTGTCGTCCGAAAAAGCACCCACCTTAGTTGGATACTTGGATTGCCATTTTACAGCCACCATCCCTGGTCCTCGATCTCCCAGTCTGCCACCCACGCACAGAATCATCCAAACTCGGACCTCGACTTGCGGTTGTCCTTCTTTAACCAGCCAAGGAGAACGACTATCCACTCTCGTACTGTCGTACATGTAGTATGCCAAGAACAAGGTAAATCCTGAAACTAACTACTAGTGTGCATAATCCCGATCCCTCTTAATCCTGTAGTCCGATGGCTATTTGGAGCATGTTGTACTATGTACTAAGTGTACACAATGATCTTAAAAATATCGCCACACAAATAAACTAATCACATACAACTTATAGGCATAGCTCGCGACATTTTTTTAGTATCGGAGGGAGTACCTTTTTATTCACTGGACTTTGATGTATGTATTGTTCCGTATTCTCCAACTATATATCGACTCCATCTTCTATGCTTCACGTCCTTTGTTTCGTGTCTATGCGAGGGTGTTCATGGCCCTTTATATTTGTAGCTACCGCAATACAGCAGACTTAAACCTTTCCTTTTTCTACCCGTGATAGTTTGGGTTTTCCTTGTTGTTGATTGTGAACCCTAACCATTTTCTATCTACAAAAATGACCTTTTTAGAAATGGGGGTATACCCCAGCTTCTGTATCTACAAAAATGACTGAACACCTTTTTTTCTCTCCAGAAAATAAGAAGCATTTCCTATTTAGTCCCTCGGTCTTAAATAAATAATTGTTACGTTGATAAATAATGTAACTATTAACTAGTCTATAGCGAATAATTTTGCTCGTTTAGATATGCGCCTAGAAGTATGTGCTCCTAAGTAAAGACATCTTTACAAACTATAAGAACGATGAACAATAAAATAGAAAAAACGGCTGAGTGCAGCACTTAGCATAAAGTAGCCTGCCACATGGCAGAGATATGGCGAGTCTTGCATTCGGCATAGCTCGTGCCGAGTGCAACACTAGCATATCCCTGCCCCGTAGCTGGCTAGGGTCACGTTTGGTAATTATTTGCCGAAGGCTAGGTTCTAGTTTGTCGAGTCACACAACAAACATGACGATGGCTAGGATCACGTTTGGTCATTGTTTGCCAAAAGCCGAGTTCTAGTTTGTCAAGTGCATCTGGAACACAACAAATGTGACAAATACGTCAAACAGCTGCCTTCGTTTTTTTTGTATGCGTCGTTTAGTGAGTTTCACTCCAAAAAAATAACACTTCGCCGAGAACCACGTGTGACACACTCCGCAAGTAGCTTGATGCCGGTAAATCTTGCAACGAAGACAAATTTTGGGTGTCACACTCGGCATATAGGTATGCGGAGTGATTTTGGGGCATTTGCCGATCGACTGACGCCGAGTGCCCCGGGCACTCGACCAAACTTCGATTTCCGTAGTGACCCACCGAGTCATCAGTTAGGATGAAAATTAGCAATTCCAAAAATAAAAAAGTTGACCACCGCTATCGTAATTCTGGATGGGTAGTTATTAGTTTCAGATTTTTTTTTTCCGACTCAATGGCAGGTTTGTATACATAGTGGTCGCGGAAGGGAAGAGGCAGCATTTGGGCCGGCATCATCTATGATGGAGCTCTCTACCATTGTGAGTGGAGCAAGTCGGGAGGGGCGTCATGCTAGTAGCCGCATTATTGTAGTGGTAGGAAGCGATGTAGGACTCCAGACTAGAAGTGCCACAATGCAGCTCAATACAAATGAAATATTTTTTTGCGTGTAATGTAAATTCTTAATAAATATCCTTAATAATTTCACAAAAAATCCTTAATAAATATATTTTATTCAAAAAACATCATTATATGTGTTTACATCTATGAAAAATTGAACTATTATCTAAACTAATACAAATTAAAAGAGTTCACACCAAGCATCTGCATTGTTAGAATCCACACAGCGGAACAATAAAAAAACAAAAGAAACGACACAATACAAGTATGTTAAAAACTCGTAACAACACCTATTACGATGGAGGGACGAACCTTAGACTGCGTTGCCATTCATGTGTGATGAAAATACCCCTCGTCTTGCACTTCAAACATGTACAAACCTACATAAAAAGTCTTTGTTCCCTATACTATATAGAGACGACCACCAATCGAGGAAAAAGTTACACATGTCGATAACCTGCAAAGGAAGAAGTCTCACCATTAAAAATTAGATATTTTTATATGGTCAAAGCGACCAAATAACGGCAAACGATCCCACCCTATGAGAATTTTAAACTTGTTATATATTCCACGAAACAATTGCCAAATAAGTTTGCAACACTACGTAGCGGGTTTACAAGTTAGAATACGTTTGGGTGACCAACCATATAGATGGGCATTGGAAGAATAGGTCTTTGGTTGTCTCATCGCAGTGACATAAATGGCACCATAAGCTCTCATGCCAATTTTGCTTCGCCCGGTTGTACTTTGTAAGGATTACAACTTTGTGAAGATATTACGCCAAATTCTTTATTTTGAGCAGCATCTTTATTTTCCAGATTTTCTTGGTTACCATCAAATGGCACATCTGAATGAACAATTTCTCTATACATATATTTTATCGAAAATTTACCATGCATTCACATGTAGATTCTAGCAAAATTTATTGGTCCCTTGCGACAACTGAATCTTTGCCAACCGGCAAATAGAGCGTGCATGCCGCAATCCTGGGTCTGACTGAATGATGCATGAACACCACGTTTGGTGGAGATGTCTCCAATACCGTAGTGATTGTGTCTCTCTTGCGAAGGATAATACTAAAAAAAGCTAATCTTGCCAAACCTGATTTTCGAGTCGTCCTTTATTGTAAATGATCCAAAACGAAAGAAATGCTTCATTGTGGCCATTAGAATAGTTTGGAAGTGTGGATCCCCTATTTTTTCCCCATAAAACTGGGACATCGTCTTTGAGCCTAAATATTTTCTTTTGAGGAGAATTTGCCGGACTGCATTCTCGGCAAGAAGGCTAAAAAGCCATTTTACCAAGGAGGGACGAAGTATTAATTTGTATGTCGTGGATACCAAGATCCTACCTGATCCTTTGGACGGCAAACCTCGTTCCATCTAACCAGTCGATATTTACTTTTGTCATTATCGTTTGCCAAAAGATGCTCAATCGGAAGTAATCAACTGCTTTTGGTGGTTGAAAGAATGATATCATATACAATACTCCCTCCGTCCTGGTGTATAGGGCACATATAGCAATTCTCTAGTCTCAAGATAGTCATTTATTCGGGTTTAAACATTACATGCATTGGTGGAGAGGAGTGGAGAAAGCCAATCACCCACTAATTAGAAGAGAATTAATGCAAAATGTGCCTAATAGATGGGACTACATGTTTTTGAGATTGTGCCCTATACACCAGGACGGAGGGAGTACCATAGTATTTAGTATGAAATTAATGGGAGCCAAACTTTGGCCAATAAATAGTAACTTCCCTTTCCAACTATCTAGTCTTTTCTCAAGACGCTTCTCCTCATGTTTCCATTAATTCGGTGTCTCTATTAAAAAATTAGAATACCCAAATACCTAATTGGAAACCGGTCTGCTCACAACCAAATAGTTTGGCATGTTGAGCGGATGGGTCCTAGGATTTCCTGAAACAAACCAATACACTCTTATAGAAATTAATTTTAGTCCCATGTAGTTTCTCGAACGTTGACAATATCAATTTCAGGTCTTTAGCCTTTTTAGATCATTATCCATAAACAATAATCGTGTCATCTGCATATTGAAATATAGATAATCAACATTCACTAGATGTGAAACTACCCCCTCAGTTTGATCAACTATCTTTGTGTGCTTAATCAAATAGTATAAGTTATAATGGTTGATCCGAACTTAATTCTTTTTTCATTTGAAAGTGATGAACAATGTCGTCATTCATTTTTAATGGTCACACTACCCTAATAAAAAAATTATGCATTCACGCACACCAGAATTCAGAAAATTGTTTCGCTAAAAAAGACCAATTTTACATTTTTCAAAGTCAAATTTAAGTATCAAACATTCAAGTTCAATTTCTACAGGTAAAGTTAACGTGCCGTCTGATCGCCAGTCCATTTAGAACGTTTCTCCCTTCGTATAAGGGCCGTTTGAGTCGGTCGAAGCGCATGGTCTACCACCTAAATCAGCCTAATTAATACTTACGATCTTACTCCCTCTGTTCCTGTTCCTGAATGTAAGGCATATAGTTTTTTGCAAGAATATTAAGATATGTGTATTTGGCATTCCATGGACACAATTTCTCCTACAAAAAAATCATGAGAGGGAGTCCCTACTGTTCACAAATTAAACACAATATGTCGTTCTATATTGGGACTTATTGGGGATGGCTAATATTGTCCATAAATCACAAGAAACCATATATTTTGAAACTTTTCCGAAAAACTATAGACCTTGGGTGAGGCCCGGAGAGAGGATGTGTCTCACGAGGCGACAGCAGGTGCCCGCGGGCGACGCGGGGGGCGAACTCTCCACGGCGTGCTCGCCGCGACGGGGGTCGCAGGCTCGTCGCCGGCGCAAGGGACGCGCCCGGACGGCTGTAGATCTGGTGGTGACCGCGAGTACGCCGGCCGGAGGGCTCCATTCGCGCTCCTCGTCGGACTCGGAAAGAGAGCAGGAGGTCTCGCCGCGGATCTCCCGGGGGGGAGTGATGCTGGGGCTTTTCTTGCAGGCTGGAGGTGCGACGCGGCCGGAGGTGGAGGTGGAGGCGCCGCCGACGGGTTCCGCGCCGTCGCTGCTCGGAGAGGCCGGGCGGTCTTCGCCGATTGCAGATTGGAAGCTCGTTTGGGAGGAGTTCCCAGTGTTGTGCCCGTCGCCGGGGGCGGAACGGGGCGGCGCTGCGGAAGAGGTGGGCAGGTTCATCCAGTTTGGATCGGTGAGGGCACTGGTTCCTTCTTCACCGGCGCTGGGCGCGCCGCCGTGGCCAAGGGGGCCGAAGGGGGATGCGCAGCTAGGGTTGGAGGTGGAAGGATCGACGCCACTGGTTGGGCCAGGTGGGCCGCGGGCAGCTTGGGCCCAGCCAAGTGTGCGGGACGGGGCGACACTTACCCCTTCGCAGATAGAGGGGGAGTTGGGCCGTGGAGGGCCCGAGTTGGCCCAGGAAGCCTTGGGCGAGTCTGTTTCCGTTCGGCCCGAGGGGAGGGCCCAGGCGACGCCAAGTATAAGTACTTAGTGGTGGCTGCCTAAGGGCACGCTCTCCACGCGTCTAGGGTTTCCGGCCTCGTGTGAGGATCTCCGCCGCCACTCCTTTAGGGCAAAAGTTCTCTGAGCTCCCATCTCCCTCCTTGGTCCGACCGCTCCTTCGTTGGTGGCCATGGACCGCGACTGGTATGGGCAGGAGCGGAGGGGCAACAAGCGCGCGCGGGAGGGCGACCGCGCAGACGGGCGCGTCCAGGGCGGAGATCTGCGGGCGAGGCTTAACCGCGAGCAAGAGGCCAACAGGCGGGCGCAGCGGGAGCGGGAATCGGTGGAGGCAAGACGGAGGGAGGAGGATCTGCGGGAAGAGGAGCGCCAGAGGGCGGCGGTCCAGATCCCACCGGCGCGAGGGCGCGACCCGGGTAGGGAGACGGCCAGGGAGAAGGACCGCAGGCCAAGGGGACCTGCGCAGTCCAATGCGAACCTTACTCCACTGGGGAGTGGAAGAGCGCCAGGGGGCGCGATGGACCTCGCCAAGGTCACTTGCTTCAAGTGTGGGCAACCAGGCCATTTTCAATCCATGTGCACCGAAGACCAATTCTGCGTGAACTGTGAAGAAAAAGGGCATCTGGCTGCGGTGTGCACGGCGGCGCGGCGGTGCGGCAAACCCCAGTGGGCGGGTTTTGGGGACCCGGGTCGCGGATTCTTTGTGGTGTCGGTGCCGGAGGCGAATCTGGCTAGACCCACCGTCAATGCCGCGCTGGTGCGTATTGAGAAAGGTAACTTCTCGGTGGAGGAGGTGGAACAAGAGTTTAAGGAGCTGGTGGATGATGGATGGGACTGGAAAGTGAAACAAGTGGGAGCAACCGAATTTTCATTAGTCTTCCCTTCGAAAGAACTGCTCCGTATGGCAACCAGGGGTGGTGGGCTGGTGTTACCGATCACGGAGTTCCGGGCGGTGGTGGTCGAGCAAGTGGGAGATCCGATGTCGCACCCTGGGTTTCTAGAGGATACTCTCCGCACGAACTGGAAGTCAGGTGCTTGGATTATGGGGCATACATGCTCCCACGTCCCAGCTTCCTGGTAGGCCTGCGCTTATGCGCGACAACACAAGCCCTGCTTCCACCGTCGAAGTAAACTATCCGCTAGGAACCTAAAGGCGCTACTGTCGACGTACTTCATAATCAAACACGCACGGTACGTCAACAGTTTGGTACGAATGATAACACAGAATGTCTCTAAGACACAAAAGAATGAAATAAGTGCAACTGGCCTTCACTAAGGCAGAAAATATCGAATACAGTCATCCAGAGGACACATGTCCCAACATATCATCCATTACAACAGCGGAAGCAATCAAAGGGGTCTGAGTACAGACAAATCCATGGCTTAAGAAGCCTGAGAACATAAAGAAAAGCGAAGCCCATCCACGTAGGTCTGGATCCTGCCCTGGTCCAGCTAACTACTCGTCTGCAGCGTCGTCGAACTCCACAAAGTAGCCATCCTGGGAAGCATCGTAGTCGTAGTAGTACTCTGCGTAAACCACAGCCCCAACGGGGTCAGTACATCCAAGTACTGGCAAGCAAGACTCACAGTTCATCAAGGAGTTACCCGTCAACACAAGCATTGATGCTTGGGATCAACGGAAGAAAAGGGGTAGTATAAAAGTTGTTGCTGGCTGCTCTAAACAACTACAGAATGTAGCTACAAGTTCCGGCTAACAGAAAAGATACGATCGAGGATTGCAACCAACTGAAAGATAACTTCAACCAAACCCATCCTGGATCTCGCCCCTTATCCAAAGAAGCGATCCGAGGATAACTCACACAGTTGTGATAAGGTGAATCAAGTTATTGTGTGAATAACCTATTACTAGTCAGGTTATTAATCATTGGGTGAAACATGATTGATAGTTATGTTGAAGTTGTCCTGAGTACTTGTTAGCCAGTACTTTCACCAAGTAATCCATAACCGCGGAAAACACGGCTTCTCGAGAAGATTATCCCTGCAGGGTTGCACCAATTTGGCCGTACACTCATGAATATCCCGCCAGATGGGATGCCTCCCACCAAGCGGGGCACTCAACACAACCGACCATTCCTCGCATCAAGCCCAAAGATCCTTGGGCGCACGGCTAATCAAGCCCAGAAGAAAATGGACCATCATAGCACTCTAAGACCGTGTCCCCCTATATGCCGACTACGAAAGTTCCACCCTGCGCTGGGCTCGCAAAAACATGCATGCGACAAATGGAAAACACGAACTAAATGAGGCGATTTGGACGAGATGCGAATCAGGTCAAGTTGAGGGGGGCGCCCATACTCGCTTCCCAAATGCGGGTAGTGCGCTCATCATGGATCAGTAGACAAGACCCTTTTCCTATTAGGGTCGACACTAGCAGGCTCCAAAACCACTCATGGGCCTCCTGCCGGTGCCTTATCATCAAATTATTATTACCATTAGCAATTAACAGGATTGATTGATTAATAACGAGCCCCGGTACAAGATAATAAGATAGTAAAAGCAGTAACCGACAACAGACTCGAGTAAAAGCAACCCTAAGCATGCTAGATAATAACAGGCTCAAGCAATGGCTGTAGGTATGGGGGTGGTGGCAATATCATGGCTCAAGGTATCATGTGATGGGTTCGGAGAACAAGCAACGATACATAGGGCTAGCAATAGTAGACAAAAAGATAGTATCGACAACAAGTGTGGAAAGGAGCTCAATGATTCATGTGAGTGATAACTTGCCTGGCAGCTCAGCCTCGTACTGGGCTAGGTCCTGAGTAGTGGTGTCGTAAGGCTCGTCGGTACCAACGTCGTCGTCTAATCGAGAAGAAGCAAAAACAACAACGAAGGAAGACGGGCAATCAATACATGGCATAAGTGCACAAACATTGGATGATGCATGTCATGTTTAATAGATGCACCAAAATAACTTGCTTGACATGAAACACAAGTTTAAATGGATTCCATATGCAAAAGGGTGCATATGGAAGCCCATGCTTGGAGTTGAATTAATTGTTCTATCACTAAGCATTAGGTGTAGTGGAATTAGTATGATGCATGCATGATGAATAGCAATAACATAACACTTGAAATGCAATTAGAATAATAGTTAACAATTTTAGAAAAGCATTTATTAAGTTTGGAATTTTGCTACTTAAACATGGCACACAAGTAAATGTTGTTATCATCAATTTAAAGTGTGCAAAACAAATTACAAATTTTATATCTGAAAAGTTTATCAAATTTTAGTTGGATTACATGTTTCACAATTTGAAATTGGACTTAGGATTAATTATTTATGAATTAAACAAAATTAAACAATTTTTAATTGAATTAAACAAGTTTTAAATAGTTTAGGCAATTTAAATTATTCAAACCAGAAAACAAAAATTATATTTGAATAGAGCATTCAAAAAGGTGTGAAAAACATATTTTATTTGAATTATTTGAAAACAGATTGAATTAGTTATGAATTATTTCAATTTGCATTTGAAGTATTTGAATTTGAATTTAAATTGCATTTTGAAAATTCAAAACAGAACACAAATGGCATATTTGGAAAGTTTATAAAATTTGGATCAGATTACATATATAACTTTCATTTATCAGATGCCTAGATTAAAAGTTATTGCATTTTATAGTTTTTAGGTTATTCTGCCCATTTAAAAGAATTGGAAAAAAATAACAGATTTGCGTTTTTTTCTTTTGTTACCGAGAGGGGCTATACCCGCTGCCACTGCTCTGCGGGTCCAGGCCAGCGTGGCAGCCACGCAGGCGCCAGCTTGGACAGGGAAGAAAAACCAGCAAAAAAAAGGGGGGCTTGCGTCTCCGGGGGTTCGACCCCGAGACCGCCTGGCCCGCGCGCAAGGATCGCGCCAACTGCGCTGCGATCGAATCTTGACAGGAGTAGGGTGCGCGGAAGGATATGGTGTCTGTCTGCGTTAACTGAAATTTCCGACAGCGTGGTTCTCTGAACCTGACGAACATGTCGTCGATCGGAAAACTGAGGCGACCCGCGAACGGCGGCCGGCGGCGGTTGAGTGTGGCCACGCATCACAGAGCAGAGGGTGGGGAGTGGCCTAGGCCAGGAGGGAAGCTCACCACGGCTGCGTGGCGGAAGGAGGTGCAGCGACGGCGAACTGTCGGCTGGAGGCGATGGAGCAGAAGAAACGGCGGACGTCCGGCGACAACCGGCGGATGGCGGCGCGGCTACGGCTCTCCTCAAGCTTCACGGAAGTGTCGGCGACGAGGAGCGCACCGTGGGCTTCCAATTCCCGTTGCTAGCCCACGATGAACCCCATCGGAGACGGCGCGCGCGGCCGGGATTCAGAGAGTGTGGCGCGGCGAGCTTCAGAGAGGGGTTCAGAGGGAAGGCAATGGCTTTGGGGAGAGGATGGGAGGTTGGCGGCGCCGGGATTAGGGTGGAGCTAGGGTTGAGTGGCCGGAGGGGGCGCCGCGGTGCTACTTAAGGGCTCGAGGTTGGAGTACGGCGGCCATCGGTGGGGGTTCTGTGCGATCGGATGGAGGAGAGGGCGTCGTACGCCATTGACGTCAGAAAGGGAGAAGACGACAGCGACGTGAGGGAGTATTGGGCTCAAGGGAAAAAAAACGGGCTGGGCCTAGGTTGGACCAGCTGCTGCTGCTCTCCTCTCTGTTATAGTTTTATTTTTTTTTACACTGCTTTTTTTTTTGTAGTTGAGCCAATTGGAACAAAACAAGATTTTGTGTACCAAAACTTTGGAACAAAAAAAATAGGGTAAGTTTATTAGTGGAAAAGAAATGCAACCTTTTGGTAGATTTTGTTTTCCAAAAATTTATGTTTTGTTTGTTGTTTTAAAATTAACCAATGTAATTGGAAAATGCAATATTAATTAATATTGGTAAAACAAAACATTTTCCATAGGGTTTTCCCCTAGGGTTTTTAAAGGGGTTTAAAAATTATGGATACCAATTAGTTATGAACTTCATGGCTCCAAAAGATTAAAGGTTTGGAGAGTTGGTTTGAAATTGGAAATGATTTGGAATTAACTGTTTTAATTGAGTAATTGATTTAAGCAACAATTTAATGGATGAATTACAATGGATTGTTTGGAAACAAAAGAGGTTTTCAAATTGCAATTCTTTGTTTGAAAGAAAGTAACAGACAAGTGTGAAAACAATGTTTGATTAAGCTTGAATTTTATTATGAAAACAATGCAAACAGAAATGAAAATGAGAATGATGCCATGATGCATTGCATAAATTAAACAAATAAGTAAAAACAACTAAGGTTTTCATACTTGGATGTTACAAAACGCCCCCCCTTGAAGGAATCGCGCCCCGAGATTCCCTACTGAGAAATGAACAGGTCCGGATACTTCTTGCGAAGATCCTCTTCGGCCTCCCATGTTGCCTCTTTATCAGAATGATGCGACCATTGGACTTTCAAGAACTTGGTGCTCTTGTTGCGAGTCTTACGCTCGGTCTCATCGAGAATACGAATAGGGTGCTCCTCATAAGATAGATCATCTTGCAGCTCAATGGAATCATGATCAACTGCACGATCTGGATCTTTGAAACACTTCTTGAGTTGTGACACGTGGAACACATCGTGCACTTTGGATAGTTTTTCTGGAAGTTCAAGACGATAAGCATTCTCTGCACGTCTTGAGAGGATGTTGAAAGGGCCAATGTATCTTGGTGCAAGCTTTCCTTTCACACCAAAACGATGAGTGCCTCTGAGGGGAGTTACACGGAGATATGCCTTATCACCAGGTGCATAGACCATATCCCTGTGCTTGCTATCATAATAGCTCTTCTGACGAGACTGAGCAATCCTGAGATTGTCACGAATGATACGAACTTTCTCCTCGGCTTCCTTAACAATGTCAGGGCCTAAAAGTGAACGTTCACCAGCTCCAGACCAATTGATTGGACTCCTGCATCTGCGACCATACAGTGCCTCAAATGGTGCCATGCCTAGGCTTGCCTGGTAGCTGTTGTTGTAGGAGAATTCAGCATATGGAAGGCAATCCTCCCATTTCATGCCAAAGGAGAGACCACATGCTCTGAGCATATCCTCGAGAATCTGATTGACTCTTTCGACTTGCCCCTGAGACTGAGGGTGATAAGCTGTGCTGAACAGAAGTTTAGTGCCCAATGCTTCTTGAAAGCTTTTCCAGAAATGAGAAGTGAAAATACTTCCACGGTCTGAGCTTATTTCCAATGGAACACCATGAAGGGGAACAACCTTTGCTGTGTAGAGCTCTGCTAACTGGCTAGCTGAGATAGTTTCCTTTACAGCATAGAAGTGAGCAACCTTAGTGAGACGATCAATAACAACGAAGATTGCATCGTTGCCCTTCTTGGACTTTGGAAACCCAGTAACGAAGTCCATTTCAATCATGTCCCACTTCCACTCAGGAATTTTCAGAGGTTGGAGTAGACCTGCTGTCTTCTGATGGACTGCCTTAACACGTTGACAAACGTCGCATTCAGAAACGTATTGAGCAATTTCACGTTTCATGCCAGGCCACCAATACAGAGTCTTGAGATCCTGGTACATCTTTGTACTTCCAGGGTGAATGGATAGAGGAGTTTCATGAGCCTCCTTGAGAATGATATCCTTGAGACTTTGAATCTGAGGGACTGCAATGCGTCCTTCGAAGAACACAGTTCCCTTGTCATCAATTGAGAAGGACTTGAACTTATCATTGCCCTCCTTGATGTGATCCACAATCTTCTTGATTTCATTATCACGAAGTTGTTCAGAACGAATCTTGTCCTCGAGAGTTGGGCTGGCTGTCAAGCTAGCAAGGTATCCTTCAGGAACAAGACCAAGGTTCAGCTTCTGGAATTCTTCATGAAGTGGAGGTTGGCTTTCCATGATCATGAGATTATTGCAATAGGATTTGCGACTGAGGGCATCGGCCATAACATTAGCCTTGCCTGGAGTGTAAGAAATGGTGAGATCAAAGTCTTTAATCTTCTCAATCCATCTCCTTTGCCTGAGGTTCAGATCTGGCTGAGTGAAGATGTATTTCAGACTCTTGTGATCGGAAAAGATTTCAGTTTTGTTACCCAACAAGTATTGTCTCCATTTCTTGAGGGCAAACACAACTGCTGCAAGTTCAAGATCATGAGTGGGATAGTTTTGCTCATGTGGGTTCAACTGACGTGAAGCATAAGCCACAACTTGACGTTCTTGCATAAGAACTGCTCCTAGGCCTTGGAGAGATGCATCACAGAATATCTGGAAAGGTTTGGTGGTGTCGGGGCCAACTAGAACAGGTGTGGAAGTGAGTTTAGTCTTCAGGAGGTTGAAACTCTCATCACATTGTGGAGTCCAAACGAACTTTTTGTCCTTCTTTGTGAGATCAGTGAGAGGTTTAGCAATCTTGGAAAAGTTTTGGACGAAACGACGGCAATAGCTAGCCAAGCCAAGAAAGCTTCTAACTTGTTTCACCGTCTTAGGGGGTTTCCAATCAACAATTGCCTTAACCTTTTCAGGATCAATGGCAATGCCTTTGGCAGAGATGATATGACCAAGATATGCAACTTCTGGAATCCAGAACTCACATTTGGAAAACTTGGCATACAAACGATGCTCGCGAAGTTTCATGAGAGTGAGACGAAGGTGTTCTCCATGCTCTTCCTCGGATTTTGAGTAGACTAGAATGTCATCAAGATATACCACAACGAACTTGTCGAGGTATTCATGGAAGACAGAATTCATGAGTCTTGAGAACGTTGCCGGTGCATTGGTGAGACCAAAGGACATGACGGTGTATTCATATAGACCGTACCTAGTGGTGAAAGCTGTCTTAGGAATATCTTCCTTTCTGATCTTTATCTGATGGTAACCCATCCTCAAGTCCAACTTTGAGAATATTGTGGCTCCAGCAAGTTGATCAAAAAGATCATCGATACGAGGAAGTGGATACTTGTTCTTGATGGTTTTCTCGTTGAGAGGACGATAGTCAACCACGAGTCTCTTAGTTTGATCCTTCTTGGCAACAAACAGAGTTGGGCAACCCCAAGCGGAGGAACTAGGCTGAATGAAACCTTTGTCCATATACATATCGATTTGCTCCTTCAACAATTTCAGTTCAGGAGGAGCTATCTTGTATGGATGCTTAGAGATTGGAGCAGTACCTGGCTCAAGCTCGATCACGAACTCAACTGCTCTGTCCGGAGGCATCCCTGGCAACTCTTCTGGAAAGACGTCAGGGAATTCACAAACCACCGGAACATTTTCAATTGCCGGAAGGGGTTTGGCATCGAGGCTGAACAGCTGAACAGAAGTTGATCCATATGGAGAATAGACTATCTGGCCTGAAGTGTGGGAGAGAGTTATTGACTTTTGAGCACAGTCAATTTTAGCTTTGTGGGTCTTCAACCAATCCATACCCAGGATGACATCAATGTCAGAATTTCCCAGCAACATGAGTGAAGCAAGGAATACACGACCTCCAATTAGGATCTGATTATCCATGCTTATCTTGGAAGTAATCATTTTATTTCCCGGAGAGTGCACATAGATTTGATTGCTTAGCGGAACCAGAGCTAAATTGTACGTTGTAGCAAAGATCTTTGACACAAACGAATGCGATGCTCCAGTATCAAACAACACTTTAGCTGGAATAGAGTTTACGGGTAATATACCGAGAACGACGTCTGCAGCCTCCTCTGCTTTGTCGGCCTTGATATGGTTCACCCTCGCGTTCCTCCCGACAGGCCTATTGTTGGAGTTGAAGGCTTTAGCCGGAGGAGCACGAACCATAGCCTGGTTGGTGTTGGGGCGAGGAGGTAGGGGTAGCTGCTTCTGCGTGCACTTATCAGCATAATGTCCAGTATCCTTGCACTTGTAGCAAGTGACGATACGAGAAGGACCTGGCCTTGGCTGCCCCATCGGGAACCTCTGACCCTGCATCTGAGATGGGTTGGGTGGGCGGGGACCAAAGCCTGGAGAAGCTTGGGCATTTGGAGCCCGAGTGACAGCACCATTTGGCACCCAGATGCGGCGCTTCTGCGGAGGGGTGGTCATGTTGGAGGAGGAACCACCCTCACGCGAGTGCTTGCGCGACTCCTCGAACGCCTTGCGCCCATTCTCCTCATTGAGCGCGGTGTTCACAAGCTCGACGAAGTCCTTGCACTTGATGTTTGTGAGAGCGTACTTCAGTTCCGGGTTAAAACCTCGGCGGAACCTTGCCATCTTCTTGGCTTCGGTGGACACTTCGTCACCAGCGTACCGAGCGAGACGATTGAACTCGTTCTGGTAGCCGAGAACGTCCAGCTTGCCCTGTCTGAGAGAGCAGAATTCCTCACGCATCTTTTCCATGAGACCATCCGGGATGTGGTGCTTCAGGAAGGCATCTCTGAAACATCCCCAGTTGATAGGAAAGCCAGCCCTCATGGCCTGGTAGTTCTCCCACCAAGTAGCTGCCTGACCCTTCAGTAGGTAGGTGGCGTACTTGACCTTATCCTCTTCAGCAACATGAGCTATCTCCAGAGCTCTTGCTACGTCACGGATCCAGTCATCAGCATCCAGGGGCTCACGTGTTGCCACGAAAGCTTTTGGGCCCAAGCTGAGGAAGTCCTTGATGGTGACCCTTGGAGCATTCTGGTTGTGTTGCTGGTTAGCCTGGATCTGGGCCATCTGTGTCACCACTTGGGTCATCTGAGCCAACAGCTCCCCCATTGGGGGTGGCGGAGGCGGGTTGTTCCTGGTTGGAGGCATCCTGAACAGAAATTCATTTTAGCACAACAACAGAAAAGGATAAACTTGGTAACCGAAAGATAGATTATTCCGACACATGAATAGATAACCAACAGGTACATCATCACATGTTCAAATACATCAGAATATCCAACAGACCAAATACATGGTTCGAAAACGAAAGGATAAACTAGACACAGCTAGTAATGGATACAACGGTACTCCCATGCTCATCACGCAGGACGGCGGTGAGTAGTACGACGAGAGATACGGTGAGGAGGAATCCCACGGAAGTAGGTATCACGACGATCCATGTAGATAGGAACTGCTCTGAGAGCAACTCTCGGTGTCGTGAAGTAGGAAGCGTCGTATCCCTGTGCTCCATAGCGGGGAATCCCTGTGTAACCAGCTCCGAGGTCGAGAAGTGGACCTCTGATCGGCTCGTAACCTCCAGCATCTGGCAACGGAAGACCAGCTGGCTGAACGACACGTGCGAAGCGCTCGTCTCCAACAAAGTCTGTGGTGTACGTCGCCAGACGAGTGAGAGCAAGGTGGAGCTGCTCCCTGACTGAGGCTAACTCCTGAGAAAGTGCAGAAGCAACGGCATCACTGTGACTAGCGAACTGGGCAGTGACCTGAAGCCTGGAGCTATCAGTCTCGTAGGTATCCATGTCGCGGTGGATAGTGAAGTGAGCTCCCGCTGCCGTGATGTAACCACGGGGGATGTGACGAAAACTGGACTTATCAAACCCCCAGTAGTCAGCACGGAGAACGGTGACACTCACGTACGCTGCCTGCTGCACTGCCATATCCACTGTGGACCCTACTGCCTCGTACTGGTGTGCAATGCTCCTGCCATCATCCGACAGAATGTAGACGATAGCCCGGTAGCAAGTCTGGTCACACTCTCGCTGGTGCTCGTAGACCTGGTACTCTGGTGCCCAACGGAACCCCAGAAAGGTAACCATGTCTCTCAGCAACTCCGGAAAACCGGCGGTGCTCTCACAGCGAGTCATGCGAACCACCTGCGGATAGTAGTTGAGACCCATCTGCAGATTATTTGGAAGGTTTTGATTAGACTCCGGTAGATGAAAAAGGATGTGGAAAACAACAACAAGGTTCAACGGACGATAATGACGTTGAAAAGAACATGATATCGAAGCAACATCGGGAAAACGAGACCAAAAGTCCTGAGGTACTACAGAGAACCCAAAACACGTGAAATCCTAACTTGAAAGTTTAGGTGAGAACAGAAAAACAACGTTGCACTCCCTTACCAGAAAAGGGTGGGTGGGTGGGGAAAGAAGAAAAATGGCAGAATTCCTACTCTCACGTTTCATTTTTCCTATATAGCTACAAAATAGTTTCTAGACTCAACTGCGACCAGTAAAAGGGATCCTACAGGCAGACAGGCTCTGATACCATTTGTCGCACCCTGGGTTTCTAGAGGATACTCTCCGCACGAACTGGAAGTCAGGTGCTTGGATTATGGGGCATACATGCTCCCACGTCCCAGCTTCCTGGTAGGCCTGCGCTTATGCGCGACAACACAAGCCCTGCTTCCACCGTCGAAGTAAACTATCCGCTAGGAACCTAAAGGCGCTACTGTCGACGTACTTCATAATCAAACACGCACGGTACGTCAACAGTTTGGTACGAATGATAACACAGAATGTCTCTAAGACACAAAAGAATGAAATAAGTGCAACTGGCCTTCACTAAGGCAGAAAATATCGAATACAGTCATCCAGAGGACACATGTCCCAACATATCATCCATTACAACAGCGGAAGCAATCAAAGGGGTCTGAGTACAGACAAATCCATGGCTTAAGAAGCCTGAGAACATAAAGAAAAGCGAAGCCCATCCACGTAGGTCTGGATCCTGCCCTGGTCCAGCTAACTACTCGTCTGCAGCGTCGTCGAACTCCACAAAGTAGCCATCCTGGGAAGCATCGTAGTCGTAGTAGTACTCTGCGTAAACCACAGCCCCAACGGGGTCAGTACATCCAAGTACTGGCAAGCAAGACTCACAGTTCATCAAGGAGTTACCCGTCAACACAAGCATTGATGCTTGGGATCAACGGAAGAAAAGGGGTAGTATAAAAGTTGCTGCTGGCTGCTCTAAACAACTACAGAATGTAGCTACAAGTTCCGGCTAACAGAAAAGATACGATCGAGGATTGCAACCAACTGAAAGATAACTTCAACCAAACCCATCCTGGATCTCGCCCCTTATCCAAAGAAGCGATCCGAGGATAACTCACACAGTTGTGATAAGGTGAATCAAGTTATTGTGTGAATAACCTATTACTAGTCAGGTTATTAATCATTGGGTGAAACATGATTGATAGTTATGTTGAAGTTGTCCTGAGTACTTGTTAGCCAGTACTTTCACCAAGTAATCCATAACCGCGGAAAACACGGCTTCTCGAGAAGATTATCCCTGCAGGGTTGCACCAATTTGGCCGTACACTCATGAATATCCCGCCAGATGGGATGCCTCCCACCAAGCGGGGGCACTCAACACAACCGACCATTCCTCGCATCAAGCCCAAAGAACCTTGGGCGCACGGCTAATCAAGCCCAGAAGAAAATGGACCATCATAGCACTCTAAGACCGTGTCCCCCTATATGCCGACTACGAAAGTTCCACCCTGCGCTGGGCTCGCAAAAACATGCATGCGGCAAATGGAAAACACGAACTAAATGAGGCGATTTGGACGAGATGCGAATCAGGTCAAGTTGAGGGGGGCGCCCATACTCGCTTCCCAAATGCGGGTAGTGCGCTCATCATGGATCAGTAGACAAGACCCTTTTCCTATTAGGGTCGACACTAGCAGGCTCCAAAACCACTCATGGGCCTCCTGCCGGTGCCTTATCATCAAATTATTATTACCATTAGCAATTAACAGGATTGATTGATTAATAACGAGCCCCGGTACAAGATAATAAGATAGTAAAAGCAGTAACCGACAACAGACTCGAGTAAAAGCAACCCTAAGCATGCTAGATAATAACAGGCTCAAGCAATGGCTGTATGTATGGAGGTGGTGGCAATATCATGGCTCAAGGTATCATGTGATGGGTTCGGAGAACAAGCAACGATACATAGGGCTAGCAATAGTAGACAAAAAGTTAGTATCGACAACAAGTGTGGAAAGGAAACTCAATGATTCATGTGAGTGATAACTTGCCTGGCAGCTCCAGCCTCGTACTGGGCTAGGTCCATGAGTAGTGGTGTCGTAAGGCTCGTCGGTACCAACGTCGTCGTCTAATCGAGAAGAAGCAAAAACAACAACGAAGGAAGACGGGCAATCAATACATGGCATAAGTGCACAAACATTGGATGATGCATGTCATGTTTAATAGATGCACCAAAATAACTTGCTTGACGATGAATCACAAGTTTAAATGGATTCCATATGCAAAAGGGTGCATAGGAAGCCCATGCTTGGAGTTGAATTAATTGTTCTATCACTAAGCATTAGGTGTTGGAATTAGTATGATGCATGCATGATGAATAGCAATAACATAACACTTGAAATGCAATTAGAAGAAGAGTTAACAATTTTAGAAAAGCATTTATTAAGTTTGGAATTTATGCTACGTAAACATGGTCACACCAAGTAAATGTTGTTATCATCAATTAAAGTGTGCAAAACAAATTACAAATTTTTATATCTGAAAAGTTTATCAAATTTTAGTTGGATTACATGTTCACAATTGATATGGACTTAGGTATATTAATTATTTATGAATTAAACAAAATTAAACAATTTTTAATTGAATTAACCAGTTTTAAATAGTTTAGGCAATTTAAATTATTCAAACCAGAAAACAAAAATTATATTTGAATAGAGCATTCAAAAAGGTGTGAAAAACATATTTTATTTGAATTATTTGAAAACAGATTGAATTAGTTATGAATTATTTCAATTTGCATTTGAATTATTGAAATTTGAATTTAAATTGCATTTGAAAATTCAAAACAGAACACAAATGGCATATTTGGAAAGTTTATAAAATTTGGATCAGATTACATATATAACTTTCATTTATCAGATGCCTAGATTAAAAGTTATTGCATTTTATAGTTTTTAGGTTATTCTGCCCATTTAAAAGAATTGGAAAAAAATAACAGATTTGCGTTTTTTTCTTTTGTTACCGAGAGGGGCTATACCCGCTGCCACTGCTCTGCGGGTCCAGGCCAGCGTGGCAGCCACGCAGGCGCCAGCTTGGACAGGGAAGAAAAACCAGCAAAAAAAAGGGGGGCTTGCGTCTCCGGGGGTTCGACCCCGAGACCGCCTGGCCCGCGCGCAAGGATCGCGCCTACTGCGCTGCGATCGAATCTTGACAGGAGTAGGGTGCGCGGAAGGATATGGTGTCTGTCTGTGTTAACTGAAATTTCCGACAGCGTGGTTCTCTGAACCTGACGAACATGTCGTCGATCGGAAAACTGAGGCGACCCGCGAACGGCGGCCGGCGGCGGTTGAGTGTGGCCACGCATCACAGAGCAGAGGGTGGGGAGTGGCCTAGGCCAGGAGGGAAGCTCACCACGGCTGCGTGGCGGAAGGAGGTGCAGCGACGGCGAACTGTCGGCTGGAGGCGATGGAGCAGAAGAAACGGCGGACGTCCGGCGACAACCGGCGGATGGCGGCGCGGCTACGGCTCTCCTCAAGCTTCACGGAAGTGTCGGCGACGAGGAGCGCACCGTGGGCTTCCAATTCCCGTTGCTAGCCCACGATGAACCCCATCGGAGACGGCGCGCGCGGCCGGGATTCAGAGAGTGTGGCGCGGCGAGCTTCAGAGAGGGGTTCAGAGGGAAGGCAATGGCTTTGGGGAGAGGATGGGAGGTTGGCGGCGCCGGGATTAGGGTGGAGCTAGGGTTGAGTGGCCGGAGGGGGCGCCGCGGTGCTACTTAAGGGCTCGAGGTTGGAGTACGGCGGCCATCGGTGGGGGTTCTGTGCGATCGGATGGAGGAGAGGGCGTCGTACGCCATTGACGTCAGAAAGGGAGAAGACGACAGCGACGTGAGGGAGTATTGGGCTCAAGGGAAAAAAACGGGCTGGGCCTAGGTTGGACCAGCTGCTGCTGCTCTCCTCTCTGTTATAGTTTTATTTTTTTTACACTGCTTTTTTTTTTGTAGTTGAGCCAATTGGAACAAAACAAGATTTTGTGTACCAAAACTTTGGAACAAAAAAAATAGGGTAAGTTTATTAGTGGAAAAGAAATGCAACCTTTTGGTAGATTTTGTTTTCCAAAAATTTATGTTTTGTTTGTTGTTTTAAAATTAACCAATGTAATTGGAAAATGCAATATTAATTAATATTGGTAAAACAAAACATTTTCCATAGGGTTTTCCCCTAGGGTTTTTAAAGGGGTTTAAAAATTATGGATACCAATTAGTTATGAACTTCATGGCTCCAAAAGATTAAAGGTTTGGAGAGTTGGTTTGAAATTGGAAATGATTTGGAATTAACTGTTTTAATTGAGTAATTGATTTAAGCAACAATTTAATGGATGAATTACAATGGATTGTTTGGAAACAAAAGAGGTTTTCAAATTGCAATTCTTTGTTTGAAAGAAAGTAACAGACAAGTGTGAAAACAATGTTTGATTAAGCTTGAATTTTATTATGAAAACAATGCAAACAGAAATGAAAATGAGAATGATGCCATGATGCATTGCATAAATTAAACAAATAAGTAAAAACAACTAAGGTTTTCATACTTGGATGTTACATCCGAGGGCCTCTGAGACCTTGGAGGTGGTGTGGGTCAAACTGTTTGACGTCCCAGAGCAGCTCAGTGACGAGAGGATCCTGCTCGGGGCCACGCTGGAGCTAGGGAGCCCGTTGGAGGTGGACACTGCCTCCCTGTCGGATGGGGACGCGCCCATTCGCATGAAATTTGGCTGCAGGGTCCCGGTGATGCTCAAGGATCACATCACTCTGTTCGCAAACCTGGAGGGGTTCAAGATCCGTGTGGTGAGGGAGGTGGGAGACAAGGGAAAGGGTGCCCCGCCACCTCCACCCCCTCCCCCTGCTAAGGAGGATGGTGATGACCAGTCGGGGGACCTGTCGGGATCGGATGATGAAGAAGACTGGGACAGTAGAAAGGCGAGGGAGCGCGAGCGGGCGCGGGCGAGCTCGCTGCCGGAAAATGGAGGCAGATCGGGATCTCGCTCCAAGGGCGCGGGTGGCTCGGCTCCGCCCTCGATGGCCGTGGGGGCGGGGACGCTTGCGGCCCGGTCTTCCGCTCTCCGTGCGGCGGCGCCCCTTTCCCAAGATGAGGACACTTCGCCGCCCCGCCTGCCTGGGTCCATGTTCTCGCAATATGATCGAACTTGACGGCGGACGGAGATGTGTTCAAGGCACTGGGAAAAGTGGTGACCGCGGCGTGTTCTGAGGTTTCCCTCGAGGCGCCCCCGCGCTCTAACATCAGCGAGGCTCTGCTGTCCTCGCCTGCGGGAGGCGGGGATGTCTCCTCGGGCAGGGCAGTTCAGGAGAAGGGGCTGGCTGGGTCGATGCCTATCGATGGTGGTGCTACAGGGGAGCTGCCGCTGATCCTCAAGGAGAGACGCAGCAAGATGAACCAAGACCGGGCCGCGCGCCGTCTTGGCATGGAGCTGGCCGAGGCGGTGGTGGAGGACTCCCAGGAGGGGTCCCGCGCGGCGCCATCGACGGCCGCTTCGATGGGCCCTTTCCTCTCGGTGCCGGTGATCCAAGCGCTCCAAGCTCCCGTGGCTCGTGAAGTCCGCACCAAGGCCATGACGGTGGAGACGATTCGGCAGAGCTCTAGGGAGGTGGCGAACAAGGCGGGGCCGGTGCTGGAGCGGGCGATCCGCAAGGCCGCGGGCAAGGATGCATCCGCGAGCGTGAAGGCTTCAACTTCAGGTACGAATCTCGACCCACTCTTCGCAATTCTGCAAGACATTCCCGATTCCCACCTGCTGTCGGTTGCGGCCGACTCCTGCGTTGTGTTTTCGTCGGCCGCGGGGCCGCCAGCGGAGATCTTATCCATGATTAGGGCAAATGAACTTGCGCAAGCGGCTCTTGCGAGTGCGCGTACCAAGGTGGCTGAGGAAGAGGCAGTTGCGGCGGCTAAGTCCCAGGAATTGGCGGTGGGGGTCCAACCGAGGGACGGTGACACCCCCCAGGATGCGAGGGAGGAAATCCCCGAAGCAACTGTTAGGGCAGGGGCCCTCGCGGTGGTGGTACAAAGCAATGAGCAGGCAGGGGCCAGGTCGCGCTCCGGTGCGGCGGGAAGAAAGCGAGCACTCTCGGTGCGGCCGGCATCCAGAGAAGGGCTTGTAGAGGTTGACCTGGGAGATGAAGCTATACCGCCCTCCACGGCGGATCCGACGGTGGCAGTCTTGCCGCATCAACCGGTTGCTAGGAGGACACGCGCCAAATCTGCGGCGCCGCCGGGGCGGCGCCCAGTAACCCGCCAAGCACGGGCATTGGGTGCAGTGTCTTAATGCGGATCTTATTTTGGAACATTAGGGGCTTCGGGCGAGCGGGACGCCGGAAACTCCTCAAAGAATTCCTGTGCAAATACAATATTGATGTGGTGTGCCTCCAAGAGACGATTAAGCCGGATTTTACGGATCACGAACTCCAAAGCATCGAGACAGGAGAGAAGTTCTTCTGGATATGGCTTCCAGCGGAGGGCCGCTCGGGAGGCATCCTACTAGGCCTCAAAGATAGTGCATTTGACATCGAATCATTTGACAAAGGACAGTTTTTCCTAAGTGTCAACTGCCTTCATCGTGTCCTCAAACAACGGATGACCATTATGGGAATCTACGGCCCTGCCAATCACGCCCTATCCCAAGCCTTTTTGGAGGAACTTTCGGTCAAGGTTGAGAGCAACCGTTTTCCTATTCTCATGGGGGGAGATTTCAACCTGTTGCGCGGGGCACAGGACAAGAACAATGATCGCATCAACTGGCCAAGGGTGGGCATGTTTAATGATGCAATTGCGCGATGGGCGCTTAAGGAAGTACCGCGAGCGGGCGCACGTTATACGTGGACAAATAAACAACGCAACCCAGTGCACTGCGTCCTTGATAGAGTTTTTGTGGCCCCGGAGATTGACGTCCTGTTCCCGCTTGCAGGGCTGCGAGCGGAAACGAGCCTTGGCTCTGATCACACCCCATTGATTTTCGATGGGGGAGGGGCACTTTTGGTTAAATGCAAGCGCTTCTTCTTCGAACTAGGGTGGTTCGAGGTGGAACGCTTCGAGGAGTTGGTTAACCACCAGTGGGGTAGACTGATGGCGAACGCGGGAGGCAGAGACATAGTCGACTGGTGGAATCACATGAGTGTTGGGCTCAGGCAATTCTTGCGAGGATGGAGTAGAAACCTGGGAAGGGAGGCGAGAGTTAGCAAACTCTCGATTCTGGAGCAGATCAAGGAGTTAGACACTAAAGCCGACGAGTCGGGGCTGAATGATGATGAATAGGTATTTAGATACCACCTTGAGGAGCAACTCCTTCAGATCTACAGGATCGAGGAGGAATACTGGCGGCAAAGGGGTAGGATGCGCTGGGCACTGCACGGGGACGCCAATACGGCGTACTTCCATGCAGTGGCAAACGGAAGACGCCGCAAATGCCTTATCGCCTCCCTTCTAACTCCGGACGGGCCGGTGAGTGAACCGGCGCAGATACAAGACCATATCTACGGGTACTATCGGGAGCTGCTCGGGTCAGTTGCCCCACGCCACTTTTGTTTGGCTGCCGGAACCTGGGGACAGGGGGCACAGGTGTCCGACGCTGAGAATGAGGCACTGATGCTAACCTTCTCGGAAACAGAACTAGAAACTATCGTGCAAGACATGAAAACCAACACGGCGCCGGGGCCGGACGGATTTCCGGTCTCTTTCTTCAAACGGTTTTGGCCAGGGTGCAAGCTAGGGGTCTTGCACCTGCTCAATGACTTCGTGCTAGGTAGAATCGACGTCTCCCGCCTGAACTTCGGGGTTTTAACCCTTATACCTAAGGTCCCAGGGGCGGACCTCATCTCACAATTCCGACCGATTGCGCTCATCAATGTGATCTTTAAGATCATTTCTAAGGCTTACGCCTCGCGACTGGACGGGATTGCCAACAGGATCATCAGCCCGCAGCAGACTGCTTTCATTAAGCGTAGGAGTATTCTGGATGGACCCCTCGCTCTCATCGAGATCCTGCATGAGCTGCGAGTGAATAAGTTGGGGGGTGTGCTGCTGAAACTAGACTTCGAGAAGGCATATGATAGAGTCAATTGGTCCTTCCTCCTGGAAGTGCTTCGCAGAAAGGGGTTTTCTACGGGCTACATCCATAGAATTGAGCAGCTGATTGCGGGAGGTCAAACAGCAATAACCATCATTGGAGAAACAGGCCCTTTTTTCGGGAACCGGCGGGGAGTGCGTCAAGGGGACCCACTCTCCCCCCTGCTCTTTAACTTTGTGGTTGATGCGCTATCAGCCATGCTTTCCGCGGCTGCGTCCGCGGGGCATATTGTCGGGGTGGTGCCGCATCTAATCCCTGGGGGGGTTACCCACCTGTAGTATGCTGACGACACATTGATTTTGATCCAGAACGACGACAAGGCGATTGCGAACCTAAAATTCCTCCTACTCTGCTTCGAGAACATGTCCGGGCTAAAGATAAACTTCCACAAAAGCGAGGCATTTGTGCTTGATCGAGTGCCGGAGGAACAACACCGCATCGCCAATATGCTCAACTGCAAGCTTGGCGTGTTCCCTTTTATGTATCTGGGGATGCCTATCTCGGACCGCAAGATTACAGTAGAACAATGGAACTTCTTAGTGAATAAACTTTCGCTCCGAGTGGAGGTGTGGATGTGCAGGTTACTCTCCTCGGGTGGGAGACTTATCCTGTCTAATGCCTGTCTCGAGGCGCTTCCAACCTTCGCGATGGGGCTATTCTTGCTCCAGGACGGGGTGCACACAAAATTCGACTCGGTTAGGGCCCGATTCTTTTGGGAGGGAGCAGGACCTAAGCGCAAATACCATATGATTAATTGGGCTGCGCTGTGCCGGCCTAAGGAATGTGGGGGGCTGGGGCTCACATGTTCCAAGTCTATGAACAAGGCACTTATGATGAAATGGATCTAGCGACTTTACCAGCACGATGAGCCGCTTTGGAAGAAACTGATAGTGGCCAAGTATCCGGAGGCGACCAACCTGTGTGCTTTGCCCTCTAGGGGAGGGTCGCAGTTTTGGCGTAGCCTCCAAAAGATAAAACACCTATTTGCTTTGGGTGCCCGCCATGAGATTAAGGACGGGACCAGAACGTGTTTTTGGCGGGACTGGTGGACTGGAGAGGCCCCGCTCTTGGTGCGCTTCCCTAGGCTGTTCGACATCTGCGACAACCCCAATCTGAGCGTGGCCGAGGCGCTTTGCACGGAGGGGGAGGGCATTGGGTTTAGACGCGCCTTCGACCTTCAGTGCAGAGCACTTTGGATGCAGCTGGCGGAGGAAGTTGGTCTGGTCACTCTAGGAGTGGGACCGGACAAGGTGGTCTGAGCGCTGGAACCTTCGGGAAGGTTTTCGGTGGCCTCGGCCTATAGGTTGCTGGCTAGTGGGGCCTCGGTTGCGTTTTTCTCGGAGATTTGGGGAGCTAGGCTTCCCCTGAAGGTGAAGATCTTCACTTGGCAGCTGGCCTTGGACCGTCTACCTTCGAGCATGCAGGTGTTAGCTAGGCACGGGCCATCGGACGGGAGATGTGCCATGTGCGGGGCTCTGGAGGATGGGTCACACATGTTTTTCCAGTGTGCCCTCCCGAAGCTAGGATGGAGTGTGATCAGGGATACCCTAGGCTGCGAGTGGCGGCCCGCAAACTTCGCTCAGTTCTTTGCAATTTACTTTGTGCTGCCTAGCCAACTGCGACGGACTAGCTGGGTGCTATTCGCTGCGTTGTGCTGGTCGATTTGGCTTATTCGTAACAAAGCGACGTTCGAGTCGCGTTTTCAAAATGCTTTTGTTTGTGCAGCATTGGGCCGACCTGGCAAAGGAGTGTGACAAGGAGCACCTGATCCTCCTGGCTTCCGAGCTGAAGAGGCGCTACCGGACGTTGGCGCTCTTGCAACTCCCTACCAATACTTAGTGTCGTTTGTGTTACCGGCTTGTTCTTGGGGTGCTGGCCCCTTTTGACTCTACTCTAGCTTGTGGTTTCCAGTGTTGTGTGGGGCAGCTGGTAGCTGTCGGTGTTGTTTCGAACTGGTTGCTTTATTAATATTAAAGCAGGGCAAAACTGATGCCTTTTATCTAAAAAACTATAGGCCTTACATTTAGGAACGGAGGGAGTATTCAATATTTCAAAGCTGACATTGTGAGATCATGGCCCAACGCTTAATAGGATTGATAGAATACTCATATCAATAAGGTATGACTTCTTTTCCGGGAGCTTATACTCAAGGAATTCCAAGGTTAAACGTGCTTGGTCCGGAGTGATTTGAGAATAGGTGACCGACCGGAAAGTCCGACTTCTCGGGTGCGCATGAGTGAGGACAAAGTACACAACAAAATCTAGTGTTGCTTTGTGGGACAGTCGCCGACCACGGGCTGGGCAGGTGTTGCAAACTTCTGCTGAGAAAAAAAAAACCCTCCCAAAGGCTATTCAAATCTGTTCAAGAAAATGGCATCTCGAGAATATATAATCCTCCGTTAGAACGCATAGCAGATTTTTTTTTCCATGCATGCATGGTGAGGTGTTTGGTACTCCGTTACATACTGAATGGAGGCAGTGGTTCAGTTTGGATCGGTGAAAGGACGTGAAATGAGGGGTAATTATCTCCCTGTATTCGCTCCCAGCCGTACGTCGACCACGGAACAGACCACTACACCAGCAACAGCACATCTCATTTCCATTCTTTTCTTCTTGATCAGTTTCATTCGCTCTCCCCGTTCCTCTTACACTACTGGAATTCGTGACTTTGCCGTGTATCATAAATACTCGGCGAAGGCCGAAAAAGACTCGGCGTCCCCTTTGCCGAGTGCCACACTCGGCACAAGTCACTCGGCGTCGTTCATCTCGGCAATCGGAACTTTGCCGAGTGTCAAACCGCGGGCCACTCGGCAATCTTTTTGCCGAGTATTTTTAGCGTACACTCGGCACAGTTTCCTGGAACAGGTTCCGTCCTTAGTCCCATAACGGAACGGTGCTCGACACTTTGCCGAGTGTAACACTCGGCAAAGTTCCTAGGCCCAGGCGTCCATGGTAGCGCCATGTGGCGTGTACGCCGAGTGCCGTGGCACTCGGCAAAGAGGCAGGCCCTGTTCGCCGAGTGGACGCTTTGCCGAGTGTCTTTTCGCCGAGTACATAGTGCTCAGCCGAGTGGCCTGTACGCCGAGTGTCGTGGCACTCGGCAAAGCTCAGAAACACTACACCGAGTGCCAGAGTTTGCCGAGTGTCCGTTCGCCGAGCGCACTCACTCCACCGAGTGGGGACTATTCCGAGTGCCGTGACACTCGGCATAGTCCCCTCCCGTGTACGCCGAGCCCTAGTTTGCCGAGTGTCGCACTCGGCAAAGAGGTTGCCCAGGCGACCAAATGGCACCTGGGAGCAAACTTTGCCGAGTGTTTTGTTGGCCACTCGGCAAAGACTTGCTCCCAGGTGCCATTTGGTCGCCTGGGCAACCTCTTTGCCGAGTGTAACACTCGGCATAGTGACCATATGGGTCTTTGCCGAGTGCTACACTCGGCAAAGCCATTGCATATTTGCACTGTACTGCTTGCATTTGCTCTGTTTCCTGCAATTAAATGACAATTGATATATATTTGATATGTTTCAGTACAGAACACTCAAAACACACATATTTGCATCAAATAGCAACAAACACACATTATATTTGCACCAAAGAACTACAAATGCACGAAATAACTCCACAAACATATAATACATGTCACAAATAGTTAAACATCATCCTAAATGCATGTTTTGCCACAACAACGACGGAATCATCATATAAGTAGTTCAAAAGTCATGTTTTCCCACAACAACGACGGAATCCTAAGTAAACTATGGAGCTGACTCGTCACCGTCAGCTCGAGATCCGTCCTGCTCCATGTCGTTCTGGGTTCCCGATGATGAAGCATTTCCCTATAAAGATCCATATTAGTCGACTAAGCTGGAAAAATGAATCAGTTAACAAGCTGCAAGCCAACTTACCAAGTTGAGGTTGAACGGCGGTAGAGGAGGTAGAGGAGGAGCTGATGGATCCCGTGGAAGAGCGCTGACCATCTACAAAGATCAAAAGAGATAGACCGGTGAGTTTACACGCATATAATGATGAATGGAACTAAAAGGGGTGAAAATAATACCTGCATCATTGCCTGCATCCATGCATGCTGGCTACTCATCTGCGCCTCCATTCTTTGGACCTTCTCTTGGGACTCCATCGCGATCCGCTTGTTTTCATCAACTTCATCCTATGGGATGTTTAATGTCAACAATTGCGCAACGGAAACAAGATATACGGGTGCTGAAGAATGATTGTACCTGCATAGCGGCGATGGCATCTAGTCCTGGCCGTGGGCGGCGCTCGATAGAGGGCGATGAGCTGACCGACCTCGCACGGATCTGGGAGAGTGTGGGTGTACCTGTGGTATCGAAGGCGCCATTGGCGAAGGCAAATCTGCCGTTCCTTCGACCCTCTCCCGCAACCATAGCAACCTGTGGATCATAGGGGGCCGTGAAGGGGTCACAGTCAGGGCCGTGCTTCTCCTTCATCTTCTCGACGTACTTGTCCCACTTCTTGCCGGTTTGCGAGTTGATCCACTGCTGATCAGCCGGTACATCCGGTTTCAGCACCTTGGGAGTCCGGGTCCTACGGAAGGCCTGCATGCGATTGATCTCATTGCCCTTCTCGGCCTAAAATTGAAAGCAGAAGTATATTAGCACAAACCTATAAAGTTAGAAAGAACATTGCATTGAAAAGGAAAAATATGAACGGTTATTTACCTCTCTCTGGACGATGCCGGTGAGGGTGAGGCCGCCCTGACGGTGTCCCTCGCCTAGCAGAAGACGCCGGGCCCGGCACGCGGCGTGTTCCGCCTTGTACCCGTCGCTCACCCACTTCGCGACCATCACCTTATAGCAAGGAAGCTTGTTGACCAGCCACTGAGGCACCACCTGTTTGAAAAAATTAGAGCCACGTGAGACCACCCGGCTGCCATATACGAATAACTATAAAGACTATGTCCTTACCTTCAAGTATTGGACCTCGGACAAGTGAATCAGTCGGGCGTCCTTCTTGGACAACGTGGTGTTCAAGTATTTGGCGTAGAACTTAACCACGCACAGCACACACGCCTCGTAGTGCATGTCACGGATAAGCTTCTTGGCCATCTTGATCAGCACAGCCGTGGCCCTAGCCTCTTCCCCCTCGACGCAGGTGAAGTAGTCCTATAACCATTGCAGAAATTTAAGACATTAGCATGATATATATATATTTCACGAAAGATATTGCCCTAAAACCATTTAGCATTGGAAAATATACTAACCCAGAAATCTGTAATCACCCGGGTGCCTAAGTGGTCGTACACCCGGCCCCACTTGTCCGCCACATCGGGCACCTGCTCGTAGTGCTTCCAGGAAGCAGCTGGCTCCTCCTTGCCATCCAGGGTGACCAAGCCTGGGAAATGCTTCTTGCAAAGAAGCCCAAGGATGCCGCTCATGGGCCGTGGTGGCCTGGGCCCCACATACGCCAAGGACCTGCACGTGCACAAAAGAAAAACAAGCTAGTTAGTTATGTTTTGATGAAAAATTAATATAACAAAAATGTAGCAACGATGATTAACAATCACTTACGTGTCGCCGTCCGGTCTGACCAAGTGGTGCCGGTGGGGGTATGGCGGCTCAGGTAGCCGCGTGGGCCCGCGCAGAAAAGGTTTCTTGTCCGCGGGCCACACTTTCCCTAGCTGGGGGAGCGGGTGTGCGAACAAGTCCTCGTCCTCCTCGGACTCCGGGTCCGAGGGCTGCTGCTCCTCCTCCTCGTCCCGGTCAGACCCGTCCTCGGCGTCTGACCCCTCCTGCTCGTGCTCCTCCTCCTCCTCCTGCTCCTCATCCTCCTGCTCCTCCTCCTCGTCAGAAGAAGTAACCTCGGGCAAGGGGCTCTGTGAGCGAGCAGCCCGGTGCGAACCACGCCCCCCTGGGCGACGGGCCGGGGCTCTCCGTGAGCTAGAGGTCTCCTCCGTGCCCGCGCCGGGCGTCGCAACCCGTCGTCGCCCTATCAGTGTGCGCGCGCCATCCTCAGATCTGGCGTACAAGCCCTGCACATGGGCCTTCTTGGGGGCGGTGCGCTTTAACCCCTTGGGGGCCTTGGAACCTGCCATGTTTCACCTGTTATGACACAAGAGGGAACCCGATTAGTACAGGTGATAACAAATGTTAAAAAGTTAAATAAACAAAGAGTAATTCATACAAAGCATATTATGTACATGCAAAAATAAATTAAAGCGCAATTAAAATAGTAAAGTGTCACAATTTCACCTTTTCTGTACTTAAATGTCTAAATATAAACTAGCAGAAGCGCTCATCGTAACCACGGGCTGCTTAAAATCCTGACATTTGTCATGTGCACGATTTTCTGCTGAAAATCTCCTCCCATGAGCTTGAAGAACCTGATCTTGTTCACGGCCATGTGCTCCCAGAAGTAGTGCTCTTGCCACTCCCTGCACCGATATTTTGGTGACCAAAATAACAGCGTAGGGAGTGGCAAGAGCACTACTACTGGGAGCACATGGATGTGAACAAGATCAGATTCTTCAAGCTCATATGGGAGGAGATTTTGAGCACAAAATCGTAAGTGCTTGGAGACTCTAAGAACCATGACAAACGTCAGGATTTTAAGCGCAAGTAATGTAATAGCAATAAGAAGTTCGGAATAGAAAAATATTACAAGCTATAAGTTTCGAAGTGACACACAAATAGTGAAAACTAAATGCTAATTATACATTGAAGGTTACATAGTTGGAACACAAATGGTTCAGAACCCATTGTCTACATCCTTGGGATCATAACTTGGACCGGGATCATCATCGTCGTCGCTATCACGGGTGTACCACCACTCTTCCATGTAGTTCGATGGTGGACCGCTCGGCTCCTCAACATCGGGTATGTGGAGACGTTCAAGTAGTTCCACGTCCTTAGAGTTAAGAACAGCTGGATCGTCGTCTTGCTCACTCTCGGCGCCCATGCCATCATCACCGTCGTCTTCTAACATTTCGTCAATTGTGGGCAAGTCGATGCTGAACCGGCCGGTGAGCCCATCGTCGTCCTCTTGATAGAACTCTCCCTCATAGGTGATGGGGTTTATGCGCTGGTGGTAATCTTCATCGTTTGGAGGAGGTGGTCTATTACGCGGTGGCACCGTGATCACCACATCCCACCCCTGGAGACGTTTCATAGTTTTGCATGGGTAGGGGAGATAGAATACTTGGGTGGCATGTTGTGCAATGATGTAGACATCATCTCCCCCATAGACAGATGCTCGTTCAATTTCGATCAATCCAATTTCAGGATTTCGTCTCACTCTCGTTGGATCAAACCAATGGCATTTGAATACAACCGGGTTCTTCTTGCCGAAATGGAAATCGAGCTCATAAATTCCCTCGACGATGCCGAAGTAATCACCACCGGCATTCGTGAAGACCCCGAAATTATTTGTCTTCCGGTTCGGCCGTTTCTCATCGTAAGAACGGGTATGGAAGCGATACCCATTCACATCGTAAGATGTGAATGTCTTGAGGGAGTAGGTGAAGCCGCGGGCAAGTTGCCTTAACTCGGGACTCATTTCCTTGTCGGTTAAAGCCTACAAGGTCAATAGGAGTGTTACTTAAAGCTAAGATCGGCGTAAAATATGTCTCACTAGAAACCATGTAAGATAGAGTGTTACTTTTGTGGCAAACCAACTAATGAAACCGCCGCCTCCTTTGCCACCCTTCTTAAAAATAGTCGTCTTCTCGTCGTAGGTAGGTTCTCGGGAATGATGTTTCCAGGTTTCTTTCTCAAATAACCTAGGTGCGGAATGACAAAAATTGGAGTTAGACACAAACTATGGGAATGAAAGCTTGTGAAAAGAAGGTGTTGAGCACTTACTCAATGTAGGGCTTTACTTCCGCCGTGCTAACTAGGGACTAACATGACACAACCAAGCAACTAGTTCCACTTTGCTACCCACTTCCGGCTCACGCAGAGGGGGCTAGACGCAGGTTCCGTCTTTTTCTACACCGGGGCTAGTGTATCTCCGGAGAGGGGACCCGGAGCGTCGGGATCCCACCTAAACCTATGTTTTGCCATGCCATGTGTGTTAGATTGTATCATGGGTGTTGGGTGCCAAAGATACCATCACTCTCTGTGCCGGGGCCTCACCGACGTCGGATTCTCTCTCGCGGGTTCCAGGACTGCTCACACCCCGAAACTCCCGGATCTGACGTAACGGGGGGAATCTTGCAAGTAGGTGGGCCCTACCATTGTAAAGGGTGTTCCTTGGGACTAACATGACACAACCAAGCAACTAGTTCCACTTTGCTACCCACTTCCGGCTCACGCAGAGGGGGCTAGACGCAGGTTCCGTTTTTTTCTACACCGGGGCTAGTGTATCTCCGGAGAGGGGACCCGGAGCGTCGGGATCCCACCTAAACCAATGTTTTGCCATGCCATGTGTGTTAGATTGTATCATGGGTGTTGTGTGCCAAAGATACCATCACTCTCTGTGCCGGGGCCTCACCGACGTCGGATTCTCTCTCGCGGGTTCCAGGACTGCTACCCACTTCCGGCTCACGCAGAAGTGTGTTCCTTGGGACTAACATGACACTTGAACACACACCACTACGATTATTTTTGAATTTTACGACTAGATTGAAATTCGAAGGAAGCGGGACACACGACAGTACGTGGATCTAAACATTCTAGGATACATGGACAAACCATTTGTCCCAGCCATCTTGTGGCTCAGGTCTAGTCATACTCCTGCCTAGGCGTATAATACATGTACTCGTAGTCGTCGAAGTCGCCGCCGCCGTCGTCAGATGGGGGCTGAAATGTCGATGGGGGAGCACGCCTGGACTGCGGGTAGCGCAGGCGGGGGCTATCGCCGTTCCTTATGTAGGTCATGACGCCCTGGAGAGTACGGCCGCGCCACCACAGCCGACGACCAGCCTCGTTGAAGTTCGAAGGAGGCGGGCCGTCCTCCTCGTACCTGGCGAGCGCCCTCTCACGCCGATTGAAGAAGAAGACGTCCCAACCTGCGCGGTAGTTGGGATTCCATTGGGGATACGTCCGCTGCTCCGGTGTCAGCTCGAAGTAGTAGTGGTTCGTGATGGCCGCCCGGCGCGCCAGACCTCGAGGGACAGGAGGGACCGGCACGCCTCCGACGCTCAGCATCCACCCGGCGGGGACGCCGTACCCGGGAGGGCAGGGTTAGTTTGAGGCGCAGAGCTCCTCCGCCTCCGAGTAGGTTAAAGTGGGTACGGTGGAAGACATGGAAGAGTTGGCGCGAAGAAATGGAAGAGTGTGCTGGGTTGTAGATATGTGCTAACGAGCTAGATGCATGTGTGTTTATATAGTGAGAAGAAGCACACGGATCGTATGTTTTCTTCGAGGTCTTCGGAGCCGTTGGATCTTTCAAGTGATTGTGAGCCGGTGGATCAAAGATAGGCACACGGATTATGTGCTTCTTTCACTTCTTTGCCGAGTGTCATATCACGGGACACTCGGCAAACCTATAAACTGCGCGGGAGCTGTTGGCGCGAAGGGAAAAACTTTCGAGGGAACAATTTTATGCCGAGTACCAACCATGACACTCGGCAAAGATTCAAAAAACTACGCGGGAAGGGTTGGCGCGAAGCCACGAAATTTTCAGAGCCGAGTTTGCCGAGTGGTGCACGATGGCACTCGGCAAACTGGCTTAGTATGCCGAGTCCCCGTTACGAAAGCACTCGGCGAACCCACGCCACCGTTCCATCACGGTCGAAACGCACGGTTCGCCACGTGTCTCCATCTTATGCCGAGTGTTTTAGTTTTGCCGAGTGTATCGAGCTGTTTTGCCGTTGTCTATTTGTACGCCGAGTGTGCCCTGCACGTGACACTCGGCAACAACAAGCTACGCCGAGTGTTTCCGTTTTGCCGAGTGTCTGGTGCAGAGCACACTCGGCGTACAAGCTGGTCGCCGAGTGTGATGCTTTGCCGAGTGTTTTTGGGGCGTATGTCGGCGTACGCAGCGGTTTGCCGAGTGGCCCGTGATTTGGCACTCGGCACAGACGCCAAGACTCGGCGATAATGGATTTTCCAGTAGTGTTAACACCCAAATTAAGGACCAAAGGTTTGCATCTCTGTTTCTCTCTCACTTACCAGATTACAGAGGTTAATTTCAGTGTTTGAAAGGCAAGCGCAATCAGAGTTGCAGAGTCAAGACAATGGTGAAGATCTGCTGCATCGGCGCGGGGTACGTGGGCGGCCCGACGATGGCGGTGATCGCGCTCAAGTGCCCGGACGTGGAGGTGGTGGTGGTGGACATCTCGGAGGCGCGCATCGCCGGGTGGAACAGCGACCGGCTCCCCATCTACGAGCCCGGACTTGACGACGTCGTCAAGCAGTGCCGCGGCCGCAACCTCTTCTTCAGCACGGACGTGAACCGGTACGTGGGCGAGGCGGACATCGTGTTCGTCTCCGTCAACACCCCCACCAAGACCCGCGGCCTCGGCGCCGGCAAGGCCGCCGACCTCACCTACTGGGAGAGCGCGGCGCGCATGATCGCCGACGTCTCCCGCTCCGACAAGATCGTGGTCGAGAAGTCCACCGTGCCCGTCAAGACCGCCGAGGCCATCGAGAAGATCCTCGCCCAGAACGGCCGCGGCGTCCGCTACCAGATCCTCTCCAACCCAGAATTCCTCGCCGAGGGCACCGCCGTGCAGGACCTCTTCTCCCCCGACCGCGTCCTCATCGGCGGCCGCGAGACCCCCGAGGGGCAGGCCGCGTGAAGGTCCTCAAGGACGTGTACGCGCACTGGGTCCCCGAGGACCGCATCATCACCACCAACCTCTGGTCCGCCGAGCTGTCCAAGCTCGCCGCCAACGCCTTCCTCGCGCAGCGCATCTCCTCCGTGAACGCCATCTCCGCGCTCTGCGAGGCCACCGGCGCCGACGTCGCCGAGGTGGCCTACTCCATCGGCAAGGACAGGCGCATCGGCCCGCGGTTCCTGTCCGCCAGCGTGGGCTTCGGCGGCTCCTGCTTCCAGAAGGACATCCTCAACCTCGTCTACATCTGCGAGTGCTACGCGCTCCCGGAGGTGGCGGAGTACTGGCGGCAAGTCATCGGGATCAACGACTACCAGAAGAGCCGCTTCGTGAACCGGGTCGTGTCCTCCATGTTCAACACCGTGGCCGGGAAGAAGGTGGCCGTGCTCGGGTTCGCCTTCAAGAAAGACACGGGGGACACCCGCGAGACGCCCGCCATCGACGTGTGCCGGGGCCTGCTCGGGGACAAGGCCATGGTGAGCGTCTACGACCCGCAGGTGACGGAGGAACAGGTGCGGCGGGACCTCGTCATGAACAAGTTCGACTGGGACCACCCGCGGCACCTGCAGCCCGTGGGCGAGCCGGCCGGTCAGCAGGTTGCCGTGGCGCCGGACGCCTACGAGGCCGCGCGCGACGCGCACGCCGTCTGCATCCTCACCGAATGGGAGGAGTTCAGGAGCCTCGACTACGGCCGCATGTACGAGGCCATGCAGAAGCCGGCCTTCGTCTTCGACGGCCGCAACATCGTCGACCCGGAGAAGCTCCGGGAGATCGGATTCATCGTATACTCCATCGGCAAGCCGCTCGACCACTGGCTCAGGGACATGCCAGCCGTCGCCTGAGATGCGATTCCATACGCGCGCGACGCCTCGGCCTTCATCTTCTCAGTTACTAGAGTTTAGTTTGATTCGGTCCTCATAAGCTCCACATGCCGGTTAATTAGAATGTTGGTTTTGCTTGGCCTCCGATTTCCTTGTGTTAAGTTCTTGGATGTGCGTTGAGATTCACATGTGTAAAGAAGGGACCCTTCTCCTTGTGTTCATGTGTTCTCGTTGTTTTCTTCTCAAAGAGGGAAATCCCAGAATTGGCGATCTTTGTTGCAATTAATGTTCCTATCCATACAATATAATTGTGGTTACGGTATCGTAATCGGAACTGGTTTTAGCAGAAAAAATTCAAATGATGGAGGAGTGGTCACCTTATGCATGCCCGGAACTTAGGACATTTGTGTCGACCGTGAGTTGGAAATAAATTCTATACAACCCTGGTCCTGCAACCGACCAAATCTGGTATGGTACACTACCAGAAAATCAATCTCCGCCGGGTGGTCTGGGCTTCGCCGAGATCTTTATATCGGGGCCACTCGGCGAAGAGTGCCTACGCCGAGTCTTTTGCAAAAACGCTCGGCGAAGGCCCAGCCACTCGGCAATGTCTGCTCTTCGCCGAGTCCTCCCTGTAAAATACTCGGCGAACGTACGCACACTCGGCAAATAATCTCACGCGGTACACGCATCGCATCGGAAATAATCTCAAAGCAATGTGACATGATTAATATAAAAGATATGATTTGCCACGTGGTTGGTTGCGGACATGGTGACCTGAGGGCTCCTTTGATACAAATCTTATAGGAAATTTTGCTTTGAAACCGTTCCATTCATAGAATCATATCTTATAGGAAAAATTCCCATAGGAATTTCGTGGTACAAACTTCATAGGAAAATAACATGAGGCTAGACCTCATGGAAAAATTCTTTCACTTAATCAAACATGCTTCTTCTTCCCATAGGATTCAACAAGACAGGTCATCCCAATTCTATGATTTTTCTTTTCCTACAATAATTTTACTATCCTACGAATCAAAAGAGCCCTGAGGGTGGTATAGGATTTTTTCCCGTGAGTTAGGTGTCGGTTTATCACCACAAACTAACTCTGACTATACGCATGCCACCTGCATGAGGTTGTCCCGCCGCATTCAGACGTGCACCCCAGCTGTTTGTTGTGATACCAGCTCTGCGGGAGCAGGAGGCTGAGAGATCCTTATACATAACACGAGTTTGCATAATCCTGATCCATCTCAATCCTAAAGTCAGACCAATACTTGGACCAAAATGTGACATCCACTCATTGCACACACGGCAAACAATCTACTATCGGGTATTCAATCAAATTTTGTCTTTGATGTATGTGGTTCGCCTATTCCAACTATAAACCGACTTTTTTGTCGTCGTGTGCTTCACAACCTTTCATCTCACTACTATGCAAGGGCGTCCATGGCCCTTATATATATATGTAGGTATCATAGTACATACATTTAAAGATTTTTTTTCCTTGCATGTGCTCCACATGGGGAAGCTCAATAAGATGTAAGTAGTTCGGGTTGTGCTTGTAAATATTTCAACTAGTTTGGGTTGCACTGCAGATAGTAGTGTTTATCGTTTTTCAATCTAGCCAAATGACAGAATGCTTGTTACTCCTCACTCAACAGTAACTAGTGCTATCCTTCTTCAGACAAAGAAAAGAAGTAGCCATAACTAGTTACTCCTCGCTCCCAAAAAATTGATCATCAATAACATGTGTGATAGGGTTTTGGTAATATTTTTTTATTATCACACATTTGATAACTTGATTGCTATGCGACGGGTAACATATTAGTAGTTGTCTCTCATCATAACTTATATGTAATTTTTTTCCGTAATAATCTGTACAAAAGGAATCTCCTAATTGATCAAAAATTTGCTATGTCATTTCATAACATATTGGTTTTATTTTTCTCATTGATAGCTTGTATGGTTGTTTACTTGGAAATTAATTTCTTAAATCACCCTGATAACCTTTTTTTGCAATTTGATTGGTAACATATTAGTACTTCATTTCTCATCAATAACTTGCATGCCAAAGTAGCAGTAATAATTTCATAACACAAACCAGTATGGAATTACATTTTTTATGATATGTAATTTGGTAATATCGTGGTAATTCATTTTTGTTCAATTTTTTAATACTAGTTGGAAGTGGGATTTTCCATTATTCACTCATTTTCATTTTTTACCCTAAAATACCACTAGCCCAAAAAGGAAAGAAAATTTTGACCGACAGATTTTTTTTGCTAATAAAAAATCAAATCTTGTTTGCCGCAAAAAGGGAATATGTTTTCTCCTTTTTGTTATTTAAATTTGGCGTGCAGGAATTTATTTTGGCAGCAAAACAACGTGATCTGAGAAAAGGAAGTATAATGCAACTACTTTTGGTGAATTTTTGGCATGAGTGAATGCGCGCGCGTCCAAAAAAGAGATTAGAGCGATCATGTCACATTACGCGTTCATGTATTCATAAAATGGAATAGCATGCTAATCACTTATTTCCTTTTCTAACAAAAACACCTGATCGAAAAACCGATCGACCGAATCAATTCGGTCGCGCGCAAGCTAGCCTAGCCCCACGCAAAGGCACTTGAAGAGTCAAATATTCGAACCCTCACATGAATTTTTCCCGCTGAATGCATCCGTGTAGCCCAACTGTTTCTTGTGATACCTCTGGGATATGAAGAGTCTGGGAGATCCTTATACATAACACGAGTTTGCATGATCCTGATCCATCTCAATCCTAGATTCAGATCAATACTTGGAGCAAAACATGACATACAGTCATTCTACACACTGCAAACAAGCTATTATCGTGGTATTCTCTCAAATTTGTCTTTCGTGTATGTGGTTCCCCTATTCCAACTATACCCCAACTCTCCTATATGCTTCGCATCCTTCCATCTCATTGCTATGAAGGGCGTCCATGAGAGTTGGAAGTAGCATGTGAGTAGCACGTGCTCATGCTACTTCCAACTCTCCTATATGCTTCGCATCCTTCCATCTCATTGATAATTACTCGCATGAGACAAACGGGGAGGGGGGGAGGGTATATTGTGTTGCTCCCGGTCATCTTGATAATTATAGCAAAACTGACATTGCAACAAATTCGCTGCTATCGCAACAAAAATTATCGTCCCGTGTACAAAAAAAAATATTGCAACAAATTATTCTAAAAATAATCAAAAAATAAGTAATGCTATAAAAACGAGTTAAATAATATTTTTATTACGTTGCAACAAAAAAATTCAAACAATTCAACAAAAATCACAACCAATTGCAACAACAAAAATTATTTGCATCAATTAAAAAGTTGGTAAGCAACAAAATAATTTGTCACCATTCTAGTTGCAACAAAAATTATCCCATATTTCAACAAAAAAAACGATAGTAACAATAAAATCACATATTTGCAACATGTGAAGGAGCGTACAAAACATATCATTTTTTCTAAAACAACACGTGTACTATATTTTATCTCCACACTAATTAATTCATAAGTTTTTCATTGCAAAATGAATTCATGTTGTAAGTCGTCTGAGGTGTAAATATGAAAACTTTCAAGTTTTCATATTTCACCTGAAAACTTTTAAGTACTATTTTATTGCGATCTTCGTCTGAGGTGTAAGTTTGAACAATTGGCTGCTCTCTTGTGTTATTGTTTGCATGGTGATATTATGTCTCTTTGGGCATATTTATCCAACGAGTTTTATCCTTTTCTGTCCCGAATAAGCTCTATTTCTGATCCGAATCCGTAGTACGATATTATCTGTATTTGCATCTGTATCCGGTTATTATCCGATCCGTTCTGAATCTAACATAAAAATATGGTAAAGTATATGGCGAGAGCATTATCCAATCCGATCCATTCCAAATTTGATATAAAAATATGGTAAAGTGTATAGAGAGAGTATTATCCTATCTGATCCGATACGTTTCAATCCCTGGTTAAGAGAATCTCCAACACATGCTCGAGACTAGAGCCGCACGCTAAAAATTGTCATTTTGGGGCGCAGAGTAAAACTTAACGACCCTATACCAGTCGCCCCGTAACAGCGTGTGCCAAAAAAAATCCAGCCCACGTTATTTTGCGCCATCAAAGCAGTGAATTTAGTGCCCGGCTTAGAGCGTGCGCAAAATCAATCCTCGCGCGGGCATCCAAACTGCCACACCATCGTCGACCACATCCCCTCACTCCTCAACCTCATCGAGCTCTCGTGCGGCATAGACTTCCGCCTCATCAAGCTTTCCGTGAGCCCGTCCACATCCCCTCGCTCCTGAACCTCGTCGAGCTCTCCGCTTCCGCCGCGCGGCACCGGCACGGCCATTTCGAGGTAGCCACTCAGACTGCGGCATAGTGCGTCACCAGGCTCTTCTTCGGTTGCTGGACAAGCGTGAGGCGACGTGCATGCGACAGCACATCGTCTCAACCTTCCAGGCCAATGCCACTGAAGATTAAGATTTTCACTTGGCAACTAATCCACGACCGCCTCCCGTCGGGTGTGGAGGTGGTCAAACGGTTAGGTCCAGGTGATGGGACTTGTCCCCTATGTGCGGTTCAAGAGACGGGGACCCACATCCTTTTATCCTGCCCCGTAGCTCGCTTCCTTTAGCCCTAGACCTTAGCAAGTTCCTAAAAGTACAGGCGAACCGTAATGGGAGGAGGAGGCGCCTCTTCTGGTTACTATTTGCCGCGATGACCAGGACTTTATGGACTATTCTTAACAAGTTATCGAGCGCGTCTTTTTGAGGCGTGCCTCTAACTCTTTGTTTAAATTTTTGGTCTTCTTGCAGTAGTGACATCCTTTCTGTAGACCGCGAGACAAGGAGCGGCAGGATGGCGTAATTCAAAACCATGTGACGGCGGCTCGCCGCTTATATGCCGCCTCCAGCTGTTGAGCTTTACTCCTTCCGAGTTGTATCACCTTCTGTATCGCCCTTTGTGTGTTTCCTTGTTGTTGGGCATTGTTGTGCTGTTGCCCCAGCGTACCTTTTCTGTTTTTCGTCCTTTCTCTTTGTTGGCTAGTTTGGACTCGTTGTATGACCGTGGGTTGCTTCATTTATAAAGCGGGACGCAAAGCCTGTTTTGTGGTAGCTTCCAGGCCAATATGTAGTTGACTCAAGATTCCGGACCACCAACGAGGCGACACTCGAGGCATTCAATGCCAGGGTTGCTCGCGCTGGTTAGCAAGACGATGGGTTGAAGCCTTGGAAGAGGGCACTGCTAGTGGAGGCCAGAGGATCCCTGGATGGAGAGCACCATCGGTGCTGGTCAGCACAAGGATGTGATTGCTTAAAAAAATCGATGTGGGTCTTCTTTGTAAAATTCAGGGACCTGTTTGCAAGATAACTTGTTTGTGTATGCCCTACTATATAACATCTGAGATAGAGCTAGGGATGAAAAGGGAGGGGATACGGTCCGAGTAGTAGTGAAACCATTTCTGTAACCATATATTTTTCGGATTCAGAATCAGTGGGGATAGTGTATGGATACGGATACGGAATCGGAAACTCCCGATTCCGAATATGGACCAAATAAGGGGCGGATATGGTTCCATCGCGGATAAATATTTTCTTGGATTAAAAATAGGATTAAAAGTATGGATCAAATCACTTGAACATAACTTTATGTAATATGATATTCTAAGATAAATAATATTTTAATAACTCGTACTTCCATGTTCAAGTCGCTACTTAATTTTTCCTCCGACGAATGTGATTAACAAACATGGCACTGCCATGACAATGTTTTGCCCGAGCTATAGGGATAGAGGAAGCTGGATGTGCGTTGAGATTCAGATGTGCAAAGAAGGAATCGAGACTACACCAGATGGCTAGACGGACCCACCTCCTTTTGTTCCGCTTGTTTTGCAAAGGGGGGGACCCGGACATTGGCAATCTTTATTGCAATGTTTCTATCCATACAATATAATAATTGTCGTTAGCGTATTGCAATCGAAAGAGTTGTTGCAGAAAAATTCAAACGATGGAGGAATGGTCACCTCAGTCCGTTTACGCCAGGAACTTAGGACACTTTGTTGGACTGTCGGTTCATCTACGACAACCCCATGCAAAGGCACTGCCCGAGTCGATTATTGGAACCCACACATGAAGTTGTGCGGCTACATTCAGCCGTCCAGCCCAGCAGCTTGTTGTGATACCTCTTGGACAGCCGGGGACCGGAGGAAAGCAATTTTCACAGATCTAGCCATTTGGCAAAACTTCAACACGAAATGAACCATACTCAAACTTTTAGCCAAATCTAGCCCTTTTTAGTACCGCTCAACATTATGGCGGTATGGTTAGGCATAGTACCGCCAATGTTATCTTTACGGTACCACGTATAACTCTACCGCTGGGGCGGTATCACGTACGAGGCTACCGCCAGAGCATCCGGCGGTATCATATGAAAGGCTACCGCCGGGATGTTTGGCGGTACCAAAATGGGCTAGATATGACAATTATTTTAGAAAAGGTTCATTTGTAGTTGAAGTTTTGCCAAATGGCTAGATTTGTCAAAATTGCCACGGGGAAATAGGCTCCATACCTTCCGCTATGGCGCCCTCATGCTATCTCGCGCGTCCAAAACGACGTGGGGATCATTGTCCCAGGTCCACTTCCCTCTCCCTTTTGACCCTTACTTCCGACAGCTACCCACCTAATGGGGGACCGCGTTGAGTGTCCCCCGGGGGATGAAACAACTCGATCCCCGGGGTCGGGAGCCGTCCGATCGGGCAAAGCTGGGCCGCACGATGAACGCCTAGACGTACCCTTCCTTGTTTTTGCTACAAGGAGCAAAAAGAAGACGCAACGAAGCAAAATAGAACAGGGACGCAGATCGGGCAGTTCCCCGTGATCTCCGGGGGCGGCGCTGGAGGAGATCGACGCGGGCGGCGGGCGGCGATCGACGCGGCGACGATCGACGCGGCGGCTCGCCGCGAATCAAACGCCATGGCTAACCGCATACTCAACAATATCCTCTACCCTCCTCCTGGTCAACCTCACCACGTCCCCCAACCCTCCATAGTAGCTTCAAGCACGGGGGCAAATCCGGCGAGCCGGCGGCGGAGACGGAGTTCTAGCATGTACGACGGTGGGCTGGGAGCATGGTTTGCTCCGCGGCCGAGTGAGGGTGTCAGAAATCCTCCCAATTTTGTGATGGTTGCTCAAATATGTGATGGTTGCTCCTGCAAAATTTGCTCCTTCAACTTGTTGATCAATGGGAGCAAAACTTCTATGATGGTTGCTGGAAATTGAGGCCAATTTGTTGTGATTGCTGTTGCTATGAAAAGAATTGCTCCACTTGTTGTGGTTTGTGTGATGGTTTGCTTGTAGAAGAAATTGGTCCAATTTGCTCTGTTTGATGTTGGTACAAATGTTTTCTCCAATTGATGTGCTGGTTGATGCTATATGTGTCCACTTGATGTGATTGGTTCCTGGAAGCAGTTATGTAGCAAATTATTGCTACTGCCAGTGGTAGTAGCATCGGAATTGCTTGTGTAGAAGAAAAAGATATTAGCAAGCTGAGATTGATCCACATATTTTGCTGAAATTGCTACTTATTGACATGGTGGTTGCTCCAAAATTCAAACAAAAATTGTGTGTTATGTAGAATCAAAAAAAGAAGATATTCTTATCTTTGTGGAGCAAATAACCTTCCAAATATGCTCATACATAATGTCCAAAGTAAATCATGGTTAGAGTAAGATTGTGGAAAAATTGCTACCATATCTCAGGAACATGTTCTGTTCATTGCAACTGTCATTCTCTTTTAGTAGTTTGTGAGCAAAGTAGATTGATCAGATTTGTTTGTTTTTTGTTTCAGGGATTTGTTGCTGACAGCATATTGGAAGGATTTGATCTTAACACCACACCTGGAGGAGAGGATCAGAACCACTTCGATTGTCAGGACACTAATCCGAATGATTTCGTTGATGGGCCTCGTAGCGCTAATAGTGGGACTGTTTCAAGTGCTGTTGAGGAAGCTGGCGAGGAAATAACATCACAGCCAGTGGAGCCGTTTGTTGGGATGATTTTTGATGATATTGAGGAAGCACAAAAAGTTTACAATGACTACGCGCTGAAAATGGGCTTCGGCACACGCATTGGAAACACGAAGTACAACCAGGCGAGTAATGCTCCTCCGGATACTATATTGAGCAGAGTGTTTGAGTGTGTGCACACAGGTAGACCTCCATCTGAGAAGAAAAAGCCTGATAGCAAGAGTGGTAGCAAATCGCCATTTGAAAAAGATAATGACATGAGCATCCATAGCGCGCAAAAGGCTCGTAGCAAACAGGCATCTGAGCAGGTTGACATGTCGGACACTAGGCAACGAATGAAGGTCATTCGCCATGACTGTAAAGCTCACATGATCGTTGGCATGCACAATAGAGCTTGGACTGTGACAGTTTTCAGAGCAGATCACACACATACCATGGTTAAGCAAGTAGGGAGGCGCAGGTTCTACCGTTCACACAGGAAGGTGTCGGAAGAGGACTACCAGTTTATACAGACATTGCATAACCAGAACATAACCACAGCACAACTGATGGGAGCTCTTGGCAGTGTGCACGGTGGTGACCCGAGATGCTTGGGGTATGTTAAAAGGGATGTTTCAAACATCCGAACAATGCTACGCAATGAGGTTACTTTACGAGACATGGAGATGACATTGGAGTATTTCAAGCAACGGCAAGCTGAAAACAACAACTTCTTCTATGCTATGCAGGTTTTGCTTCTTTAGATAATTATGGTTGCTACTTTACTTAATTCTGGTTGCTATTTTACTTAATTCTGCTTGCTACTTTACTTAATTCTGCTTGCTACGCAGGTTGATAAAGATGGTGTTGTGAGGGCCTTATTCTTGGTGGATGGTCGAACAAGGTCATTGTATCATAAGTACAAGGATTTTGTGTTTTTTGACACAATTTTCTGTACGAATAGATACAACATGCCATTTGCTCCCATAGTCGGAATCAATAACCACACACACACGATAGTGCTAGGCTGTGCTCTGTTACCAGATGAGAAAATAGAAACGTTCAAGTGGATGTTCGAGCAGTGGATGCTTGCAATGGATGGTGTCCACCCGGATAACATAATGACAGACCAAGATCAAGCAATGGCAGAAGCAATATGTCAGGTTTTCCCAAACTCGATACACAAGTGTTGTCTCTACCATGTCCTGCATCTTGCGAGGAAAAAGTTGGGACCAAACTTGGAAGAAGGTAATCCTTTTAGTGATGCTTTCTATGGGTGCATCTATGGAACCGACACGGTGAAGAAATTTGAGGATTGTTGGGAGCATATGCTCACAGAGTTTGCCATGTCTGAAAACACTCATCTGCAAAATATGTAGAAGTCTAGAACAACATGGGCCCCTTTTTATTTCAGAAACAGGTTCTTCCCTTTCACGAGCACTACTGGAAGGTCTGAAGGACTGAATTCGTACTTCAAAACACTGATACGGCCAGGTGACTCGGTGTACAACTTTGTGCAACAGTATGAGCTTTGCCAGACATTGATGCTTGACCGGGAGGATAACGCATGGTATGCAATGGAGACAACAAGAAGATCGCTTTGGGGAAGGTAAGCAAAAAAGCAGCATTTATGAAAATACAGCACCCATTGTAGGACACCAAAAAATACAAAAATGTAAGGTAGTGTGTAGCAACTAGTGCAAAAATCTAAGCTGCAAAAAATTGAAAAGCAAATATCTTGTTTCCACTGTACTAAAAGGTTGATAGCCAATCTGTAGCAGAAAAGAAATTTCTGCCTGCTGTGTATGTGTAGCATTCCATAACCGTTAAAGTAGCAACAAAAACATACTGTTGTAGCATTGATTTTCATCTAATGGTGCAAAAACTTGTTTTGCAATTATGCAATTGAGAAGCAAGGACAAGAATTCTACACCGCAGAAATATTTGAAAGGTACCAGAAGCTTGTTGCTGCATCACCAAAGTTCTATCCAGTACGGGCAGATGTAGAAGGCATTGGTTTTGATCTAGTTCCAAACCCTGGCCTAGAAGTGAGAACATACCGAGTTCAAGTTGAGTTTGAGGAGGGGCTGTACTCGTGCGGCTGCAATGGGTTTGAAATGTGTGGACTGATATGTCCACACATCATCAGGGTCATGGTCCACCTAAATGTCCAGAAAATACTAGAAAGGTACTTGCTGTACAGATGGTCTTCGGTAGCAACAACACAAGCGCTTGATCCCGGGGCCAACGGGCTCAGATTTGGTGTCCCACCAACAAATACACTGAAATAGAACTCAGTATGCAGAAAAATGAATGAGCTTGCCTCGGATGCTTGTTTTGTGGATGAAGCTTATGAAGTTGTTTCCAGAATGGTGGGTGAGGCTAGCAAAAAGGTTGCTGCAATCTTAAGACAAAAAGAAATGTTGTTGAAGGAGGTGACGAAGAGGATGAGGATTGGAGGAAGACCAACATAATGGACCACATCAAAATGAACCAACAACAATGGTTGGTGACAGCGGGAAATTTGCTACCGGCGGGCAAACACTGAACTATCCTAAACGGGTAAAACCTAAAGGACGTCCCACGATGAAAGAACACAGGCGAAAAACTTTGGTTGAGCTACATGATGCAGAAACTTTGAAGAGACGCAAGCAAGCTGACGATGCCAAAGCAACAAACAAGAAACCGGTGAAGAAGAACAAGCAACCTAGAAAGAAGAGAGTAATAAAGTGTCTGTGGTGTCATGAGGAGGGACATGCGGTGAAATATTGTGTTGCTAAACAGGTGGAGGATGAAAGAATGGCTGCTGGGGCTGAGCTAAGGCTGTAGCTGTTCTATGATGATGTTTTTGAAAACAATTGCTACGAAGAAGTTGTTAGGGTGGAAGCTTTAATTGTACATGGCGTTGGTACTATTGGTATAGAATGATTTAAAACATAGTTACCTTGTATTGGAGCAATTATTGGAATTTATAGCAAAAATTATTCTGTGGATAACTTGTATTCTTGCGTTGGAGCAAATGAAAAATGTACTCAGCTATATGAAACGTAAATTATCTATTTTTGATTGTGGAAAAATGTTGGTAGCAACATTTTATTGTGTATGAAGTATTGAAAATCTGTTTTTGGAGCAAATGATTTACTCTGCGTGAGCAAAAAACTGTTCTTGTCCAGGGGTTTCAATATCTTTCTGTAGGATACAAAAAAAAAGTTGGTCTGTAGCAACCAGATGTCTCTATTGTAGTATTGAAAAATAACTATTGAAGTAAACAGATACACCTAATGTAGCAAAAACATGGTCACCTCTGAAAGCAAAAACCCACAAAAAAGGTACCAGAAAAATACGCAGAATTCATTTGATATAAATTTGTAGCAAAAACAGAGAAATCACCGAGAAAAGGGGATAATTCATTTGCTACCATTAGAATCAAGCAGGAGAAAAACTACATTCATTCCCATGGTTAAAACATAGTAAACTCTCTGTCATTGATAGACACAATCATTTGTTTGACAAAAGGACACAATCCGTGGATCAGTAGATTCCAGCGGGGATAACATATGAAAAAATAGAAAAACATATAAAAAAGCCGTTTCATCCATCCAGGCTACATGAAACTAGATGAGGCTAATGCGAATGTACATGTGGCGATTGTCGCTCCAGGCTACATGAAACTACTAATGGCTACGCCCCCCCCCCCCCCCCCCCGCTGAGGCTCCAAGCAAGCCTCCATGACGCCCACGATGTTGCCATGCGATATTTAGGAATGTCATCCTTGGAGAAAGGCATCATGCTTTTAGCGTCGAAGTGCTGAATGAACATCATTGTGAAGAAACCACGGTCATAGCTGGAAAAGGAGAAAGAAAGAAATGAACATAGTTAGCAGCAAACTCGTAAAAATGTATAATAACTGGATACATGAACGTAGCAATTAGTTGAAACTATTGTAGAAAACATAAATTTCTAAAAGAGCATATAAACTTAAGTATGGGAGCAATTCTGCCCAAAAAACAGAAACTTCTACAATTGGCTTGAAACTTATAATTGCATCAAAGAAAAAAAGATCTTACAGCGTCTTCTGCTGTGGGTGGGAGGGTGTGGAAAGTGTGTAGCGATCGATGTCTATGTGTGAAACTCCAGAAGCTTTGCAAAGTGCCGCAAAGTTAATAAACTGGAATAGCAAAAAATTAGAAATTAGTGTGATACACATAACAAATGTAATCCTTGTAGACAGTTCTAACAACAAATCATGTTGTTTGCTGCATCCTCCAGAAAGCTCTTATCCTTGTGGTTCATTGAATCAAACACGTGGAACTGGTCGTGTAGCAAGTTGACAGTGCATACCATCCAGTGGTTGTCCTTGACTACAGGGAAGTGTAGCTAAAAATGTAGCGGAACAAAATGAATACCAAATTAGCACAAACAGGATTCGTAAACTAATACCGATGTAATTACAACGTAGCAAAAAAAATGTAGGAAGAGGAAATCATAGCTCACAAGGTCTTTTTTCATGATCTTGAACTTCACATTTTGAGTTTTGAACTCTCTCACAACTGTAGCTGGGTTAAACTTCTCTGGATCAACTATGAGCTTTTGCTACTCATGACGAAACAAAAAAGCAAAAGTTATATTAGGGTAAAAAATGTCAGCTAAGGCATGCAGCAAAAAAGTCTTAGGACAAAACTAACCGTTGTGTAGCAATTGAAGACATATCTTTTCAAAGCAGATGTGCTGTTTTCCTCTTCTCTTTTCGCTTCCTTATTGAAACTCTCAGACCAAACACACATGACCTGAGTGTCAAGACACTTCCTGGGGCCTAGGGAATTGTGAAAACTCTTGTAGTCGCAGTGAGACCCCCCAATTAGAATGAAAGGAGGCCTGAAAAAGAATACATGAAAACATAATTAGAGGTGTCCCGGTTGCTGCAATGACCAAAAATAAAAAGAAAAAAAGGAGTAGCTAGTAGCAAAACAAAAAATGTCACATAATTACAGGACTGTGGTAAAAAGGCCAGAAAAAAAAGACTCGCGGGTCATCTTTCCCTTTCTTTGGACGGTCAGTCTTGAGATTGCGAGAATGGCGCACAAACTGTTCGTACAGTGCAACTACATCTGCATAGGGCTTCTTCAACTTTTTCTCCACTGGAGCCTTAACATCAGTTTTCATTTCCCTTTTATACCTAGTCCTCCTTTGAAAAGTTAGGACACCAGTGCTACCATCCTTCTTCTCTACAACACCTGAGCTGCCACCATTGTCTAGGAAAACAAAAAATAATAAGCTAGTGGATAAGGTTGCAAAAAGAAAAGGATCTCTATAGCAACAAAGAAAAATGTGGGGAAATTTGTTTAGGAGCATGTAAAAGTAGAGAGTAGCTTGAAGGGTTGGGTAAGCTATAAAAACTACAAAGTAATGTAAGATCAGTATGTAGCAGGCAGAATTGTCTAAAGTAGCAACCGGAATTATGTAAATTAGCAACCATAATTATCTAACGAAGCAACCAGAATTATGTAAATTAGCAACCATAATTATCTAACGAAGCAACCAGAATTATGTAAGTAAGCAATCCGAATTATGTAAAGTAGCAACCATAATTATCTAAAGTAGCAAGCAGAATTAAGTAAAGTAGCAACCAGAATTAAGTAAAGTAGCAACCATAATTATCTAAAGAAGCAAAACCCTAACACTAAGATATCATTTTTTTTTAAAAGCCAACAGAAGAAAAACAATGCGCACAGGGAGAAAAAGCAAACCTGTATTGTCCCCATGATCAGGTGTTGCAGCGTCAGGAATCTCCTCCAAGTTTTTCGGTACTAGTAAGCCATCGTTCATAGGGATGCGGGTGTCAAGGCATGGTTTGGGAGCTACACAACAAAGGTCCATCAGAAAGAATAATTTGAAAATTCTTGTTTTGGGCAGTGGACACAAAACCGTGATGAAAAATGCAAAAATAAATATAGAGAAAAGGGGGAAGGAGAACATACACGTGGGAGCAACCTTGTCTCCACCTATCGGAGCAAAAGCATCCTCCATCTTTTCTGCACACACAATGTCGTTCTTGTTAGGGGCTTGGGAAGATTCATTGTCTTGGCTCCACACATTAAATTTCGGACAGTCATCCCAGTAACCTGTTGGTATGTTGCGCCGAGGTGTGGGAGAAGCCGACCTAGGAACGAATGTACTATCCGCAGCAGCTCTAGGTGGGCTAAGGGCAGTGGGCATGGGTGGAATCACCGCAGCAGAACTGGCTGGACTACCAACAACAACTTTATCTGGATTACCAACAGCAGCTCTAACCGGACTACCAACGGCAACTTTATCTGGACTACCAACATCAGCTCTAACCGGACTGCTCACAGCGCCCTGTTCCTCACCGTCGGTGTCCGTGTGAGAGGAATCTACAACAATTGCTGGTTGCGGGACATCGTTGAGCTCCGTACCATTGGTTTGTTCATTCTCTGCTGCACCAGCATCGCCCTCAACAACGTTGTCTTCACATACATGAGAATCACACTCCATAGGATCCACAACAACAATTTCCTCTTCAATATCAAGTTCATCGGACTCAGAAGCAGACTTGTCACCATCCATGTTGCCCTGCCCGTCTAGTCCTACCCCAGAAGCTGGAAAGACAATACTTGGGCCATCACCGTCCTTCAAGTCAGCTTCAACATCATTCAACAACAAAGCCATTTGTTTGGACTGCATTGATTTTAACCCTACACCAAGACTCCTGAGAGTAGCATCCACGTTAGAAGCAAAACTGACCCTGTGCTTGTCGTATAGGTTCCTGAACCGAGATGGTATCTGTGTTGAACAAAAAACATGGATTACTGTGTGAGTGAGCAACAATTCTAAAAAAAACATCATCTGTTCATTAAAGAAGCAAAAAACCAGCAAACTGAGACAAAAACATTGGCAGAACAAAACAAAATAACTAATGGTGCAAAAAAAACCATTATAGTAGCAGACATGAAAAACAACTAAACAGAAAAAGTACGCACGAAATAAAAAAATGGAGCAAAAGAAAATAACTAAAACAGCAGTACTTAAACCCTAATGGAGCAAATGAAATATGTAAAGTAGAAAATTGTGGAAAAAGCACCTTACTACACATGCAGAAAAAAATGCTATATGAACAAACAAAATGACCTACAAATGGCACATTAGAAACTATACAAACCTCCATTTGCTCGATGGTGGGGAAAACAAGCCATTCATTAAGCGATGCAGACGGATTTACATCAATATCTTCGGGCATTGAACTGTCCACGTGACACGTGCATACACTGTTTTGGATAACGGAAGGAACTGCACAACCAAAAAAAGAATCAAGGTTGAGTTCAAAACAAATTGAAACGTGGCAGGGGAACGCAAACAACGAAAAGCAAAAGAAAACAACCAGAGAGTCTACTTACAGGACGCCTCCCAAAGATAGTCTTGTTCAACAGGATTTTATCGTCACGGTCGATCTTGACAATGAAACTGAAATCTTCACTGGTCACAAAGCAAACTCTAGGAATCCCATTGTTTATAAAGTTCTCATTCTTTGGGATGAGCAAGTGGTCCATGTACACCAGCTATATATGCAAAAAAAAACACACAAAATCAACCTGCAGCTTATTGGACATTCATGAAAGGAACTGAAAAGCTATTACAATAGCAGAAATTGAAAGCTACTGTAACAAAATGTATAAAAATACAACTAAACAGAAACAATACACACAAAAATAAATAATGGAGCAACAGAAACTAACTAAAGCAAACAATAATTTAAAACTAATAGACCAAAAAAAAACTATGTAAAGTAGCAAGCTCTGAAAAAAGGGTAAGAACTTACAGCTAGAACATAAACAGAAACAATACACACAAAAATAAACAATGGAGCAACATAAACTAACTAAAGCAACAATAATTTAAATCTAATGGAGCAAACAAAACTATGTAAAGTAGCAAGCTGTGAAAAAAAGGGTAAGAACTTACAGCTAGAACATAAACAGAAACAATACACACAAAAATAAACAATGGAGCAACATAAACTAACTAAAGCAACAATAATTTAAATCTAATGGAGCAAACAAAACTATGTAAAGTAGCAAGCTGTGAAAAAAGGGTAAAAACTTACAGCTAGAACAGGCAATGGGCCGGACATCCAGAATTCGAACATGTTCTTAATCTTCTTCCTTTTCGATGGACCGGGTGCGGCTGCTACTGCTTCCTCCTACTCACCCTGCTGGTTACCCTTCTGAAGATTAACACCATCAAGCACAAGCGGTTGCTCCTTCTTCTTATGAATTTTTTGAATGTAATGCATCAACAACTCCAGGATGTGCTCCTCCCAGTCATACTCGTGGGTCTTCTTTGGGTCACTCATGCACCCTATGTACTCTAAGCACATCATGTTGTTGGTGGATGGATTCAGAACAGTTGCCTAGCACAAAAGGTCCCAGGTCCTGATTATGGCATCCTCTTCACCGTCATCAAGCTCATTCAACATCTTTGTTGCATTATCTATGGGTAGCCTCGACAATGTGCCTTTGTATGACTCTGTAATTTCTGAATGGACACTCTTCGTCAGCAACTCAACTGGCATTGATCCTGAACGTAGACCAAACACCTTCCTGATAATCTCTCTTGTGAAAACAATCCGTTTTGCTCCATAGTGAAACTCACGAAGCTCAACCACATTGTTCATGGCGACAAAATCTATGAGCTCGTTAGGGACATTGAAAGGTGAAATGTTGAGTAGTGAGGAAAAAGCACTGTGTTGCTCGATAATTTCTCTCTTGCGTGTTGTTAGATCATTTGCGCACTTGAGCAACCGCTTCGCAGCAAAACGGTCCTTGCTACACCAGTACTGCCCCTGCTAGGCAAAAAATAGAACACTAAGAACAAAAAAAAAGACACAAAAGAAGCACAAAAAATGTACAACAGAAGCAAACACAATGCATTAATAAAACAAACCTCCATTGCTGCTACTTAGAGATTGCTAGCAGATATAATATGTGGCCCAGTCAGTACACAATTGCCTGCAAAAAGCATAGATGAATTTTAGATTTAAATATACTTGCACATACGGTTCCAACTAAAACAAAATTTGCTACAAAACGGGGGATATGCACAGGGGGTGGATTGAAGTGGAACTATGAGGAGGAAGGGCGCACAACAATGTAGGAAAACGCTAAATCTGCTCAACATGGCAAGGTAGGCGCGGGCAGGGGAGCACCTAAATCTGCTCGGAACCCCCGAGATGGAGCAAACAGGGCAAAGGTGGGCGCGGACAGGGGGCCGCCTCAGAGGACGATTGGGGCACGGGAGCCATCGCCGAAGTGCGCACGGACCCGCGACAACGCCGCCTCTCGCCGCCGCTCGCTGTAGCCTAACTACGTACGGTCGTCGGAGAGGAAGAGGGGGACCTCGCCGGAGAGGAAGAGGGGAGCGAGCGGAACCTCACCAGAGAACGCGCGGAAACTACGACGGTCGTCGACGGCGTCGCCTCTCGTCGCTGCCCGCGTCGCTTTCGACGCCGCTCACCTCGCCTTCGTCGCCGCCCCCGCGCCGCGCGAAGAGTGCGTAACGGCAGGAGCCAGAAGTGGGGAACCGCGCAGAACCTAAACGGGAATTGTCCTAATCCTAGCGAAAACGGGAGGGGGGCGTGGGTGCTAATCTAACCGCACGTCTCGCGTGGATCGAACGGACACCGACCCGGGGGACGGAACGCAACGTTCCCACGGGTGAATACAAGCGTTTTCCAATTGAATACACGCTAGCCTCGTATCACGACGCGTATAAAGAGAATCTTGTTACCCACGCTGGGCCCATCTCCCGTCTCCCTTCTGCATTTCGAAATTGACAGCCACCGTGGGGCCTCCCATGTGTCTAGTTACCACCGTCCAGGTTTGACCCCCTACTCTAAGGGCATCTCCAGCCGTTGCGCCCCCAGGGCCCAAAACGCCGCCGTTTTGGGGCCGCCGCGGCGCCAAACGACACTAATCTGGAACCTGGGGGCAGGCTTCCCAGTCGCCCCCCGAGCCCAACTTTCGGCCCCAAAAAAACTCTCGTTATGAAACTCGACGCATTTTATTGATTCACGCAAAGTTCATACATTTCGACGCAAATTTAAACTAAAAAACGCAAATTTAAACTAAAAAAACTAAACTACTTCAGTCCTAGGCGCGCAGCGATCGCCTGGCTGTAGTCGCCGTCGTCGTCATCGTCGTCCGGGCCGTCGCCGTCGCGCCTGCTCGTTCCCTGGCCGGGGTCGCCGCAGCCAGTGTTACTTGTCCCTGCGCCGGAATCGCCCCACCTGCTCACGGCGAGGGCTCGCAGGACCTCGGCTTCTTCGTCGGAGTCGGGGTCGAGCACGACGTAGGGGACCTCCCTCGTCTGCGACGGGAGAGGAATGCGGCGGCGGGCCGCATTGGCGGCAGCCTCTTGCTCGCGCGTCGCCTTGCGCTGCTCGGCCTCAGCGAGCAGGCGGCACTGGAGCTCCAGCTCCAGCTCCTCGGCGGTGCTGTCGCGCAGGCTCCAGTCCTCGGCGACGTCGTCGACGATAGGCTGGAGCGTGTTTCGCGACAACTCCTCGGCGAACTTGAGGTCGGGCCACTCCTCGTCCTCGTCCGCCTCCGTCTTCGGGCGGACGGTGCGTTCGAAGTCGGCTTCCTGCCGCTGGCGTGGCTCGCCGATGCGCAGGGCGCCGCCGCTGCGCCTGGGGACTGACGCGTCGGAGTTTAGAAGGGGAGGGGTGAGCGACATGGACTGCGTGCCGGAGGAGGACGACGTAGCCGACGACGAGCCGTCGCCCATCCGCCGCGGATTCCACGAGGGGTTCTGGCGGGGCGGCATCTCCAGCCGGGGCTCGTTGCCGGCGTGGATGTAATCCAGCACCCACTCGAGAGTGCGGTGCTGGCCTCCCCACCAGCGCTTGCGCCCCTGGCTGTTGGCGCGGCCCTCGACGGGGCCGTTGTTGCCCTCGGCGGCGAGGTCGGCGTCGCGGCGGCGCTGGAGCTCTTGCCACCAAAAGTCGTCCTGGCCGTGCGGCCTCCAGTGGAGCCGCGCGGCCTCGTCCACCGGCAGGCCTTGGCGCACCTCGGCGATGGCCTGCCGGAACTCCGCGTCCGTTGAAGGGATCGGGGGCACGGGCACCCCGCCCACGCTGAGGGTCCAGCGAGGCTGGCCTCGGCCGGAGCTCGGGAGGCGCATGTTCGGCGGGCACGGGTAGCCCGCCCGGTACAGCGCCCACGCCTCGTCGTAGTTGGCCATCTGCGTGGAGGAAGGAGAGAGCACGGGGGAGAGAGGAGAGCGCCGAGGAAGAAGGGCGAGGGAGCAGCGAGGTGGAAGAATGGGGCGGGCGGCGAGCGGCGGGGGGCTTTTGTAGCCTGCCGGGCATTTACTGCGCGCGCGTCCCCTCGCTGCCGCCCGCCACGCCATTACACCGACAACCTTTGAACGGGCGCATGCACTGGGCGGCCGCCACGCCATAAACGCCGGCAGCCTTTGACCGACGCGGGAGACGAGAAGATGATCACGGGGGTTTCTGTTCCCGCGTTTTTTTGCCGCGTCACTGACACAGCTGGCCCGCGCGGGCTGCAGCGCGGTTTCGGCCCCCAAGCCGAACCCAGCGGGCTGGGTTTGGCCTAGGTGCCGCGGCGCGAAATAGCTCTGTTTCGGTGCCTGGGGGAAACGACTGGAGATGCCCTAAGGTCATCTCCAGCGGGGCTGCTCATTTGGCCCAGACATGCCAGATTTGAGCAGGCCCGGACAAAACGAGGCCCCAGCGGGGCTGCTCAACCCACGTGATGGTCCGTTTTGCGTCCGCGGATGTTCAAACCCAGACCAAATTCGGGTCAGATTTGAGCAGCCCGCGGACGCGAAACGGACGCGTGCGCGGCCGCGCCTCTTTTCGGTCAAAGGGGGTGGCCCGCCGGCCAGTGACCGTGGCGACGGCTCGCCTCCCCCACCGTTCCTATTTAAATGGGACCCGCGGCCACGCGTCCATCCCCACGCGCACCGCCTCCTCAGTCCCCGAGCCCGCCCCCTCGCAGTCACTGCCTCGCAGTCTGCCACTCCCTCCCCCTCGGCTCCCTCGCCGCCGGCCGCGAACCCTAGCCGCCGCGCCATGGTCCGCAAGTGGCTCAACTGGGGCAAGGGCGGCAAGAACGACCACGAGGCCGGCAGCTCCCGCCGCCGCGCGCCCTCGCCTAGCCCCCCTCTCCCACCTGCACCCCCGCTCACCCGCGCCGCCCGCGCACAAGTGGAGCAGGTGCAGACGCCGCCTCCTTCTCCTCCTCCTTCTTCTCAAGGGCCGGCCGCCCCTTTCCGGCTGGTGCCCAACCGCGTCCGCGACAGGCCCTACCTCAACAAGAGGAGGTGCCAATGGTACTGGGATCGCGCGATCCCAGTGCCATGGCCGGATGTCCACCTCCCTGACGGGTGGCATCTGAACAAGGACCGCATCCCCGTGCCGCCGGTCCCGCGCAGCGGCCTCGAGCGGGAGGTGGAGATCCACCGCCGCCGCGACGAGCTGCCGGTTGACCTGCGCGGCCACCCCGCGTTCGCCGTGGACAGTCCCCACTAGGACACGTGGTTCACGGATGAACACGACCTGCGCCGCAGGTCGTATTTCAGGGCGCGCCAGGCGCGGGGCGCGGCCCAGTATCCGCCGCCTTCTCCTCCACGCCCGGCGCGGCGTGGCACCGCGGCGCCACCGCCACCCCTCCGCCCCCTCCGCATTGGCGACCGCGCGCCAATCGTCAAGGAGGAACCACTGGAGGAGCCCCCCAGTGGTACCAGGACGAGGATGACGACGACGAGGACGCCGCCATGGCCCAGCCCAGCGAGGAGCTGCAGCTGCCCATGGCCATCCAGGCCTCCTATAGGGAGGCAGAGGAGGCCGCCGCGGCGGAGGAGCGCGCTCTGGCGGTGGCCGCCCAGCAGGCCGCGGAGGAGGCGGAGGCGCGCGCAGCCGGAGCCAGGGCTGTGGATGAGGCCGTGGCGGCCATCCGCTCCCAGAAGGTCGACATCTACCCCTACCACGAGGAGGTAGACGACGACGGGCGGGACGAGAACGCGCCGGTCCCGGCGTGGTTCCAGCCCATGGTGGGCATGCAGTGGGAGCGGACGACGCCCCCACCGGAGCTGCCGCCGCCCGCAACCCAGCCGCCCACTCCGCAGGGGGCGAGGGCCGCCGCGCTCCCCCCACCTCGCCCCCGACACCCCGGAGTACATCATCCTAGACGACTAGGATGCTCCGGGGCACCTCCGGCCGCCGCGAGGCCACTGGCCAGTGGCCGTCTAGCTAGGGCTAGACTATTTTTATGTTTTTTTTTCTTTTTTTTTTTGTTGTAAATCTATGGGGGCATCTTAAACAGTGGACCACGGACGGCTGCTTAACAAATTGGGGACCCCGCTGGAGATGACCTCTCCCACTCTCGAACGCGTCTCTTCTCGCTGGCGACTTGCGCAGAGCCGGCGCCCCTTTCATCTTCACTATTTGCGGCGAGATTTGGTTGTCATAGCGTGATGCCTCAACATGGTTAACATATATTCTGCTCGGGTCAGTTTTCTCCATGCCCGTTGTATATTTTTGGATCTTGTTTTTGTTTTGGATCTTATCTAACTCAGATTTGTCTTGCATCATGGAGGTGCCAAGGACGGCGACTCAACCCCGCGATGTTGGTTCACCGCACTTCGTTCCCAAGCGAATCCGATGTAGTGGCGACCGCAATCTCCAAATCCACCACCGATTTCCATCCCCGGTCGCTCAGATCGTGCTGAAGCCGCAGAACCATCGAAGCTCAGTTGTCCAGGGCCGAGGAGGACATCGCCGTCGCCGACGCCAAGGTCCAGGACGCTGGACTCCACGCAGAGGTCAAACGTCAGCTGGATCTCATCCTCCTCACCACCACCGACCACGAGGCCGGCGGTCCGGGCTTTGGTGGGACGCCGCCCCCGCTGCAACAGAGGATACCACCGCTCTCTCGACAAGGACGGGCCTGTTTTCTGCCTCACGGGATGGTGGCCGCCGACACGGCAACCATCGGTGGTTCTTCTCGACCTCAAGAGGTAATCTGGTCCGGGGATGCCTGGAATTTTCGCTCTCCTACAATGGCCTATATGAGACTGGATAATCCGGTTATATTGTGGCCTGTTGGCACTGGACTGTAGTGGTATGGTCGTATGAAAGGATTCATGTTCTGTAACACAATGGTAGTGGTATCCTCGAGTGCCTCCGCTTCCTGTTATTCTCTTGTTAGGATTTAAGCGTGTACAAATCAAATGTTAATTCTTCTGCATCTGGATTTTTTTTGTCAGGGCTTCCTGTTATTCTCTTATCAAATGTTAATTCTTCTGCATCTCGATTTTTTTGTCAGGGCTTCCTGGTATTCTCTTGTTGATATTCGATGCACAATCGCACAATATTTTAGGTACTAAATTTGTTGATTCAAATTTCATTGCAGCGTACTGGACCAGGCTAATCCTCATTGTATTCCATCTGAACCCTTACATTTGATTTGTACTTCAGTCATTAATTATTGCTTATTCATAATACTATTGTCAATAACTAGATCTCATATAGAGGGTTTGTTGATTCATTTTTTAGAATTATTATACGGGCAGGAGAATTGAGGTTTTGATCTGATCATTAGATTCCTGATGTGTCGGGTTGGGCAAATGATTTCAGTTTTCAGGTATTGACATAGGTTTAGATGATGATTTGTTTTCAGATGCACTTATTCATTGTGATATGTGTGAACTTCAAAATGATTTGGATAATATGTGGACTGGGAAACTTTGACGAAGGAGTACAGTATTGATATAATTTTCAGTATAGCTAGCCAAAAATCTGAAGTATTAATACAATTTGGATTTTTTTAATACAAATAACCGCTGGAACCACATTTCTCTGTTAGATTTTTATTACTCTGAGTTGGACATTGTTGTGGAATATATTCTCATGGTTATCATGGTATTGACAAATAAGAGAAACCTGTTTATATTGAAGGACTAGGAAAGGTTGAATCTAACAAGCTTATGAATCATGAATGTTGCAGCCATGGAGAGATATGTAAGGTACCATGCCAAGGAATACGTTCCATAAGCTTCGTGATCAAATTGGTAATTCGAGCACACAAATTATGGATGTTCAGGGTGTCGTATGTTGCCAAAGGCTTCAACTTGTACCTTCTGTAACAAACTTGGAAATTACAGAAGTGATCTGTTGCATGCTTTTGCAGCATTTTAATAATTTTAGCAAAACTGCGCCTGGATTAACCATGTGGCTACAGAAAATTTACAACAATTACCCTCAAGTCGGCACTTCCACCCTTCTATCATGATAAGCATACTTCTGCATTTGTTCTTTTCATTGTAGTTTTTTAGTAAATCCTCTCCCTTTTCTGTTGTACGTTTTAGTGTATATTGTCTTTATCTCTATGAGTCATAGCAGGTTATGGTTCATATGGGCGTCCATAAAATTCTAGAAAAAAGACACATCATGAAGAGATGGAAAAGAGACGCCAATACCTTCCAGGTCATCTTCGGATGTGAAAGAAAGGAAGTTCGGCGATGAAGTCCGCAAGCTTTCCAACACCCCTCTCTAGAGAACTGCCGTTGACATGATCTAATTGTGGTTTTGCTGGAAACAAGAGCAAGAAATGCTCCTAGCTAATACAGTATCATATCCAGGCTTATCACATTTTTGTTGTTGGATACATCTTGTGTTAAGGTGTATTGATCGCCACCAGCTGTGTTTGTGATTCGGGAGTAACTGACTTTTGGTAGGTTGGGTATCCTGATGGTGTAACAAACATTTATCATGTATATGATATGGCGTTGAGTACAAATATTGATCTAACACTTGTATACAATATGGTATTTGGATCTTTAGAGACATATTTGTTGTATAATAACGAGATTTTGTTTTAAGTCTAAAAAATAACGAGCTTTAAGGATATATTTGATAGGGGGCGCGTACATTTTTGCGATGAGTTATACTTGGCACTGCCGGTAACAAATATTGGTTTTTCAATCCGCATTAGGAGGTAGCACGGCAGTTGTGTGAGGATGAGTTGTAATATCTTAAAAACAAGGTGTCAAATTAACATCGAGTCTAGTATAACAAGGCATGGACTTTTTTGTTAGCCTGCATTTTATTTTGATTTTCACAACAATTGATAATGACAGATGCCAGACGGGCTGCTATGCTTGACCATTTGTATCCTAGATAGCGCTTCAATTTGACCATTTCCCCCTCAAATTTAGCCGCCACCATGGGGTAATCACGGACTTAGGGAACCATTTGCTGATAGGAAAACTATTGCGTTAGGGGCCAGCACGCTGCACGCTCCATGCTTCCCATTGCTAGATAATTATGGCCTGCTTCCCATTGCTAGATAATTATGGCCATGAAGCCCCGGCGACAGACACGATGCTAATTTTTTTCCGATATCTTTGCCGCTTAGAAAATAGTTGTAACACATACGATATTTTTGTTGTGCTGAACACATCGTGTTGATGTGTATCATACACGACCTGATGTGTTTCCCCTTATAAAGATTTATTGTGCTTTGCAGAATGATTTTCTAAATCAAGATCCCGACTTTGATGTGTATCATACACGACCTGATGTGTGTCCCCTTATAAAGATTTATTGTGCTTTGCCAAATGATTTTCTAAATCAAGATCCCGACTTTAGATATCTTCAAGAATATATGGTTAGCCATTATGGGTTATTCATATTCCCACTTGTCGCCTATTGTGTCACACACGTGGATACTTTCATTGCATATCAAATAACATTCTAAAAGATCGTCCATTCATCCATCACCCTTTAGACATGATATCGATTATCTTCAAGGATTTTATGTTATTCATTACCGGTTATCCATGTTTCAACTTGTTGATGTTTTTGTCGCTTATGAGGGAATATCCATAATAACCCCCTTATGCACACAAGTGTATATCTTTATTGATTATCAGTGGTTAGCCTCTCTCCTGATTTAAGATATATTAAGGAATCTTAGGTTAGCCATCACCGGCTATCCATGTTTAAACTTTTTGATATCTACAATTGTTAGGTATCTACAATTCGTTTCGGTTAGGTATCTTGGGTTATCGATGTGGGGTCTCGTCGATGTCTTCCGTGGTATTCTATGAAACAATTGGAGACATGTTATAGATCACAATGATCCAATAGCTTGATACTCTATGCTGGTTACCCATAGAACGTTCACTCTTACAAAAATGGATCTCCTCGTTCAACGTCCAGCGTTAGCCGTGACCCCGATTTTAATTATCTTCAAAGATTATCAGTTAGCCAACATAGGTTATCTGTTACTCCATTTTCATCACAGCATGCATCCCCACTTGTCAAAAGGCTGTCGTTTGAACTCCTACTCTTACACGCGTGGATCTCATAATTCATTACCACCTATTAGCCGTAATCCTAGTATTAGCTATCTAGAATGCGTTTTGGTTAGGTATCTTGGGTTATCCATGTGGGGTCTCGACGATGTCTTCCGTCTGGTTCTACGAAGAAACATGTTAAGGATCACAATGATCCAATAGATTCATACCCTACGCTGTTACCCATAGAACGTTCACTCTTACAAAAACGAATCTCCTCGGTCAACGTCCACCATTAGCCGTGAGCCGATTTTAATTATCTTCAAATATTATCGGTTAGATGACATGGGTTATCGATTACTCCAATTTGATCGCGGCATGGATCCCCGTTGGTCAAATTATGGATACCTACGGAGACTTTTGTTAGAATTCCTACTCTTACACGCGTGGATATCATAATTCACTACCACCTATTAGCCGTGATCCTAGTATTACATATCTACAATGAGTTTTGGTTAGGTATCTTGGGTTATCCATGTGGGGTCTCGGCGATATCTTCGGTGCGGTTCTACGAAACAACTGGAAACATGGTTATGGATCACAATGATCCAATAGCTTGATACCCTACGTTGGCTACCCATAGAACGTCCACTCTTGCATAAATGGATCTCTTCGTTCAATGTCCACCATTAGTCGTGACCCTGATTTTAGCTATCTTCCAAGATCATCGATTAGCTAACATAGGTTACTGGTTACTCCAGTTTGATCACCGCATGGACCCCCACTAGTCAAACGATGGATACCTACGGAGGCTATCATTGGAGCACCAACTCTTACATGCGTGCATCTCATGATTCATTAACGTATGTTATTTGTGGTCCTAGTATTAGGTATATACAGTGCGTTTCGGTTAGTTATCTTGGGTTATCCATGTGGAGTCCCGTCGATGTATTCCGTGAGGTTCTATGAAACAATTGGAAACATGTTTATGTATCACGATGATCCAATATCTTGATGCCGTACGTTGGTTACCCATAGAACGTTCACTCTTTCACAAATTGATCTCTTCGTTCAACGCCCACCGTTAGCCGTGACCTCGATTTTGGTTATCTTGAAAGTTCACCAGTTAGCTAACGTAGGTTATCGGTTAATACAGTTGGCCAATGGAATTGATCCCCATTTGTCAAAGTATGGATACCTACAGAAGCTATCGTTGGAATCCTACTCCCACGCGCGTGGATCTCATAATTTGTTACCGCGTATTAGCCGTGGTCCTATTGTTAGGTAGCTACAATGTGTTTTGGTTAGGTATCTTGGGTTATCCATGTGTGGTCTCAGTGATGTTTTCTGTGGGGTTCTACAAAACAATTGGAAACATGTTATGGATCACAATGATCCATTAGCTTGATACACTACACTGGTTACCCATAGATTGTTTTACGAAACATTTGGATACATGTTATGGATCACAATGATACGAAAGCTTCATACCATACGTTGGTTACACATAGAACATCCATTCTTACACAAATGGATCTCTTCGTTCAACGTACACCGTTAGCCGTGACCCCATTGTAGGTATCTTCAGACATTACCGGTTAGACAACACAGGTTATCGATTACTCCAAGTTCATCACTTCATGGATCCCCATTTGTTAGTCTGTGGATACTTATGCAGACTATCCTTGGAACCCCTACTCTTACACGCGTGTATATCATAATTTGCTACCGTATATTAGCCGTCGTCCTAGTATTAGTTATCTACAATGCATTTCGGTTAGGTATCTCTTACTTCAACGTCCACCGTTGGCTGTGACCCCGATTTTAGTTATCTTCAAAGACAAACGGCTAGCTAACATAGGTTATCGGTTACTCCAGTTTGACGACTGTATGGATCCTCATCTGTCAAACTATGGATACTCATGCAGACTATCATTAGGACTCCTACTCGTACACACGTGGATTTGAAAATGCACTACCGCCTATTAGCCGTGGTCATAATATTAGGTATCTACAATGCGTTTCGGACAGGTATGGTGGGTTATCCATCATAGGTATCGTCGATGTCTCCCGTGGGGTTCTCCGAAACATTCATATACATTTATGGATCATAGTAATACGCTAGCTTCATAACCTACATTGTTCACCCGTAGAACGTCTATTCTTACACAAATGGATCTCTACGTTCATCGCCCACCGTTAGTTATGATCCCCATTTTTCAGTTTGTGGATACTTATGCAGACTATCGTTGGAACTCCTACTCTTATACGCATGAACCTCATAATTCGCTACCGCATATTATCCGTCGTCCTAGTATTAGGTATCTACAATTCTTTTTAGTTAGGTATCTTTGGTTATCCATGCGGGGTATCGGTGATGTCTCCCGTGCGGTTCTGCGAAACAATTGGAAACATGTTATGGATCACAATGATCCAATAGCTAGATACCATACGTTGGTGACCCATATAAGGTTCATACTTACACAAATGGATCCCTTTGTTCAATGTCCACCTATTCGCTGTGACAAAGATTTTAGTTGCGTTCAAATATCATTGGTTAGCTAACACATAATATTGGTTACTCCAGTTTGACGACGACATGGAGCCTCATCTGTCAAACTATGGATACCCACAGAAGCTATTGTTGGAACTCCTACTCTGACACGCGTTGATCTCATAACTTGTTGCCGCATATTAGCCATGGTCATAGTATTATGTATATACAATGTGTTTCGGTTAGGTATCTTGGGTTATCCATCTGGGGTATTGTCGATGTCTCCCGTGGGGTTCTACGAAACAATCAGATACTTGTTATGGACCACAATGATACGATAGATCCATAACCTACATTGCTTACCCATATAACGCTCACTCTTACACAAATGGATCTCTTACTTCAACGTCCACCGTTATCAGTGACCCCGATTTTAGTTATCTTTAAAGATTATTATCGGTTAGCTATAACATATGTTATCGGTTACTCTAGTTTGACGACGGCATGGATCCTCATCTGTCAAACTATGGATACTTATGCAGACTATCGATAGGACTCCTACTCTTACACACGTGGATTTTATAATTCGCTACGCCTATTAGCCGTGGTCATAGTATTAGGTATCTACAATGCGTTTTGGTTAGGTATCTTGGGTTATAGATGATGGGTATGGTCGATGTATCCTGTGGGTTTCTACGAAACATTCGGATACATGTTATGGATCACAATGATGCGCTAGCTTCATAAGCTTCGTTGGTTAACCATAGAACGTCATTCTTACACAAATGGATATCTTTGTTCATCGTCCACTGTTATCGTGACCCCGATTGTAGTTATCTTCAAGCATTACGGTTTAGACAACATATGTTATCGGTTGCTCCAGATTGATCACTTCATGGATCCCCATTTGTCAGTCTATGGATACTTGTGCAGACTATCCTTGGAACTCCTACTCTTACACGCATAGATCTCATAATTCGCTAGGTATCTACAATGCATTTCGGTTAGGTATATGTGGTTATCCATGCGGGGTATCAGCGATGTCTCCCGTGCGGTTCTGCCTTTTTCCTCATTTATGTTATCTTAAAATAGTTTCGGTTTGTTATCCCACTGGTATATGCTTGTCAACTTGCCGATGGCTTATTCGCCAACCGTGAAAACATTCAAAGCCACGTACGGATCCCCATGTGCCGATATCTAGTTACCGATGCTAACTTTACAATACGTGTCTCTGATACTACGAGTTTTAGAATTATTAAATACCTACTAGATTGTGTATGATGAGGGAGAGTCGTTGTATATTTGTTTAATTTAAGACTCATGCACGCCTCGCCTCCTCGAATCCCACATCACGCACAGACCGCCCCAACTGCCCACCACCGCCCGTCCTCTGCCTATCCCTGGCCTCCATCTAGCGACAACAACCCCGCCCCCTCTCTCTTGCTCGAATGCAGTTTAAAACAGCCCCCCACCCACTCGCCTTCTCGCCCCATCTTCCGACAGATCGCCCCTTTCCTCCCACCTCCGAACACAATAAGAGTCCATGGAGCTCCCGTCCGAGCCACCATGCGCGCACGTTTTCTAGGAGTCCAATCTTATGCAAAAGATCTTTCTTAAGATCGATTCAACACCGTCGCTAATTCGTGTCGTCGCCAGCAATCCACTCATGAGGACAGGAGCGAAAGCTCTCGATTTCGGCTATAGGTACGCCAAAGAGCATGAACCTGCGTTGATAGCGTTCCTGGTAGAGTTTGAGAGCGTGTTCGGAGATATTTTCTAGATGTTCAATGCGGAGATCGATCCAGATTCCGATACAATCAATGCTATTAGTGGCCGGCCGCATGCAGTCGCAGCGGAGGAATACGACTAGAGGCTAGTCGCATTGGGGAACTGCGACTTTGCGACTGCGGCTTGATTAATTTAGACTTGATTAATTAAGACACACACATGCATGTTGGTCATTATGCTGGATTAATTAAGTCTGATTAATTAAGACACGGTACAACCATGTAGCGCTTGCATCCAGTCGCATTATAACACCGTGATAAGGTCTAGTTGCAGGACCCTATCGCGGTCCCTGAACACGACTATGTATTATTTATGTAAAAAGTGAAATTCATGTATTATTTCACGAAATAGTAACAAAGAATGTATTATTTTAAAAAATATTAGCTGTGCTAGCTGAAAGTGCACTATGGTCAACTAGGGGGGGGGGGTGAATAGGTTGACTACCAATTTTTCTTTTCTTTTCCTTTTAGTGGGGCTAAGCAAGATAAGATAAGGTTCTCTAGATGTGCATCTAGGTGAGAAATCTATGTGGACAAGATAATATGCGCAACAGAAGTAAAGCGAAAGGTAATAACGTAAACCACAAGTGTAAATAAGGAGACAAGGATATGATTCCCGTAGTTCCTTCTCAAAGAGAAGTACGTCTACGTTGGAGAGGTGGGGAGCCACCTAGGCACTCCTCAATACCACGGTTGTGCACACCTTGTTCTCCTTGAGCTTCTCCGGTGAGGGAGATTCTCGTTTCCACTATGATGTCGACTTGAAGGCCTTGACCAAACCTTTACAAGGGCTCGAGGTCACTCCACAAGATGGATGGAGGCTCTCAAGCAATCCGTAGCTTCTTGCAACAAGGTGGAAGGTACAAGCACAAGATGTACTAAGGTTTCTAGGCGTCAAGTAGGATTCTAGATCTACTAGGTTGTGGTGGGTGGATTTGAAATTCCTTTGGTGGAATTGTGGATCTAGGCCTCCTCTAGCTCTCCACCAAGTATGAGAGTGATTGGGTGGACGGAGTGGGAGATCTAGGTGGGTGAAACTTTCATTAATGACTAGGAGAGAGAGTGGGAAAAGCTTGGCATTTATGAGGAAGGGGAAGGGGTATTTATACCCCTTCCCACAAAGTGGCAGTTGCAGTCCAGGAGCACCGGAGGCTCCGGTGGGCTTCTATCGCTTACGCAGCAGCGCAGCGCACTTGTTCTCATTTGGATGGCTAAGGGGCGGAGCCTCTGGTGGATTGTGCGGAGCCTCCGCCCACCGGAGCTGCACCGGAGGCTCCGGTGGAGCCTCCGCTCGTATGCAACAGAACCTGTTTTTGGCGGAGCCCCCACCAGAGGCGCACCGGATGCCATTTGCATAGGGCCAGGTTGGGGGCTACCGGAGCTCCACCGGTGGCTCCGATGGAGCCTCTGCTCTTATCCAAAAGAGCAAGGTTTTGGTGGAGCCTCCACCGGAGGCGCACCGGATGCCACCCGTGCACGGGCCCTGGTATGGAGATAGCGGAGGCTCCGGTGGAAGTGGCGGAGGTTCCGCCCCACCGGAGGTTCCGCCCTGGCCTCCGCTCATATGCACCAGAGGGAGGTTTGGGCAGACCCTGCACCGGATCCGCACCGGAGCCTGGACAGAGCCTCCGGTGGTTTCGCCGGAGCCTCCGCTCCGTGCAGAAACTGCTCCCCTGGTTTCTTTCTCCTAACTCTTTTCATTTAAACCAAACACGCGGCCCATAGAATTAGTGAACTTGATTAACCTGGGCATTTTCATATATCAAACAAACATTAGATCAAATAGATATGTTGTCATATAATTATCAAAACGGACGATGATCTTTCATTCTCCCCCATTTTGGTTATTGATGACAACATCCCTATTTGCACAATAGAAACACAACATGAACAGAGCTCCCCCTAAAGGTATGCTCCCTTCATGTTGAGATAATCTAGGCATGATATACATATGAGCAATATAACAAAGATAGAGAACACAACACATAATATAATATGATACAAGGTTTACACATGCATAATAAAACGAGGTTCACGACACATAGGAATAATGTAAACAAACCGAAGTTCCAAATGACCAAATGAAAAGCCAAACTCCCTCAAGCAAAGGAAAGATGCAAATCGAAGACGCTTGAGGGAGACACCATGCAAATACCCGCTCCCAATATATATCTCTCCCCCTTTGGCATCAAGATACCAAAAGAGAGAGAAAACGATGCAAACTCCCCGAAGATCACTCAGAGGAGACGTCCATGTCCGGAGAGGGGGCGCGGCGATGATAACTAGTAGCTTATTCTCCTTCTTCCTCGGACCACTCAATCAACTTGCCCTTGGAGTCCTTTGGTTGCCACTTGTCCCAGTCAGTGATGCTAGGAAGAACCGGGGAGTCCACAGATTCACCACTATCACGAAGACGCTGACGAGCGGCCTGTGCTTTGATGCAGTTCTTGAGCTCCTTATCATAATGAGCTTCCCATTGACGTTGCTCGATCTTCTTGTTCAAACGGAAGACCTTCTTGAGATCCCTCGCCATCCATTTGAAAGCATTGCTAGAAGGAGGAGGGCGAGAGGGACCGACTTCTTCTTCTTCTTCCTCATCAACAATGATACGAGGCTTGGCCTTGTGCTTGCGAACAGCAGGAGTGGGATGCTCAGGGGGCTCAGTGTGGTCCTTGATGAGGAGTTTCCTTTCCATGTGAGGGATCCAATTATCATCCTCAAATAGTTAATCCGGAAACTTTTCATTCCACACATGTAAGATGATCTTCATGATGAAAGGCCCAAAGCAAGCATTCTTGAGGTTGATCACGGCGTGCCATAGCTCATTCCAAATGTAATCAAGCACATCAAGCTTGCGAGGGGTGTCGGCCATCCGCTGTTGATGAGTGAGAAGCATAAGGTTCTTCAAGAAGCCCTGGATCTCATCCACATTCCCCGCCTTTGGGTTGATAGTCTCTCGATAGATGCGCATCATAATATCATAGGTGGGGTAGAGACCCTTGACAAACCCACCGGCGAACTTCTTCCAGTGATAGAGTGGTGTGAGTTGATCCTTAGGAAGGGATGGAGTGTTGATGATGTGAACTCGGAACCATCCATTGGCAAACTCCTCACTATCAGCAAAAGGACCGAAGTCCTGGTATCCTCCAAGAAGAGTGCCAACGTCAGACCATTTGATGTCAAGCAGTCTCCCATGTGTCATCCAAGTGAGATGGCGCTCAATATCACTGGAGAGATGAACGGTGGCCAATAACTGACAGACAAGGTCTTCATCGTAATCTTGTTGGAGACTAATAATGGGACCAATTCCAAACCTCTCAATGAGCTCAAGAGCCTCCCCAAAGTAATGGTGGTTCCTTTCCAGATGCCCAAAGTTGATGGCATGTTGAGGGGCAACATTGTCCTTTGGCTTCCTCATCAAGATCTCATGATATATCTCCCCTTGGAAAACAGTGTGGAAGCGGGCATCCTTACCCCGGAATTGTGGCATCAAATGCTCATGAGCAATCACATAGGGGTTGTCGCGGAGTTCCTTGAGAAAAGACGCCTCGGACATCTTGGAAGCGGTCTTTGTTGTGTTCTTGCGAGGCAATTTCTTCTCGGGAGCCGGGAACCTCTTGCGCTTGGGTTGAGTATTGTCAAGTTCCTCTTCGATCTCATCAACTTGAGGAGTCTTGCGACGACCCGTAGTCTTGTAACGAACCACCTTTCCTTTGGAACCGGAAGCATCTAAGAAAGAAATAGCGAGGAAAGCATGAAGAAAAGGTAATGCTCAAGTTGATAAAGCACGCACAAATCCAAGAAACAAAGATACACATGGTGTTAGGGTTGAATAACTAGGGTTAGGGCATAATCTTCCCTACAACCGTAACGATTCAAGCCTAACACGCATAATCTAGGTTGCTAGGGTTTGTACTAGAGAACTTCTACTCCTAAGACTCCAAATCCACACATCTAGAGAACAAGAACATGAACTCCTATGCATCCCATCCATAAACTAGATGAGAGAGAGAGAGCACATACCCGCATCATCCATGGTGAAAAGGAAGGAGAGGGAAGAGCCCGGGGTGGCCCAAGGCAAGGAGAAGGTCTCCCGACGGTGGAGCACCCGAATCCGGCATCGGTTGGCTTGGGGGCGGCAGCGGTTGTGAGGAGGAAGAAGGAGGGAGAGTGGGGGAAAAATGAGATTGGATCTCACTTACCCCCGCTCGCCCTAGATCTTATCCCCAAAAAATGCCACGGGCAGAGCCTCCGGTGGTTTCACCGGAGCCTCCGCCCCTTGTCCACAAAAACATGCCAAATTTTGGCCCGCTGAGCAATTGTGTGCTAGCGGAGCCTCCGGTGGCGTTCCGGTGGACAGGGGCAGCGGAGCCTCAGGTGGTTTCACCGGATCCTACGCCCAGCCAAGTTTTCGCGCGCCAAGATTGGAAAAACAAGAGCATGACGATAGAAATATTGTTTTAGGCAAAGGGGGCTTGGGTTGGAAAATAGTCACTGATATACGAGAGACATTACTCGGAGGGGTTCGCAAGAAGCACAAAGAGGTGGAAGACCTAACCCGTACGAGTTGTCAAGGAAGAAATATGATACGCGAGAAAGATCCAAAAACATACCAAAGGTCGGTGGCCGAAGCCACCATGTTTGAGTGTGTACTTTGGAACCGCGAAGATATATCTTGGGTCCAAAAATGCTACTCACAATTAAGCACAATATCACAAATTGACTAGATATGCAACGATTAATTGATTTTCGCATGATAAAAGGAGTGCATACTCATGAGTTGAATAGCGCTCCCCCTATTTCCATGCCTACATCTAAACCTAATAGCATGCATAATCAAGGTACATATGCAAGGTTTCAAGTGAAGTTGGAAGAATCGATGACATTTAGTTCATTCCTCAAAGCTCGAAATCTTGGTTCATCAAGGGCCTTCGTGAAGATATCGGCAAGTTTATCCTTAGTGGGGACATATGAGAGATCAATATAACCTTTCTCAACATGATCCCGAATGAAATGATGACGTATCTCAATGTGCTTCGTCTTGGAGTGAAGAACCGGGTTGTAGGCGATCTTGATAGCACTCTCATTATCACAAAGAAGAGGCACCTTGTAAAAATGAATACCATAATCCTTCAAGGTTTGCCTCATCCATAGAAATTGGGCACAACAACTTGCCGCGGAGATATACTCGGCCTCGATGGTGGAGAGAGCAATGCAATTTTTCTTCTTTGAAGACCAACATACCAAGGAGACGCCAAGGAATTGAGAACCCCCGTATGTGGACTTCCTATCCGTCTTCTCTCCCGCATAATCCGCATCCGAATAACCAATGAGTTGAAACCTTGAACCCTTGGGGTACAAAAGACCGAAGTTTGGGGTATGAACTAAATATCGAAATATTCGTTTCACCGCTTCCAAATGACTTTGCCTAGGAGAGGCTTGAAACCTTGCACATTTACCTACGCTATACATGATATCGGGTCGAGATGCACAAAGGTAGAGCAAAGAGCCAATCATGGAGCGGTATACCTTTTGATCTACCTCTTTATCGTTGGGGTCGGGTTTCAAGTCGGTGGTTGTGTACATAGGAGTCTTCATAGGTTTGGCATCATTCATATTAAATCTCTTGAGCATGTCTTGAGTGTATTTGGCTTGTTTGATGAAAGTCCCTTCTTGATATTGATTCACTTCAAAGCCAAGGAAGAATTCCAACTCTCCCATCATAGACATTTCAAACCTATCGGTCATAAGCTTGCAAAAATCCTCATTGAACAAAGTGTTAGTAGACCCAAAAATGATGTCATCCACATAGAGTTGGCATATGAACAAGTCACCTCCAACCGTCTTGGTAAAGAAGGTGGGATCGATTAAAGCAACATTAAACCCACGATCTACTAAAAACTCTTTAAGGTGCTCGTACCATGCACGTGGAGCTTGTTTAAGTCCATAGAGTGCCTTATCGAGTTTATAGACATGATCAGGGTGGTTGGGATCCTCGAAACCCGGAGGTTGCTTGACATATACTAACTCATTAATGGGACCATTAAGGAAAGCACTCTGAACATCCATTTGTTGTAACTTGAAATTATGATGAGATGCATACGCAAGTAAGATGCGAATGGATTCAAGGCGAGCTACGGGGGGAAAGGTTTCACCGAAATCGATACCTTCGACTTGAGAAAAACCTTGGGCCACCAATCTTGCCTTGTTGCGAATGACAATGACATCTTTGTCTTGTTTATTCTTGAACACCCATTTGGTGCCAATGACATTTTTGCAATCCTTGGGTCTTGGCACTAATTTCCACACTTTGTTGCGCTCGAAGTTATTGAGTTCATCATGCATGGCTTCAAGCCATTCTTGATCTTCGAGAGCTTCATAGACCTTCTTGGGTTCAATGAAGGAGACAAAAGCATGAGCCTTGCTAAAATCCGCCAATTGCCTTCTAGTGACCACTCTTCCACGAACTTGCCCAAGAATCTTGTCCTCCGTATGACCCGCTCATTCAAGATTCTCTAGCCTTCTCTTTGCTCTTCGTGCTAGTATCTCCTCCAAAGATTCTTTGGATATGGATTGAGAATCACCTTCTCCATCTTCATTTCGTTCTTGATCAATAATGGGTGATGAATCACCACTAGGTTGAGCACTCTCAACAATGATGGAATCTTGATCATGATTAAGATGAGTTGCTTGGCCTTGATTGTTAGCTTGAGGTCTTGGTGCATCTTGTTGAGTAGTTTGATCATCAATGGGTGTAGTCAATGGCTCCACTTGAGTGGGGCATAGTCCTTCTCCCTCCGTCATCCGGTAACCCTCAATGGGGATTATTTCACCTATCCCCATTCTTCTTATGATGATGGGAGGAATTGCATATCCTACAACACCATGATCTATATGCCCCCCTTGGGAGCCGTTATCCTCATCAAACACCATGTCTATAGCTTCTTCAACTTGTCCGGTGGACTTGTTGTAGACTCTATAGGCGTGAGCATTTGTGGCATAGCCAACAAAGATACCCTCATAAGATTTAGTCTCGAATTTTGACAACCGTTTACCTTTCTTGGGAATGAAGCACTTGCAACCGAAGACCTTGAAATAAGATACATACGGTTTCTTACCCGTGAGAATCTCATAGGGAGTGTTGTTCAAAATCTTGCGAATATATAACCGGTTGGAAGCATGACATGCGGTGGAGACGGCTTCGGCCCAAAAGTTATAGGGAGAAGAGAACTCCACAATCATAGTTCTAGCCGCATCCATCAAATTCCGGTTCTTTGTCTCCGCAACACCATTTTGTTGAGGGGTATAAGGAGTGGAATATTGATGGGCAATGCCTTCTTCACTAAGAAAACCCTCAACGGTATAGTTCTTGAACTCCGAGCCATTATCACTCCGAATGGCCAATATGGTAGCATTATGTTGGAGCTCCACTAGAGTGATGAACTCGATGACTCTCTTTTGAGTTTCATTTTTCCTCTTGAAGAAATACACCCAACAATATCTTGAATAATCATCCACAATCACCAAGAAATACTTCTTTCCTCCGAGGCTATCATAGGATAGTGGACCAAAGAGATCTAAGTGAATGATCTCGAGAATTCTTGTGGTGGAGATAGTTGTCTTGGCTGGGTGTTGTTCTCCATGTTGCTTCCGAAAGGTACAATAGTTACACACACTATATTTAGCAAACTTAGCTTTGGTTAGTCCTAGAACATGATTGCCACTTTGGAGGTCATGTAACATTCTCATATTTGTGTGGGCTAGCCGGCGATGCCAAAGCCACCCCACATCAACTTTAGCCATTAGGCATGTCGCGGCACACGTGTCTTCTTTAGAGAAGTCCACTACATACATGCCGTTCTCGACAAACCCAACAAAGGCTACTTTAAGAGATGTCTCCCAAGTGACAATCACACTCTCTTTATTAAAGAACGAGGTAAAGCCACAATTCGCAAGTTGAAGAACGTACATCAAGTTATAGGCAAGGGACTCAACAAGGAGAACATTCTCAATTGATAAATCATTTGAGATAGCCACCTTGCCTCGTCCCAATACCTTAAGCTCGGACTAGTCACCAATAGTAACGCAATTGATATGAGGTAAAGGAGGTTCAATATTACTTATTGCGTCATGGCTTCCGGTCATATGTTGGGATGCACCACTATCCACTGTCCATCTATTTGACCCGGAAGCATTTCCCTACAAGAGATCAATTTCTTGATTTAGGTACCCATCCTTCAATGGGTCCTCTTTTGTTAGTCACAAGGGTCTTAGGAACCCAAATAGTCAAATGATAATCATCACCATAAGAAGTACCAACGTATTTAGCATAAACATGTCCATCTCTAGATTTCATAAGAACATAAGATGGGTTATATTTTTCGGCGAAATCATTGTGAGTGATGCTCCCCCTAGAGGTATCACCACCCACAATGGGGTTGGTCTCCTTCTCTTTGGTCACCTCTCCCTCTTTCACAAAGACAACATTTTGAGAGGGAGAAGTGACATTCTTGGATATCTTCTTTGACTTGGAAACAAAGCCAAGTCCCTCTTTCCCTTTCTTGGTACCTTGAGAGCTTATTGCATCATTGAGAATTCTTTCTTTCCCTACAATGTTAGTTTTAGTAGAATAGGTACGCACAATAACAATGCTATTAGATGAATATGCAACATGCTTATTAGATTGTTGAGCTAGAAGCTTATTACGAGACTTGGCAAGTTTGTCATGAATTTCTTTAAGAGATGTAAACTCCTTTTTTAGTGTCTCATGCTCCTCGTCAAGTTTTTGGTGAGCTATTCCTAGCTTCAACTCTTCCTCTTCAAATTCTTTAAGTAAAACAAGAGATTTGGCATGTTCTTTCTTAAGCTTGGCAAGAGATTATTCGTTATCTTTCCTAAGCTTTGAAACACTAATAGCATATGTCTCTTGTAGACTAGATAGTCTCTCTTCGAGAGGGGCTCTCATGGATCTCTATTCTTCAAGAGCTTTGACGAGTTCGTCATCATGATTCTCATTGCTACCGCCATGGTTCTCCAAGGTCATGATGATCTCCTCCTTCTCATCTATGAGGGAGTTAGCATCATCAAGTTGCCTTAGGAGAGCCTTTACCTTTTCTTTAGTTTCACCTTCAAGACTACACAACCAAGATCCTAGATTCTTGGCCTCCTCATCATCAACAATGTTTTCAACACAATCCAATAATGAGGGAGAGCTAGTGACAATAGACTTGGAGGTGGAAGATATTACCGCGGTGGCTTTTGCCATGAGACATGCAGGTCGGATCGATGCCTTCTCATTGGGGGATTCAAATAGAGAGACCGATGAAGAGGAATTCGTAGCTATGGCGACGTGGGCAACACCTATGACTTTATCTTCCCCTTCATCTCCAGAGTAGTATGTTTCCAATGTGGGGCCTTCTTGAACATATAGATCCCTTGGGACTCTTCTAGCGAGGTTCTTGTTTTGTGGAGCTTTGTTCTTGTCCTTGCGAACAAGCTTCCCTTCATTCTCTTCTCTTGGCTCAAAGGGACACTCTTTGACGAAGTGGTTTGCACTTCCACAATTATAGCATGTCCTTGGACGCTCCCCTTTCTTTCTAAAGATCTTGTTCCTTGAAGGTCTAGGAGCACCGGCCTTGTGAGCCTCCCATCTCTTCCAATACCCTCGCATGGCAAGAGCGATACACTTATGGGCACCCTTGTATGTATCTTCATAGTCCTCCTCCTCCTCCTCATCATCATCATCATCATCATCATCATCCACTTCTTCTATCTTGGCCATTGCCTTAGACTTCAAGGCGAGGTTAGGAGACTTTCCATGTCCTCTTGAGCGAGCAAGGGCATCATCCGCGCTCTTGTGAGATAAAGATATGGCTATGAACTCACTAAGGACACCAATGGAGTTGAGGGAGTTGTAGTCGGATCTTGTTCGAATGCTAGTGGAGAGGTTCTTCTCGAATGGAGTTATGGCCTTGACAAACTTCCTCTTGATCCACTCATCGGAGATTTCCTCTTTTCCAAAGTCCCTTAATTGATTGCCAAGGGTGACCACTCTTCTATATATCTCCTCGGGACTTTCGTCTTCAATCATAACAAAGTTCTCGGACTTGTCAAGAGCAACATAATATTTGGATGATTGAATGCTTGCATTGCCTTCGAACAAAGAGTCAAGTTTATCCCAAGCTTCCTTGGCGGTCTTGATACCGCGGATGTGTTCAAGATGTTCTCTTGGGAGAGACTTTTGTATAGTCACAAGAGCGGTCTTGTTGAGTTGAAATTCCACATCCTCTCTTGGAGTCAAGTTGCTCGGATCATGAGGGTGCAATCCATGGAGAATGCTTCTCCATAAAGCGGTGCAAGATCCTGAAATGTGAGACTCCATATCGAACTTCCAAGAAGAGAACTCGTTAGTGTTAAGCATGGGAGGAACTCCAACATTAACCATGTGTGGCATTGTGGCAATAGGGTGGATAGAATCATAATTGGGAGGTGGTGTAACTTTAGAGTTAGACCCCGAACCGTTAGCCAATTGAGACTTGGAGCCCTCAGAGCTCCCACCGCTCTTAGCCTTTTTATCGTTGCTTTGGCTTTCGCCTTAGCTAAAGCGATGTTAGCTTCCATTTCGTCGATGTCCGGAATGGACTCTTCGTCTGAGCTAACATCGTTGGCGATGAGAGGTGGTTCCGCGGGCTCCATGGTTTTCCCCATCAATATCTCCATCATTTTCTTTATGCTAGAAACCTCCGAACTAACACTAGAGCTAACTTTAGATAATTTGGTTTGGATATTTCCAACCGTATCTTGTAGGTTAGATATAGTGTCGGCCATTTTGGAGATTTCCGCACTAGAACTACCGGGGGCATTTTCATCGACCATTGTACTCTTGGGCGGTTAAGCCTTTAGTAAGAGCCGAGGCTCTGATACCAATTGAAAGTGCACTATGGTCAACCAGAGGGGGGGGGGGGGGAATAGGTTGACTACCAATTTTTCTTTTCTTTTCCTTTTAGTGGGGCTAAGCAATATAAGATAAGGTTCTCTAGATGTGCATCTAGGTGATAAACCTATGTGGACAAGATAATATGCGCAATGGAAGTAAAGCGAAAGGTAATAACGTAAACCACAAGTGTAAACAAGGAGACAAGGATATGATTCCCGTAGTTCCTTCTCAAAGAAAAGTACGTCTACGTTGGAGAGGTGGGGAGCCACCTAGGAACTCCTCAATGGCACAGTTGTGCACACCATGTTCTCCTTGAGCTTCTCCGGCGAGGGAGATTCTCGTTTCCACTATGAGGTCAACTTGAAGGCGTTGACCAAACCTTTACAAGGGCTCGAGGTCACTCCATAAGATGGATGGAGGCTCTCAAGCAATCCGTAGCTTCTTGCAACAAGGTGGAAGCTACAAGCACAAGATCTACTAAGGTTTCTAGGCCTCAAGTAGGATTCTAGATCTACTAGGTTGTGGTGGATGGATTTGAAATTCCTTCGGTGGAAGTGTGGATCTAGGCCTCCTCTAGCTCTCCACCAAGTATGGGAGTGTTTCGGTGGACAGAGTGGGAGATCTAGGTGGGTCAAGCTTTCATTAATGGCTAGGAGAGAGAGTGGGAAAAGCTTGAAATTTATAAGGAAGGGGACCCCTTCCCACAAAGTGGCAGTTGCAGTCCAGGAGCACCGGAGGCTCCGGTGGGCTTCTATCGCTTACGCAGCAGCGCATCGCACTTGTTCTCATTTGGATGGATAAGGGGCGGAGGCTCCGGTGGATTGGGCGGAGGCTCCGCCCACCGGAGCTGCACCGGAGGCTCCGCTGGAGCCTTCGCTCGTATGCAACAGAACCTGTTTTTGGCGGAGCCCCCACCGGATGCCATTTGCACAGGGCCAGGTTGCGGGCCAGCGGAGCTCCACCAGAGGCTCAGGTGGAGCCTCTGCTCTTCTCCAATAGAGCAAGGATTTGGCGGAGCCTCCACCGGAGGCGCACCGGTTGCCACCCGTGCACGGGCCCTGGTATGGAGATAGAGGAGGCTCCGGTGGAAGTGGCGGAGGTTCCGCCCTAGCATCCGCTCATATGCACCAGAGGGAGGTTTGGGCGGACCCCGCACCGGAGCCTGGGCGGAGCCTCCGGTTGTTTCACCGGAGCCTCCGCTCCGTGCAGAAACTGCTCCCCAGGTTTCTTTCTCCTAGCTCTTTTCATTTAAACCAAACACGCGGCCCATATAATTAGTGAACTTGATTAACCTGGGCATTTTCATATATCAAACAAACATTAGATCAAATAAATATGTTGTCATATAATTATCAAAACGGACGATGATCTTTCACTAGGCACGTCTCCCGCGGTACAGGCTAGCTAGTTGCCCATTAGAAACGAAAAGTAACTATTAAGGGCATCTCGAGCCGTTCGTCCCCCCAGGTTTCAGTTCGGCGCTTTTTAGCGATAACGCCGGCTCGCACCAAAACCTGGGGGGGGGGGGGGGGCGATTTTACCAGCCGTTCGGCGACTCAGAAAACAGAACGGCGACAACATTTCAAAGTTCCTCTTCCCGCCCCAAAAATTAGAGCTCGAGTTCGGCGATCATGGCAGCCATAGTTTGGGCAATCATATTACAAAAAACGCCACAGGTGGGCGATCAAATAGTATAGATCGAATCACAGTCGGGCGCGCGCGGCGTGGGCAAAGGTGGGCGATCAGGCAGAGGCGTCGGCCGGTGTCGGAGCAAGCGCCGAGCTCGGCGCAACAGCATCCAGGTCGATGACGGGAGATGCATCCTACAGGTCGACGGCGGGTGCGACATCCTTGTCGACGACGGGCGCGACATCCTCCAGATCGACGACGGGCTCGGCATGCTTGTCGACGAGGGGCGCGGCATCCTCCAGGTCGACGTGCGTGCTCGTCGGCGCGATGACGTAGCTCGTGCCACCAGACGACGTAGTCGGGGCCGGAGCCGGGCTGATGTCGCTCAGGATGAGGGTGCACTGCGCCAGGAACCAAGCTCTCACCTCGAGGGTCATCGCGGCCGGGTCGCCCCCCGTGAGGAAGGCAAGGTCGTTAATCCTCTTTTTCGCCGCGGTGCCAGTCCTGAGGAGGTCGATCTTGACCTGGGAGTTGGCCATGAGCGCCGCCCATCTCTGCTTGGCGACCTGCTCCCTCTTGCCGGCCTGGGCCTGGGCGTCGGCGATGCAGGTCTCGATGGACGCCTGGAGCTTTGCCGCTGCCGGCGCGCCGTCCCTTGCCAACTTGGCTTTCTTGTGGCCCATCGGCGGACGCCCTTCGGACGCACACGCAACCACCATGTCGGTCCTTGCCCTTGCCGATCGACCGCGGCACCTCCGCCCACTTCTCGCACCCCTCGATGACGACTTAGACGTGGAGGAACTTGAAGTCGGAGCCCTCGTCGTTCTTGTACGCCTCGAGCATCCGGACGAGCTCCATCTCACGGTTGGCGCCGCTCTGCGGCCTCATCGAGATTTCCTCCTGGATGCCGTGCCACTTGTTGCAGGAGGCCTGGATGTTCGCCCAATGGTTCGCCATGGCCTTCTCACTAGTGGAAACAGGGGCTTTAGTCCCGGTTCGTAGGCCCCCTTTTGTCCCGGTTGTGCAACCGGGACGGGGCCTCCGGGACAAATACCCCTCCCCATTGGTCCCGGTTGTGGCAGGACCCGGGACAAATGGGGCTGACCACGTGGCCCGAGCGCTGGAACCTGGCCAGGGCTATTAGTCCCGGTTCTTAATACGACCCGGGATGCATGCCCCTTCTGCCGCGGCAGGGCTTTTGCCCTTTTCTCTGCCGCGGCAGGGCTTTACAATTTCCGTTTTTTTGGTCCCCGAGACCTCCTGGCGGCCCCTCCCCGGACCTCGAGAAAAGAGGAGCCTCGGTGTACCCTCCACCGAGCCCCCGGATCGCACGAGTGAATAAGTATATAAAGCAGAATAAGAAACACTTATATTACAGAAGCAAAGTATATCGATCATATTATACATGACCGATGGAGTGTATTACAAAATCAAACTTAGTTCCAACCGGAGGCATGGTACTCTCCATGTACGTTTATGACCTCTGCATCTAAGAAGCCCGCAATTTCCTCCTGAATTGCTCGTATGCGGTCCCTAGGTAGAAGACCGTCCCGAAGCCGTTCGATCTAATATAAAGAAGAGTGGTCACTAAAATATATGAAGCTAAGTAACTAAAATAGATAGTAATAAGAAGAATTGACGATTAACGTACATGAAGTTGTTTTAAATTTCTGCCGCTGGGAGATGTGGTCTGACGAATGAACTCGCAAACGTAGTATCCACATAAGTTATTCCCGTCTCCTTGTTGCAAGCACTATACGAGAAGATTGTTTCAATCAAAATAATAATCAACCAGGCATGATAATGGAGATGGGCACGGATCTAGATAGTACTTACTTGCACAACATCAAATGTAAGTTGTTTTTCCCATTCACCGCGAGACTTCCTTATGAACCTCTTCCAAACCCTACCCGAGAAAGAAAAAGAATAAAAAGAGTTAGTAATTACTTGATGTCCGAAAATGAAACAAAGTAGTCGATATATTGCCATATATAAATACTGAATATTAATAAAGATTGAAATTACCGCTGGATCATTTCCTGCATGTCAGCCCACATTGAGAGGGGTTTACGTTTTGGGTCCATTACAATTACTTTTCCTTTGTCAATTTGGAAGATTAGCAGAATATAGTGGAAGCTGCGCACGCAGAACTCATCAATTATACAGTGAACATCGAGTAAGGAAACAGAATGTTCACAACAGAGTAACACACTTACTTGAAGTTGTAAGGAAATAGTATTTCCCGTCGGTGTTGGTTAAATATTATTGCCCTCAGAATATTTTTTTCTGTATCCTTGGGATATTCCTGAAGAGCCTTGTCATAAATAATATTTGGATCAATGAACCCAATATCATAGATTCCACCTCTTTTGCATTCGAGAATCTGCATTCTGCAATTATAATATATGAGTGTACTATATATATATGAATATGCAATTGAATGAGGTGAGCTAGAGAAATAAGTGCTTACAGACAATAGGCACTAAGGATAGATTTGTCGAGGGCCTGCTGCTGGTATAACTGAAACAATTCCTCAAATTGAATCATAACCATTCCATTTCCAGTTCCATAGTGCTCGTCCTTAAAGCTGAGACATAGCCAGTCCTCAGATTCATTAGCGGCTTGCATATACCAATTATGCACTCTTCGCATTTTCGTTGGTAGATCCTTTATCTCCTCGGGTTTGACAAGAGGCTGCCCGGACTCGTATTTGTACGCACATTCAGCTGCCGGGAAGTAGTTCACTGTTTGCATATACTCAGCAATGGACAAACCCGCATCAGCTGCCTTGTCTGCGTACATTGTTATAAACTCCGGATCAATATCCTCATCAGCAATGTAAGTGCTCGGCCCCACCTGGGTATTGGAAATCACTTTGAGCGGGGACGTGGATTGTTTTTTCTGCTCTCCGAGTTGAGCAACTGATATTCCCTTTTTCCCGCTTGCGCTACTACTCTTCGTTGACCGCACCATTTCCTGGTGTGACTTCAGAATAGAGCGGTCATAGTCAGATGACAGACTCGGCTCGGGTTGATGAAGAGTCTTCACCATTTTCCAAGCTCGTTCTATCTCTTCTTCGGTCTCAGGGAAATCTGGCTTTTGCTTCTCCTTCCGCTTTGATTTCCACGCATCGTATTCGTCCTTTGCGATTTTCTGGGTTTCCTCGGGAGTATAGTCGTAAGGTAACTTGGGTATCTCTTTTGGTACCTTCGGGAGGGGTGACCGTTGACGTTTCGGTGATTTTTTACGTTTCGGCAGAAACTTAGTGGGCGGAGAGGGCTGACGCGGCGGCATAGGCGACCGCGCTGGAGACGTGCACGGCGTAGGCGACCGCGCCGGAGACGGCATGCGTTGCGAAGACGACCGCGCTGGAGACTTTTGCGCTGGAGAAATGCGAGAATTCGATGGCTTTGCCGTCTGATTTGTGAGCACAATGCATTCCTTTAGCCATAGAACGGTCGAGTTCTTGGCTTCTCCGAGTTCAGTCAACTCTTCGTCTTCACCTTCAGGAAAATCAAGCTTTACCCGCTCGAATCCGTTGGCAACTTCATCGACCCCAACAACAGCGTAGCCCCGTGGAACCGGGAGACAATGGTGAGTTGGTTCGTTGCCAATCGGTAAGACATATCCGGCCGCCGCCTTGATGGTTATATTGACGACCTTCACGTGGAGCTCACAGGATGTCATTTCCGTGATCTCGTCCACCGGGTAAATCATCGGGGGTGCATCATCATCCGGTAGCTGCGTGGACGCAACGCTGCTTTTGCGATGAGAATGTGCGGCGTCGGGAGCCTCAGCTTCAACTTCTAGCATGTGTACTGATGCGCCGGTAGACACTATCTGCTGGCTAAGTGTGTTAATTTGGTCTTGCTGCTTCTTTGCTACATCTTGTGTCAGCTTTACCATTTCTTCAAGTTGACGCCTCCAGTTTGCCTGATTCTCTGCTTCAGCTGCCTCCTTGTCCTTTTTACGTTGACGGCTTCTATCTGGGTATAACTTTTTGGTGGAGTCGAACGCAACACTCCACGGAGGAGTGCCTTTTGTGCCTCGTGTACGCCCTCCGTGTTCCTTATTCCCTAGGGCTCGTGTGAGCTCGTCGTTCTCTCTATCTGGCACGAACTTCCCATCTTAACGTCCTTTATTGCGTCTCTCAGCTTCTCTATGGGTAGAGGATGACTCTTTTTATGCCTTAGGTTATATATTGCTTTTCCTTCGGCGTCCAACCTGCCCCCATGCCCGTAGAACCATGACCTTGTCCGCTCGACCCACAAGAACGGCTCGGGAGTGATCCCTGCTGAATCAGGTTGTTCTCCCATGTCTCCCACTTGGGACTAGAACCCTTGTAGCCACCTTGCCCCATAACATGGTGATATACCTTTTTGCCGGCGTTTTTCTCATTTGTTTTCGTCCTTTCCAGTTCATTCTCTGCCAGCTTGTACTTCACGAAGTCTGCCCATACGGGTTTTATTTTCTCATACCCTTGAGTGAAATCAGGAGTCTTCTCCTTCTTAACATAATCAAGGTTCAATCTTTTCTTCCAGTTTTTGAATTGCTCGGCCATCTTTTTTAGGGTCCACGCTTTGACCTTTTCCCGTATCTCATGTTGCATTCTAGTAACATCGGCCTCAGTCACATCCGCATTCTCGTCCACCTCCGGCACGGGTAAGTTGAAATTAGCCAAAATCTTTGAGAAAAGATGATCTTTGGCTATTTTGCCGACATATGAAATTCCTTGTTTCCGCGGATCTTTTGGCTCATTCCACTCATTAACAGTGATCGGGATGTGATCTCTAACTAGCACTCCGCATTGCTTCACAAATTTTTGGGCAACATCAGCGGGAAGCTCGGGTGCGCCGTCTGCTGTGATCGTGTCGATCCTGTATCTTTCTGTATCTTTCAACTTCTTTGTTGCGCCTCGTTTAGTCTTTTTTCCGGTTGATATATTTGAACCGGATGGCTAAAAATATAAAGACTGTTAATACATGTATATAGACAACGGATGCTTCATTAATTAACATATATATATATGCACCTCGGAGCCGGTGTTTGTAATTTGTATGGTTCCACCGGAGCCGTCGGCTGCTCCCATATCGGAGCCGTCGGCTTCTCCCTCATCGGAGTCGTCTCCCTGGGTGAGCACCGGATCTCCCTCACCGGAGTCGTTCATCCACTGGCTCACATCGGGCTCTACGTCGGGCCCGCGGATTAAACCCTCGATCATATTTTCGGCATCTTCGTCTCTTGGCTCCATACTATACAAAAAGAGTAAGTATATATTTCAGATCCAATTCATTAAAATTGCACATGCATAATAATATTTAAACATACGATAACATTTCTAGCATTCTTAAATTTCTAAGAGCATGTCTAACGGACCCCTTATATGTTTTCGCCCCCTAAGAGCATGTCTAACAGACCCCTTATGTTTTCGCCCCCTAAAACGCGTGTACAGGGTTTTGGACATTTTCATGCATAGCCTGGTGAGTTACTATAAAATCTTCTTTTTTACAAGTTTGTCCGAGTATTTTCACCTGCCTCATTCTCTTTTGTTTTTCACCTGTTCCTGCGTGCTACAGGTCATACCAGAGTGGTTTCTGAACTATTTTGGAGAAAGATACCAGGAACTGTCAAATTACAAGCCCCTAATGGTATTGCATTTGATGTTGCAGTTATGGAGAACATGAACAGAACAATCCTCAAGTGTGGGTGGGCGGAACCCATACTTGAGGATTATTCTGTTCATGTTCTCCATAACTCTCCAACATCAAATGCAATACCATTAGGGCTTGTAATTTGACAGTTCCTGGTATCTTTCCTCCAAAATAGTTCAGAAACCACTCTGTATGACCTGTATAGCAGGCATGAGAACATGCGAAAACAAAAGAGAATGAGGCAGTGAAAATACTCCGACAAACTTGAGGAAACCCCAAAAAAGAAGATTTTTTAGTAACTCACCAGACTAATGCCCGTGTTAGAGGAGAGCAAAGCAACACTAAAACGAAGAAAACAGATATTGCTGCTGTATGATTGTGTTGAAGAAGCAAAGACGGGACCAAAGGTTACCAGCAAATTTGGTAACCTTTGGTCCTGTCTTTGCTTCTTTAACACCTTCATACAACAGCAATATCTGTTTTCTTCATTTAGTGTTGATTTGCTCTCTTCTAACAGGGGCATCAGGGATGCCTCTTCATATCTGAATTTTAATTGATGTTGTTATTTCTAGACAAACTAAACTCTGTCCATACTAGCTCTCAGCGCGCCCTAGCTCGCACGAGCTAGAGGGTTGGCCCTCTATATCCCCTCACGACCCCGCACATGTAGGGGTCGACGGGCACCCCCTACCCAAACTTGTAAAAAATCGTTCGGGGTGGTCCATTTACGGGTCTGCTAGATGGCCGGGTATAGCTAAAATTTCTAACATTTCTAAACTAAAATTTTCTAACATTTCTAAAATAAAATTTCTAATATAAAATTTCTAATATTTCTAACATTTCTAAACTAAAATTTCTAATATAAAATTTTCTAACATTCATAAACTAAAATTTCTAACATTTGATAAACTAATAATTCTAACAATAATAAAAAACAGTAATTAAGTAAAAAAAAGAAAGAAAAACAAAAAAGGCCCCAGATTAGGGCGAGATAGAGGCAGGCCTTTTACCTCCTCTTGGGGCAGCGGCGGGCCGGCGGCGCGGGGCAGCGACGGCACGGGGCAGCGGCGGCGCGGGGCAGCGGCGGCGCGGGGCAGCGACGGGGATCGAGGGGCGGCGCGGGGGCAGCGACGGGGATCGAGGGGCGGCGCGGGGGCAGCGACGGGGATCGAGGGGCGGCGCGGGGGCAGCGACGGGGATCGAGGGGCGGCGCGGGGCAGCGACGGGACCTAGAGGGGCGGCGCGCGGCCGAGGCGAACGGGAGAGGGCGCTAGGGGGGGTGGGTGCGCTCGACGGAGTCGGGAGCGGCACCACAGAGGAGGATGCCGGCGGGCGCGAGGGGGCGGCGCGGATGCCGACGGGGCGAGGGGGTGGCGCGGGGGGACGGAAAAATTGGGCAGCCTGGCGGCGTCGATTTGGTCCCTGCGCGCGGTCTGGAACTGAAAGGAGCGGGGACGTGTTTATATCCTATGACCCTTTCGTCCCGGTTGGTGGCAACACCCGGGACGAAAGACCCTTCCGTCCCGGTTGGTGCCACCAACCGGGACGAAAGACCCTTCGTCCCGGTTGGTGCCACCAACCGGGACGAAAGGGCCCGGCTGGTCGCCTGCGCCAGAACCAGCTGGCCGGCGCGCCAATTGTTTTAGCGCCAAATTTTGAATATCTTACATATGTAAGTGAATAACTTCTACATACTTTCAAATTACGAAAAAATTACAACATTAAAATTGTTTGAAATTGCGTAAATAATTCAAATCCGTTTTGGGCAAACATACTGGCTGATCCTATTGATTGGCCTCCATCTACTATTCCTCTTTCTAGCCAGGTAATAATAAGAAATATAAAACTATTACCATTTTTCTTTCTTGATCAACTATCTCCCTTATGCTGGTAGCCACCATGCATTTACAAACCGGTGTATTAGGATCTGTAATGCACGAAACTCCTATAAACCATCCAACCATCTGCAGGGAGGTCAATATAGGAAAGATGACAAGCACTGGACATAGGACGAAGTGATTAAGCTAGCCAAGGGTGTTGAGAAATATGGCGCTGGGCAATGGAAAAAGATCGAGCTTCATTACTTCTCACTACCTGACGGAGAACCAGTCCGATCAAACGAAAATCTGAATGTATATATAGAAGTCTACTCCAAAAAAAAAGTGGTTATTGGCAAATATGGAAGTTGTTTTATCTAGCAGATGAATAATAAAGTGGGTGTAGAACAAAACAAACGGTATCGCCATCACACAGCCCAACCGTGGCTACTGGGTGCATATATATATGCATACCAAATGCACGGTTGGACGTATGATGGCGAATCCGGATGTTTTGTATTTGAGAGATGAACTGACCGGGGTGTATGAAGCTGGGCTATATATAGGGTCCTCTGGCTCAAAAAGTGTTGAGCTAGGGTTTTGATCCAACGGTTAAGAAACACCTCATCCAACGGCTCACAGCAGCTCGAAAGAAACACACCGTAGCCCTGATCGAACGGCTCACAACAGCTCGAAAAAACACACCCGGATCCAACGACTCACGAGCGCTTGAAAGAAACACACGATCCGTGTGATTCTATCTGATTGGTCCAAACGAAACCCTAATTCCCATTTAGTCCCGGTTGGTTTCCCCAACCGGGACTAAAGGGGATGATCCGTTTCCCAATGAAACCCTAACCCATTCAGTCCCGGTTGGTGTCCCCAACCGGGACTAAAGGGATCGATGTTTTCTTCTCGCTATATATATGTATGCATTGCCACACCATTGGCATAAACACATACAAACTCACCACTCTCTCATGGCTTCTACCATACCCACTCTAACATTCAACCAGGCCGAGGCACTTTCCGCCTCGAACTACCCCTGCCCGCCCGGCTACAACGTTCCCGCCGGTTGGATGCTGAGCGCCGGAGGAGTGCCGGTCCCTCCTCTTCCTCAAGGTGTGGCGCGTCGGGCGGCCATCACGAACCACTACTACCACGAGCTCACGCCGGAGCAGCGGAGGAATCCCAGTTGGCATCCCGATAACCAGCATACTTGGGATGCCTTCTTCATCAATCGGCGTGAGAGGGCGCTCGCCAGGTATGAGGAGGACGGTCAGCCTCCTGGGAACTTTCACGAGGCCGGTCGTCGGCTATGGTGGTCCGGCCGGACTCTACAGAGCGTCATGGACTACATCAGGGCCGGCGATATCCCCCGCCTGCGCTACCCTAAGGCCCGGTCCTGGAGTCGTGATCTTCCGAGGGAGTGCAGAGCACCGTCAGACGATAGTGACGACGACGGCGGCGGCGAGTACGACGACTACGAGTACATGTACTATAGGCCTAGGCAGGAGTATGACTAGTAGATCGATGCACTTTTGCCATTATGTACTGCTTTGTTTATTTAGATCTATGCTCTCCGTTTAGATTTAGATCCAATCTTGCCATTATGTGTACCGTGCCTTGTTTATCTATTGAAATACATGTCCCGCTCTTTTTAACGTCTATCGAAATGCCATTAGATCTGAATCCAACAAATCAGGAAAAACCACACGGAAAACAGAAAACAGACGAGCTAGAGGGCCACTGTTTGCCGGAATACAACAAATTATTTTATTAAACAGCCAACAGAAAACAGACGCGCTAGCGCGCTACTCTTCGTCCTCGTCGTCGTCGGTGACCTCCTCGTCGTCGGAGGAGGTGCATGATGGTATTTCCGAGATAGGCCCCCACCTCGGATCGTCGGAGGCCCAGACTTCGCCGGCATGGTCGGCCCGACGGAGCGCTTGCAGCGCCTTCGTCCTCGCCTCCCGAGCGGCATCTAACTCGAGGTGGCGTTCGAGGCGCCGCTCCGCCCGCTCAGCCGCGCGGGTCTGCCATAGCTCCTCGTCGGCGCTCTCCTCACCCGGATTGTTCCGGTAGTACTCGCGGACCACGCGGTCGTCCCTGGCGTCGACTAGGCCCTGAAACGCGCGGTGCCTGAGGTGGCGGTGGTCGGCGGCAGTGACGATCTGCGGCGTCGGCGCCCTGGCCTCCGCTTCCCAGAGGGTGTGGCAGTCGCTAAAATTCATCAACGACCGCGGGCGGCCGAGGCGCCAGGCCGCCGCGTCCCAAGCGCGGGCGGCCTCCGAGGCCGTCGCAAAGGAGCCAAGGGGGATGCGGTCGTCCCCGAAGCGGATAGTCGCGGTGAACATTCCGTTCTGCCGCGATCGAACTCCGCGGAAACCGGTAGTGTTGTTCCTCCTCGGAGGCATGGTGGTGGCACGACGGTGCGTGGAGTGGAGGTGCGGCAGTTTATAACGCGCATTCATGGCCACGCGTTACAACTCCCGCGCCACGCGGACAGACAATACCACCCATGCGCCACGCGGACAGACAATACAACCCTTGCTTAAAAAAAAAAGGGATTCGTCCCGGGTCGTGCCACGAACCGGGACCAATGCCCATGCGCGCGCCACGTGGCCTGTGGCTAGGGATTCGTCCCGGGTCGTGCCACGAACCGGGACCATTGGCTCCCCACGAACCGGGACAGATGCCCCCAGGTGGTTTCTGCTGCCTCGGGCACACGAACCGGGACCAATGCATGGCACTTGTCCCGGTTTTTGGTGCAACCGGGACAGATGCCCCCTGCCCCCCTGGACGAAAGGGGCTGTTTCCACTAGTGTCTGGCCGCGGTCGGTGACGCATGAGGCGAAGTAGGGGTCAATCATCCGGCGCTCGTCGTACGCAGTCTTCACCCTCTTCCAGTAGTAATCGGGTCCATACTGATCGGGTCCATACTGATCGTCTTCCACGCCTCGGCGAGGAGGACATCCTCCCTGTTCGCCCACTTGATGCGAGGCTCGACAGGGGGCAGGGGTGCCTTGGGTTCCTTGCGGGGACGGCCAGGACCACGACACTTTCGGCCTTCGCCGGCGTGATCTGCCCCCTCTGGCGCTACCGGCGTCTCGTCCACCTCGTCATCGCCGCCCTGCGCCTCCTTCGCCTGCGTGCCGGCAGAGCATCCTTCGCCGTAGTCACCGCCTCCCTGCGTGAAAAACTCCCCGCTGTGCTCGAGGAAGCCCGGGCTCGCCGCCGCCGCCATCGATCCGGCCACGATGATCTCTGTTGGGAATATGCCCTAGAGGCAATCATGTATGATGTAATTCCCACTGTATTCATAAAGTTATTAAGTTGTCCTTATTTTGAACATCTGATACATGTCATTGAATATGTGATTCGATTGTGGAACTATGTATTCATGTTGTTCATACTAAACTGTCCTTGGTCATTTAGATTGTGATGGACACAGACCCTAGACTAATGTGAGTGTTGGCTGATGACACTGTTCCACTTGTCATGGGCATGGTGATGCCATTCCAACGTTCACGGACTTGGCTAAAGAGTTTAGCAAGTCAAACTGACCCACATTGAGATGCAACGAGCAAGTCGTCATTTGCATGTCTCAATCAATGTAATCCTTAGACCTGAGGTTGTCGCACAATCCGAGTTGTGGATCACTGACTTAGGTTCTGTCAAACGCTGTTCTGTGACACCGAGCTATAAAAGCAGAGTTCGGGTCGAATGAGAAGCAAGCTGCGTGATGTGGATAATCAAGATGGTATTTTGCCCCTCCGAATGAAGAGATATTCTCTGGGCCCTCTCGAGTGATATGATTCAAGAAGGATGGCCATGCGCGACTCAGTTAAGTATTAACTGAGTCTGTTGACTAAGAGTTAGTCAGATGAATCGTATATCACGGATCGAGAAGAGAGTCGAACTATTTAAGGGATGAAGATAAATCGCCTATAGTTCGACAAGGTATATCGTGAGGCAAAAATGACTAAGATGAATATCACATTGAAAGGTATGTCGTCATGACTCAATGGGACTTGGGAGTCGGCACGTTCTGCTAGGAGCCGCTACCGATTGATCGATTGGTAGTTGGACTCCAATCGTGTCCAAGTCGCCATGAGCCTGCATGGTCGCACACTTAAGAGCGGGAGCAAGTATTGGTCGGGTTGGACTCGAACCGGAAATGGACTGAGTTGGTGAGTCACTCACAGAGGGAATGGGCCACAAGTGTTGTGAAGCCCACTTCCATTCGCTATGTAAAGAGGGGCGCAGGTTGCCCAGCGGGTATGTTAGTCCACTCCCATGCGTTGGGAACCCTAGCCCCACTCAGTCCAGCTGTCACACCGGACCTAGCAGTCCACCGTCGGAGCTCATCCTCGTAAGTGTGGATACCGGCAGAGGTGCTGTACGCTCAGCACTTCGACGTTCGTGGGATCAGATCGGCTGGATTGGATCGTGGGACTGCACTGCCCCGACGCGCTTCATCGATAATCCGCAACCGCGCGTCTAGTGGTAATACTCGTGGCCTTCTACCTCGGTTAGATCTTGGAAGTACCGCGTAGAAAAGTTTTCGTTTATCTCTACGCGTTCCAACAATCTCCTCCATGTAGTTGTTGTCCTGGGTCTGCAGTCCGGCCATGATCGCACGACGGTGGGACGGGGAATCTGCGTAGCCCGGCAAGGCGCCATACATCATCGGCGGATGGTAGGGGAAGGTGAGGTTGGGGTTGAAACCGCCCAGGGGGTCGCCTTCGACGAACCACACTGGCGTCGGGTGCGGTGACGGGCATGGTGACGGCGATGGCGACTTCTTCCATCCGGCGAAGATGGGGCCGAAGACGGTCTTCCGCTTGACGAGCGGCGATGCCGTTGCGACCGGAGTAGGCGGCTCATCCGGCGCCACCTCATCCTCCTCCTCATCCTCCAACTCCTCTTCCTCGGCGGCGGCCTGCTCCTCTGCCTGCAGCTGCGCCATCAACTGCCTCTGCCGCTGCGCCGCCTTCCTCCCCCGACGCTTGACGTTGGTCATTGCCAGGCGCATCCTCTCGGCGATCCGCTCCTTGTTGGGCATGCCGGACGGCTTCTCCTTCGGGGCTCTCGCCTTGCGCGGTTTCTTGCCGAGCTCGGAGATCGCGGGAATGGCTACGGCGACGGTGGCGGCGCGGGGTCCTATGAATCGGGCGGGAGCCATGGCGTCTAGATCTCGGGGTGGGGGGCAAATGGCGGGAATGAAGTGGGGGGAGAGGTACATGAGGGGGGAAAGTGGAGGGAAACGCCGAAAAAACGGAGGGAAATCGTCTTCCGTCGCAGACAGCTCTGGCCCACGCACGTATTTCGCCCCCCCCCCCAGGCCGAACCCAGCGCGTTGGGTTTGGGCTGGGTTCGGCGGCACGGAACGGCGGAAAAAATAGCGGAAAGCGGCGCTAAAATGGATCCTGGAGGGCGGGGGGACTGGTGAGTTTTTGGCACTTTCGGCGCGAAAAACGCCGCTTGGGGGCTCTGGGCCGCCCCCCCAGCCAGCGATTCGGCCAAATTTGGGCAACCAAATAAATAGAGTTTTGCCACCAAATAAATAGAGTTTTGCCACACAAATAAATAGTTCAACATTTTTTTAAAAAAAAGTACAGTAGCCATCGTCATCGTCCTCAACATTGCCATTCCCCTTTCGCGCCCACAAGTGCTGCACCAGGTCATTCTGCAGAGCATGGCGTGTTCCAGCGTGTCGAATCTCCTGTCGCTTGGTGAGGAAGTCTGTCCATGATGCCGGCACCTGGTGATCAACATCTGCAAGAGGGCCCTGCCGGTATTATGGTGTGCTTGCCTCACTGTCAGGCACCGGGTCATCCCGCTCACTCTCAATGATCATGTTGTGCAAGATCACACAACACTGCATCACCTCCCACATGTTGGACTTCGACCAAGTCATAGCTGGGTACCGGACAACAGCGAATCGAGATTGCAGCGCACCAAATGCCCGCTCAACATCCTTCATGCAAGCCTCCTGGCACTTGGAAAATCAAGCTTTTGCGCTGTTGGAACGCGTAGAGATAAACAAAACTTTTCCTACGCGATGCTTCCAAGATCTAGCCGAGGTAGAAGGCCACGAGTATTACCACTAGACGCGCAGGTGCGGATTATCGATGCAGCGCGTCGGGGCAGTGCAGTCCCACGATCCTGTCCGGCCGATCCAATCCCTCGAACGTCGAAGTGCTGAACGTACAGCACCTCTGCCGGTATCCACACGTACGAGGAGGAGCTCCGACGGCGGACTGCTAGGTCCGGTGCGGCGGCTGAACTGAGTGGGGCTAGGGTTCCCAACGCATGGGAGAGTGGACTAACGTGCCCGTTGGGCAACCTGCGCCCCTCTTTATATAGCTTATGGTAATGGGCTGCACAACACTTGTGGCCCATTCCCTCTGTGAGTCCGACTCACTAACTCAGTACATTTCCGGTTCGGGTCCAACCCAACCAATACTTGCTCCCGCTCTTAAGTGTGCGACCCTGCAGGCTCATGGCGACTTGGACACGATTGGAGTCCAACTCCCAATCGATCAATCGGTAGCGGCTCCTAGCAGAACGTGCCGACTCCCAAGTACCATTGAGTCATGACGACATACCTTTCAATGTGATATTCATCTTAGTCCTTTTTGCCTCACGATATACCTTGTCGAGCTATAGGCGATTTATCGTCATCCCTTAAATAGCTCAACTCTCTTCTCGATCTGTGACATGTGATTCATCTGACTAACTCTTAGTCAACCGACACAGTTAACACTTAACTGAGTCGCGCATGGCCATGCTTCCTGAATCATATCACTCGAGAGGGCCCAGAGAATATCTCTCCATTAGGAGGGGCAAAATCCCATCTTGATTATCCACATCTTGCAGCTTGCTTCTCATTCGACCCGAACTCTGCCTTTATAGTTGCCTTGTCACAGAACAACGTTTGACAGAACCTAAGTCGGTGATCCACAACTCGGATTGTGCGACAACCTCAGGTCTAAGGATTACATTGATTGAGACATGCAAATGACGACTTGATCGTTGCATCTCAATGTGGGTCAGTCCGACTTGCTAAACTCTTTAGCCAAGTCCGTGAACGTTGGAATGGCATCACCATGCCCATGACAAGTGGAACCGTGTCATCAGCCAACACTCACATTAGTCTAGGGTGTGTGTCCAGCACAACCTAAATGACCAAGGACAATCTAGTATGAACAACATGAATATATAGTTCCACAATCGAATCACATATTCAATGACATATATCAGATGTTCAAAACAAGGACAACTTAATAACTTTATGAATAAAGTGGGAATTACATCATACATGATTGCCTCTAGGGCATATTCCCAACAGTCTCCCACTTGCACTAGAGTCAATCATCCCGGCATCATATGCCTAGGCATCTAATGCCCATGCCTCTCGTGTGCGCCTCATGCTTAGGCTGTGGTAGCGCCTTTGTCAACGGATCTGCAATGTTTACATCCGTGTGTACTTTGCATAACTTGATATCACCTTGTTCGACAAACTGGCGAATGAGGTGGTACCTCATGAGTATATGTTTGTTCTTCTGGTGTTGTCTAGGTTACTTGGCCTGTGCGATAGCACCATTGTTGTCACAATATACGTCCAAAGGATTGGACGCGCCCTGAACCACACCAAGATCAATCAGGAGGTTCCTGATCCAAACAGCTTCCTTTGCCGCCTCTGAGGCAGCAATATACTCAGCCTCTGTTGTAGATGCAGACACCGTATCTTGCTTGGAACTCTTCCAGCTCACAGCTCCTCCGTTCATTACGAACACGTATCCCGATTGTGAACGAGAATCATCTGAGTCGGTGAGATAACTCGCATCCGTGTAACCCTTTACACTGAATTCCTCATCACCTCCATAAACTAGGAACATTTCCTTAGTATTTCTCAAATACTTAAGGATGTTTTTAACCGCTGCCCAGTGGGCTTCGCCAGGGTCAGCCTGGTATCTGCTCGTAACACTTAGAGCATAGGAAACATCTGGCCTAGTACAAATCATGGCATACATGATGGATCCGATTGCCGAAGCATACGGGATCACACTCATCCGACTTTGCTCATCAGTCGTCGAAGGACACTGAGTCTTGCTAAGTTTTATGCCATGGGACATCGGTAAGAATACCTTCTTGGACTCTTCCATTTTGAATTTCTTCAAAACCTTGTCCAGATATGTACTCTGACTCAATCCAATGAGCCGCCTGGATCTATCTCTATAGATCCTGATTCCTAATATGTAAGTTGCCTCACCCAAATCCTTCATTGAGAAACTCCTTTCCAATGACTCTTTGGTTTCTTGCAACATCATGACATCATTTCCAATCAGCAATATGTCATCCACATATAAGATTAGAAAGTTTACTTTGCTCCCACTAAACTTCTTGTATAAACAAGAATCATGATCGCTCTTGATGAAGCCAAACGATTTGACTACCTCATCAAAGTGAATGTTCCAACTCCGAGATGCTTGCTTCAACCCATAAATGGATTTCTGAAGTTTGCATACCTTGTCAGCATTAGCTGGATCGACAAAACCTTCGGGCTGTATCATATACACGTCCTCAGTTAAATTTCCATTCAGGAAAGCCGTCTTGACATCCATCTGCCATATCTCATAGTCGAAATAGGCTGCTATGGCTAACATGATCCGAATTGATTTAAGCATCGCTACGGGTGAGAAAGTCTCGTAGTAGTCAACTCCTTGAACCTGTCGGAACCCCTTCGCGACAAGTCGTGCTTTATAGGCGGAAACATTTCCATCCATATCAATTTTCTTCTTAAAGACCCATTTGCACTCGACGGGTCTTGCACCGTCAGGCAGATCAACCAAATTCCAAACTTGGTTTTCATCCATGGACTTTAACTCGGATCTCATGGCTCCAAGCCATGACTCGGAATCAGATCCCACCATCGCTTCCGAATAAGTTGCCGGCTCATTACTGTCTAACAGTAAAACATCTCAAGCACTCTGTAATCTGGCAGATCTCCGAGGTTCAGGTGCTGTAACCGGTGTAGGTACCACGACCGGCTCAGCCTCGAAGGCCATTGCCGACTCGCCCCTAGCTGGTTCCTCTCGAATTTCTTCGAGTTGCACCGTGCTCCCAGTGACTTCCCGACTGAGAAACTCTTTCTCAAGGAAGACACCATTCCGAGCGACAAACACTTTGCCCTCTTCCCGGTTGTAGAAGTAGTACCCCAAGGTTTCCCTCGGATACCCCACGAAAATACACTTATCCGACTTGGGCGTGAGCTTGTCCGACTGAAGTCGCTTGACAAATACCTCACAACCCCAAATCTTAAGAAAAGACAAACTTGGCTTTTTGCCCGTCCACATCTCATGTGGTGTCTTCTCTACTGACTTTGATGGTACTCTGTTTAGTGTGAAAGCTGCAGTTTCTAGACAATAACCCCAAAATGATAAAGGTAGATCTGTCCGACTCATCATTGATCGTACCATGTCCAACAAGGTCCGATTTCTCCGTTCCGATACACCGTTTCTCTGCGGTGTACCCGGCGGAGTGAGTTGAGGAACTATTCCACAACTCTTTAGATGGTCATCAAACTCATGGCTCATGTACTCGCCCCCACGGTCCGACCGTAGAAACTTTATTTTCTTGCCGAGTTGATTTTGTACCTCACTCTGGAATTCCTTGAACTTTTCAAAGGCTTCCGACTTGTGTTTCATTAAATAGATATATCCATACCTACTCAAATCATCAGTGAAGGTAATGAAGTACTCATAACCACCTCTGGCTGTCGTGCTCATTGGACCACATACATCACTATGTATTAGTTCCAACAAGTCGGACGCCCTTTCACAACTCCTTGCAAAAGGTGTCTTGGTCATCTTGCCTAGTAGGCATGATTCGCATGTCTCGAATGACTCTAAGTCAAATGAAGTTAGAAGTCCATCATCATGGAGCTTCTTCATGCGCTTCCAACTTATATGACCAAGCCGACAATGCCAAAAGTAAGTCATATTCAGATCATTTGGTTTCAACCTTTTAACATTTATGTTATAGACCGATTCACTATCAAGATTTAAAATAAATAACCCGTTCTGAACGGGTGCAAAGCCATGAAACATATCTTTCAAATATAAAGAACAACCATTATTCTTAATATTCGACTCATAACCTTGTCTCATCAAACATGAGTCGGAAATAATGTTTCGACTAAGCGCTGGAACATAATAACAATTATTTAGTTCCAAAATAAATCCTGAAGGTAAATGAAGTTGCATCGTGCCGACTTCCAACGCAGCGACTCTCGCCTTGTTGCCGACCCGAATGTCAACCTCTCCTCTTGCCACGCTCCTAGTTCTTACCAGTCCCTGCAACGAGTTGCATATGTGAATAACTGATCCGGTATCATATACCCAAGAACTATTAGGCGCATCAGCAAGATAAATGTCTATAACATTGCACACAAGCATACCTGAGTTGGAAGTCACACCTCCACTCTTGGCTCTGTCAGCCAAATACTTGGTGCAGTTCCTCTTCCAGTGGCCATCTTGCTTGCAATAGAAGCAGTTGGCTCCGGCTGTAGGAGAAGGTTTAGTCTTTGAGGGAGCACTCTGGACAGGGCCATGGGCGCTACCTCCTGACTTATCCTTCTTCTTCTTAGTCCAAGAACTCTTCTTGAACTTAGCCTTATTCTGCACGTTCAACACTTGACTGGTGCCTTTCTTGATATCAGCCTCTGCCGTTTTGAGCATCCCATGTAATTCAGTGATACTCTTATCCATACCATGCATATGGTAGTTCGAGATGAACGAACCATACGCACTAGGAAGAGAGTTCAGAATTATATCAGTAGCGAACTCTTCGTTAATTGGGAAGCCCAGCCGATCCAAAGACTGTATGTAACCAATCATCTTGATTACATGCGGACTCAGTGGATCGCCGTCTTTCAGCTTACAGCCAAGCAAAGCTTGAGAGACTTGATACCTCTCAGTCTTTGCTTGAGCCTGAAACATACTTTTGAGGCTTTCGATCATATCGTAGGCCTCAACATTCTCGAACTGCTGCTGCAAGTCCGGTTCCATGTGTGCAAGCATAAGACAGCTGATTTCCGTAGACTCATCTCTAGCCTTACGGTAAGCATTCATGACAGCGACAGTCGCATCGTCATCTGGCTCATCTGGAAGTGGAGTTTCTAGAACATGTTCTTTCTTGTCATGCTTGAGGATTATCCTCAGATTACGATACCAGTTGGTGAAATTAGTTCCATTAAGTTAATCTTTCTCTAGGATTGACCTCAACGCAAACGCGGACAACTCAGGAAGGTTGCTAGGTGCCATTGATCTACAACAGAAAATACGCAAAAACACTTAAGACATGTATTCATAAAAGAGCAGGCATATTAAACGCTTTAATACTTATGCTCCCACTAGAACCAACATCCCTCCGATGGTTGCTAAGTGATTCAAGATCCTAAATAAGCAAGCCGACTAGTGAGCTTTAGCATCACCGCTAGCCGTCAAGTGATCTAGGTAGGCAACACCTTGCCAATCGTATCCAATACGACTCCTGTTAGTTGGGTGACATCACATGCCCCGGCTCCCAACCTACCTCGCCCCGAGCCCCACAACCGTTGTGATGGACTCGTCTAGATTACCAAGCGCTTCTGCTTGTAAGAGTCCGACTCAAACCCACCTAACCGGAAAGAATTGGTAGCACCTCAATTTTATGAGCCCACTACCAAGAATGTCCGACTTGTGATGGTGCAGCACTGGCGGGGCGACCGACTAGACCTTCTTTGAGGGATTAAAGAATCTACCAACTATCTACATAGAGGTAAATAGAGACATAACAATAACACAAATAAAGCAATTATAATGTGAAATGGTATGGCTCTCTTCATGGTGATCTCCATCTCCACAAAGCTTGTAAGTCGACTCGTGCCAACTCTTGTCACGTGCCATCTTACTCCATGTAGCCGACTTGTACATCGACTTGCATGCCTTCCGGGTTCTCCAACAAGCTACACTAGCTAGTAAATGAAAATTTACATAGAGAATCCGACACGCAGGCCGGTATACAATAAAATGACAGCACCTAGTCTCCAGCCGGCTGACACAAACATGATACGCAGATCATGTATGGATTACACACATCACATGCACATAAACCATACCATTCACAACTTCCTGCAAAAAACAAGTTATGCATAGATACGATATCTACCGGCGTTGTGAACTCGCAACGACATCTAAGGCGCTATGACAGGGCGAAGCCGGCGGGCGGGGATCGAAGGGGCAGCGCCCCTCGCGGGTGCGGGCAGCGCCCGACGATTTCGGATAACGCAGATCTCATCTGCATTCCGACCATGGATTTCTTCATCGAATAAAACGATTTTACCCGAATCTGATCCGTATTCCGATTCGACCAAACTCTTTGATCTTCGATCACCGCAACTGGATTTATGTGTCATGGTATACCCCGATGGCGGAAACCGACCGGTAGGGGTAAGTTGTTCCACGACCTTAGCAGTATGATCATGGAAACCTGATCATCCATTAACCCCGAGTACGATTGATCCAATCAACCTTGTACAAAACCGATCTATCTCATAGACCGACCACCAAAACAGCAATTAGATCACATCTAACGCTAACTACATATCACATATGTACGGATCTCGGGCCTAATACCAGAAGCTACCGCTCTGATACCACTGTTGGAACGCGTAGAGATAAACAAAACTTTTCCTACGCGATGCTTCCAAGATCTAGCCGAGGTAGAAGGCCACGAGTATTACCACTAGACGCGCAGGTGCGGATTATCGATGCAGCGCGTCGGGGCAGTGCAGTCCCACGATCATGTCCGGCCGATCCAATCCCTCGAACGTCGAAGTGCTGAACGTACAACACCTCTGCCGGTATCCACACGTACGAGGAGGAGCTCCGACGGCGGACTGCTAGGTCCGGTGCGGCGGCTGAACTGAGTGGGGCTAGGGTTCCCAACGCATGGGAGAGTGGACTAACGTGCCCGTTGGGCAACCTGCGCCCCTCTTTATATAGCGTATGGTAATGGGCTGCACAACACTTGTGGCCCATTCCCTCTGTGAGTCCGACTCACTAACTCAGTACATTTCCGGTTCGGGTCCAACCCAACCAATACTTGCTCCCGCTCTTAAGTGTGTGACCCTGCAGGCTCATGGCGACTTGGACACGATTGGAGTCCAACTCCCAATCGATCAATCGGTAGCGGCTCCTAGCAGAACGTGCCGACTCCCAAGTACCATTGAGTCATGACGACATACCTTTGAATGTGATATTCATCTTAGTCCTTTTTGCCTCATGATATACCTTGTCGAGCTATAGGCGATTTATCGTCATCCCTTAAATAGCTCAACTCTCTTCTCGATCTGTGACATGTGATTCATCTGACTAACTCTTAGTCAACCGACACAGTTAACACTTAACTGAGTCGCGCATGGCCATGCTTCCTGAATCATGTCACTCGAGAGGGCCCAGAGAATATCTCTCCATTAGGAGGGGCAAAATCCCATCTTGATTATCCACATCTTGCAGCTTGCTTCTCATTCGACCCGAACTCTGCCTTTATAGTTGCCTTGTCACAGAACAACGTTTGACAGAACCTAAGTCGGTGATCCACAACTCGGATTGTGCGACAACCTCAGGTCTAAGGATTACATTGATTGAGACATGCAAATGACGACTTGATCGTTGCATCTCAATGTGGGTCAGTCCGACTTGCTAAACTCTTTAGCCAAGTCCGTGAACGTTGGAATGGCATCACCATGCCCATGACAAGTGGAACCGTGTCATCAGCCAACACTCACATTAGTCTAGGGTGTGTGTCCAGCACAACCTAAATGACCAAGGACAATCTAGTATGAACAACATGAATATATAGTTCCACAATCGAATCACATATTCAATGACATATATCAGATGTTCAAAACAAGGACAACTTAATAACTTTATGAATACAGTGGGAATTACATCATACATGATTGCCTCTAGGGCATATTCCCAACATGCGCTTCCTGGGAAGAGCGTCGAACACCTTGCGGGTGGTGGACGCGGTTCACCGGGCGCAACCTCCTCCGCGGCGGAGACGCGAGCGAACGGCGGCGACGATGTGGTGGAGCAGCCGGCGGTGGTTTGCCTCGTCGCTCGTGTGTGATGGTGGCGACGGCGGCGGCATGGGGTGCGGCCGACGGGGTGGCGACGGCGAGGCGAGCGAGAGGAAAAGCCGAGTCGGGGTGGGGAAAGTGGGGCAAATAGCGCTCCCCCGCCGACAGCGCTGGCCCACGCGCTCTTTTCCTTTCGCCCCCCCAGGCCGAACCCAATGGGCTAGGTTCCGCCTGGGGGCGACGGCGCTAATTTCCGCCGAAACCGCGCTTTTTCGGGTTCTGAGGGGGCCGACTGGTGAAAAAACGGCGTTTTTCGAGCAAAAAGACGCTATTTTACGTCATAGGGGGCGCTGGGGGACGACTGGAGATGCCCTAAGCCCAGCAGCATCGGACACACAATAGTCGAACTTTTCCTTCGGTAAACACTGAGGTCAGAGCACGTTCACAATTGAGCTAAGCTGACACCCGAACAAACCCACAAGGTTGTAGTGTAATAAACGATGCCAAGTAATTAATCCATCGTTGAGCAGGTCATTAACAAGACGATCAATCATTAAACATGTCTGCTGTCCTCCATTCGAGCGGACGTGTGACGGCGGGACCCACCGGTACGGAGCGTTAGGGGTGGCAGAGCGTTTAACTGATAACAGCTGTTAGGACGTCTCCAATGCTTGATTCGAATTGAGATCATAAGCTGGGTCCCATCTCATTTGCTATAGCACACTAAAACTCCCGTAATATTTATGTACTCTTTGGTCCTTAAGCTGGAGCCCACAGACTGTATTTCTTTTACTCTTACCCAATCTTTGAGCAGCTTTTTCTACTTGCGAGCAAGCGCTGTGGAGAGAGAGAGGACAGCAGCGTTTTCTACTTGCAAGCAAGCACTGTGTAGAGAGGACAGAGAAAGAATCGTACTTTATTCCCTATTGCCCAGCCATACGAGTGTGGGTGACCTTAAGGAATTTATCGCTACGACCGAAGGCTACAATGTTTAAATTCACCCGTGGGTCGACCATAAGCCTCTTATAGCCCTTCTTATTTTCACATTGAAGACGCTCTTAGGCCAAGCTAATTGATATAAAAGGGTTCTGATACCGAAGAGACAGCAGTGCAGGTCGCGATGACGGCCTAGTACGGAGGAATCCTTCGGAGAATACAGAACACCAAAAAAAATAGCGTAGCCGACAAACCACTCATATACCTGACAGCCTCTTCTGCAGTGGGACATTGGTCAACAAGTGGCACATATCCCTATAGAAAATAAACCTACATGATTTCACGCAGGCGCCATAGCGGATAGGCGGAATCCACATCCGGGGCGGGGAGATCCTTATACTACATAACACGAGTTTGCATAATCCTGATCCATCTCAATCCTAGAGCCAGACCAGTACTTGGAGCAAAACAAGACATTCAATCATTGTACACACCGCAAACAAGCTAGTATCATGGTATTCGCTCAAATTTTGTCTTTGATATCTGTATGTGGCTCCCTTATTCCAACTATACGCCGACTCTCCTATGATTCACATCCTTCCATCTCATTGCTATGCAAGGGCGTCCATGTCCATTATATCTGTATAGGTATCGTAGTACAAACATTTAAAGACTTCTATTGCTTCCATGTGCTCCACATGTGGCAATTCAGTAAGATGTAAGTAGCTCAGGTTGTGCATGTAAATATTTCAAGTAGTTCGGGTTTTACGGTTTGGGTTCCCCTTGCAAATAGTATTGATTATCCTTTTTATATCTAGGCAAATGACAAAATGCTTGTTACTCCTCACTCCCAACAATAACTAGTGGTTATCCTTCTTAGACAAAGAAAAGTAGACATAACTAGCTACTCCTCATTCTCAACAAAATTTATCATATTAGGATGAATAATACATTTACTATATGTCCATCTACTATATATGAATAATTTTACCCAAGGTAATTAAAATATGCACGTAGGCCGTAGCATGTGCTCGTGTTCCCAGGTGAATGACAAATTTATTCAGAACTTCAAGAGGAAATGAGGAAAAAAAAGGAGAGAAAGTGCGCCGGTGCAGCCTCGGTGCCTCACATCAGACAAACAGGGGGAAGAAAGCATCCATCCTGTGTTGCATGAATCGCAATGTAGAAATTGGATGGTGTATGACATACATGGGTAAAACAACCACCTAGGCCGATGTACTCAAATGGAAAATCGGTAAAAAATGATGGCTCCGGCGGCTTCATGGGAGGGTTGTCCGAGGTAACAAGCTTGCTGACGCGGAAGGCTGCATGTATAGAGAAAGTAGTTAGAGCATCTCCAATAGATGATAAAATGACAGAAAACCACAACATTTGTGGCGGTGGTGTCAGCTAACCACCACTTTCGGGAAAAATGACAGAGAACACAGCACACTACGACATAGGTGTGACACATAGCACTAATTTTATGATTTGCTAAGTCTAAATTGTTTTCTGACAGGTTGGCCCCAACCTAACAGGTTTACGTGGCAAAAGCGAAGAAAATATGGGGAAGGTCAACGTTGTCTCCAACCTCGACCTCGTCTGGAGCCGGAGACCATTAATCGCCGCCAACCTTATCCCCTCGCCGCTTTGAGAGTCTCCCGTGGGAGCAGTGTCCCGGGCTGGATCCGAGTCTACCTCGACGGCGTAGCCGGAGAGGGACGGCGAGGTGAGAGCGCCGGTGGTAGTTGTAGGAGTAGGTTAGTTTTTTTCCTTTGCTGGTGGCCCTATGTGGCAGTGTGGAGTCGTCCCTTGGCCATCGACGGCCATGGCCAGGGTTCCCTGAAGCTTGTTCCTCTGGCGGCGGCGTTGGAGTGGCGTCCGGCGGCGTGTGCGGTGGAAGGGGCGACAGGCATCTCCTTCAATAAGGCGCGTCAAGGCAGCTATATCGGCGTTGCTGCGAGGTCATCGCCGGAGTGGTCGACTTCTTTTTCTCCCTTTGCTTCATGGAGGAGGAAGGAGAGGACACGAATCGACCGCTGCCCAATAAACCTAGCCTCTCAGGTCTGCGCTCATCGGCATCATCTACGCTTGCCTCTCCTGGTCCGTGGCAGGAACTCGGGAGACGGTGAGTTGCTTTCTCTTCCCCGGTGCGCTCGGATCTTTTTCACTTTTGAGCAGAAGAAGCCTGCTCATGCCTGCTACTCTCAAATCGCCGCGGTGGTGATCAAGATGGGAGGTGACGACTGGGCTTCGGCTGATTGGAAGTGGAATTGGAGCTTTGGAACCAATCCTTGGAGCATCTCATCAGTGAACCAGTGGGTTCATCTGATATCAATGGCGATGAAGACGCTGCGTATGCCGACGACGAATTTCGGCAAGAATTCAACCTCCAGTTGGAGGCCCTTGTGCTGTGATACTGATGGTTTTGCTTGGGTAGGGGCAAGTGGTGCTGTCCCCGTCGCTACTACAGGCTGCAGTCTCACGGCTCTCTCCGCTCCGCGCTGGGGAAGAAGATGGACTAGATTGCGTTTTCTCTTTCTTTTCAAGGTCCATTTTACAAATGCTAGGGGCCTATGTGTAATCTCATGTTTTTATGAGGCCTCTTGTAATTTCTGGTTCACCCAGCGGTTGTAATCTCTTGGTTCTGGTCCCTTCGGGACCGCTCCACTGTTCAAAAAAAAAAAACCTCGACCTCGTCTTGGCCAGACCTGGCCACCGCCTCTACATGCCGCCGTTCCAGGCTTCGGGAGGCTCTCTGTTGTCGCCAGAGGCTTTGCGTCGTCTCTGGCATCCTCCATGCACTCCGAATCGAGACAACCCGAATCGAATCCTATGTTCGTCTCCATCTTCCTCGTCGCAGGCTGCCATTCATCCAGTCGCCTCCGGCCTCTCCCGCGTTCAACTGATAGGCGCAGAAGCTCCGTGTCGGCATCCTCTACCTCCTGGCACAAGAGATCGAATTGGGGCGCCTACAGTTGATGCCACTGTGCTTGTTTTCCTAGCCTAAAGCCGCGGCCGTGGCGCCATCATGCTTTTTTACCTCACCTCAGGCCATGACCACCGCCGAACGATTCTACCGCGTCCAACCTTAACTAGCCCGACAGAAGCTGCTCTGGCCGGCCAACGCATAGGAGGAGGCCGTGATTGGGACGACGGCGCGATGTGGTCGGGAGGACAACACCGGCACCGACACGACCTCCATCAAGTGGCACCTGAAGGAGCAATGCAAGCAGGGTCAGGGACGGGTTGAATGCGGCCATACGGTCGTCCATGTGGATGGAAGCGGAGGCCAACACCAGTTCTTCTGCTGCGCGCGGCCGCGTCTGGCGGTGCACGAGGAGGAACAGTGGGATAGAAGTAGGGACAACTGGAACACAGAGGAGAGGGATATTGTCCTCGCGGCGGTGCCACACCGGAGTCGAGGGAGACTAGGTACTTCTATAGGTGGCCGACGAGGCTACGTGTGGTGCGCGCGACCGGCGTCGAGGACAAGTTCCAGGGAGGGGGTAGAATTCCGGCGGCACGGACGGGAAATTTTGGGGCTGAACCCAGAGCCGTTCCGCCAGCGTTGCGCGGCCGGACGAGCCCGATGCGTTGACAATCCTCCTTTTTCCCTCTGTTTTTGCCATGTAGACATGATAACTGGGTCCGAGCTGTCAGAAAACGTGTTAACATGCCTAATACGAAGAATCAGTGCTATGTCTCAAACCTATGCCCCAGTGTGTGGTGCTCTCTGTCATTTTTTACGAAAACAGTGGTTAGTTGACACCGCCGCGGTAAATGTGGTGGGCTTTTTTGTCATTTTCTCCCAATAGACGCGCTAAAACGCGCCCTTGCAGTATGTTAACACGCCGAAGGCACTACAGGAATCTGTCCATACACCGACGGCCGTGCCGTCAGCACAGGTCTCAACCCCGTCAGCATGTGCCGTATGGCCGTTGGCCTATTACCCCGTAGGCGTCGCTCAAATGCCCGTCGGCACAGGGTCCTCGTGGGTCCCACCTGGTTCTGACAACCAAAAATCTACGCCGACGGCCGAGCTGTAGGCACATGAGGCCACGTGGCGAACCCTGGCGCGCTCTGTCAGAGGCTCTATGCCGTCGGCACAGGAGTGGACACGCATTGCCGTCGGCATAGCCTCTGCCTAGGTTTTTTTTGGCGGTTTTGGTTCCAAAAATCACAGAAATGGTACAAATAATATTTGAAAGCAATATAAACTTGTAATAGCACGTTACCATCATTATTAACCATCAAAACATCCATACAAATATCGTTTAATGTCATACGTCGTTTCATCGCTACTGATACATCCCTAGCTAGCTAGGAGGAGACAAGCTGAAGCCCAACTCTCCCCTCCACAAAACAGGAGAAGCCTGACCGTGCGCCCCGCCCATCGAACCAGCATCGGAAACACTAGGCGAGGTATCAGGAGTGGTAGAAGCACCGCCATGAATCGGCATGATCTGGCGCAAAACCGGCGAGCCACTAGGACAAGGCCGGCCAAAATACGTGTTCTCTGAAGCTCCAGTCCCTTACATGTTCGACGACGAGTTAGCCACTTGCGAGGCAAAGTAAATCTGTAATATGGTGTGGCAAAGAACATACCGGGGTATCTGCGTAGTAGGTGAGAACAAACTCATCCTTCGATGTGAATATCGGGATCGGCCCCGGACCATCAGGACGCTCTTCTAGAGGCGACCCTCGCTCTCTAGTGGTCATCCACCTCATCATCGTCTACAAGATGGTTTAGATGTCATGTGTTGCCAAAATAAACATTCAAGCTAGGAGTAGTGGGACTTGTCATATTTTGCAGAAACTATAGATTGAAAACTTACAGACTCGGACACCTTAATGTACGCGTCGGAGGCTTCACTCCTCTGCATCCACTCCTGTAGGTCCAACTTGTATTTTGCATGAGCGGCAACATAGGCCACATCGAACTCAGGCTACAATTTAGGAAAACAGTGAATATCGACAACTTAGCAATTCAGGAGGGGAATGTCAAAAAATATGATGAGAATGAGAACAACTTACATCGGCGCAGCTAGCTCGACGAGACCGTCGAGGAGGCTGGACAGGGATGGCGCCGTGGCGACATCGCCACCGACGCAACCGGCGCGCGGGGGCATCTAAAACCGAAACCTAAAGGGGTCGGGATCGGAGGTGAACGACTTCTCTAAATTTGAACTAAAAACCACCTAATTCAAAACTAATTCATCGACTAACAACAAACTAATTCAACTAAATTTAATCTAAATTTGAACTAATTTACACTAATTAAAAATTGAACTAATTTGAACTAACATAACATACAGGGGCTCGCCGGAGGGGTCTCACCGGGAGGGAGCTCGCCGGAGTGTGGTGGCCGGTGCATGAAGGGGGCAGTGGTGGGGCAGTGGCGGAGGGCGTTGTGGGCAGGGAGGGAGCGTCGCGTTGTGGGCAGGAGGGAGAGGGCGGTGGCGGTGCGGAGCAGAGAGGTAGCAGGGAAGGAGAATGGCGGCGGCGGAGCAGGGAGGGAGGAGGGCGGTGGGAGCAGGGAGGGAGGAGGGCGGCGGCGCGACGACGGTGGACAAGGCGGCGACGGCGCATGGCGGGAAGTGGGAGGGAGGAGGCCGCACGCTCGATCTGTTTGCAGGTCAACACGCGTGCGGTCCACCCAAAAAGTTACCACCATGACCCTATGCCGACGGCATTGCCGTCAGCATAGGTTTTTTAATAAATTACGGGGAGGCTACGCCGACGGCATTGCCGTCGACACAAGGGTTTTTTTAATATAAAAATATTTGCTGATATTTTATTACTAGGGTTTACTTGCTAATATTAAAATCTCTATATTAAAATATTTTATTACTTGGGCTAGCTAATATTACAAATTACATTATAATTTCAGTTCCTTTTCTTAGTTGTATTTTCTTTTTTAAATTCATTTCTTTAAATATATTATTATTTAAAATACTTTATTTAATATTTTTGGTGCATTATATTTATGAACTATTTAAAATATTTTATTTATTGAAAATCCCTCCAACTTTGATGGCATTCCGATGCTCCGGAGGACCCTCTCCGGTGAAACCCTAGGACAACTGGAGAAGTACCGGACTTATACAGATACACGTGGTAACGACGTCGAAAGGGGGTAACAATGTGGAACTAGTTGCTTGGTTGTGTTAGGGCAGGCCATAGGAACACAAAAAAGGTAGAACCTAACTCTTCGGAAGATTCACGATGTTTCGTCCGATACGGGAGTTTCAGCCTATAAGCACATGTCAACTCACTAGAGAGAAGTGGATGTCGGTGAAACGGGTCACACCCCGGAGTGAAATCTTTGCCATCCAAAACACACAACACACCTATACCAACATGGTATGACACCCGCTAGCTTGTGTTGTCATCCAGACGCTCCGGAGCCCCCTCTCCGGTGAAACCCTAGACCCGCTGGAGAAATACCGGACTTATAGGGATACACGATGTAACGGCGTCGAAAGGAGGTAGCAATGTGGAACTAGTTGCTTTCCTGTGTTAGGGTAGGACATAGGAACACAAAACAAAAAGGTAGAAGCCAAATATTTGGAAGATTCGCGATGTTTCGTCCGATACAGGAATTTACGCCTATAAGCGCATGTAAACTCACGAGAGATAAGTGGATGCCAGTGAAGCGGGTCACACCACGGAGTGAAATCTTTGCCATCCAAAACACACAACACACCTATACAACATGGTATGGCACCCCCTAACTTGTGTTCAAATCCATACGCTCCGGAGCCCCTTCTCAAGTGAAACCCTAGAACCGATGGATAAATACCAAACTTATACGGATACACGCTATAACGGCAGCGAAAGGGGGTAGAAATGTGGAACTAGTTTCTTGGTTGTGTTAGGGTTGTCTACAGGAACACAAAACAAAAAGGCAGAACCCAACTCTTCGGAATATTCACGATGTTTCATCCGATACGGGAGTTTCAGTCTATAAGCGTATGTAAACTCACGAGAGAGAGGTCGATGCCGATGAAGCGGGTCACACCCGGAGTGAAATATTTGCCATCCAAAGCACACAACACACCTATACTAACATGGTATGGCACCCCCTAGCTCGTGTTGGGATCCAGACGCTTCGGAGCCCCCTCTCCGGTGAAACCCTAGACCCACTAGAGAAATATCGGACTTATATGGATACACGCGGTAACGGCGTCGAAAGGGGGTATAAATGTGGAAATAGTTTCTTCGTTGTGTTAGGGTAGGCCATACGAACACAAAACAAAAAGGTATAACCCAACTCTTCGGAAGATTCACGATGTTTCGTCCGATACGGGAGTTTCAGCCTATAAGCGCATGTAAACTCACGAGAGAGAAGTGGATGCCGGTGAAGCGGGTCACACCCCGGAGTTAAATATTTTCCATACAAAAAAACAACACAATTATATCAACATGGTATGGCACCCCCTATCTTGTGTTGGGATCCAAACGCTCCGGAGCCCCCTCTCCGGTGAAACCCTGGACCCGCTGGAGAAATACCGGACTTATACGGATACACGTGGTAACGGCGTTGAAAGGGGGCAGCGATGTGGAACTAGTTTGTTGGTTGTGTTAGGGTAGGCCATAGTAACACAAAACAAATAGTTAGAACCCAACTCTTCAGAAGATTCACGATGTTTCTCCGATACGGGAGTTTCAGCCTATAAGCGCATGTAAACTCACGAGAGAGAAGTGGATGCCGAAGAAGCGGGTCACACCCCGGAGTGAAATATTTGCCATCCAAAAGACACAAAACACCTATACCAACATGGTATTGCACCCCATATCTTGTGTTGGGATCCAGACGCTCCGGAGCCCCCTCTCCGGTGAAACCTTAGACCAGCTGGAGAAATACAGACATATACGGATACACGCGGTAACGACGTCGAAAGGTGGTAGTAATGTGGAACCAGTTGCTTGGTTGAGTTAGGGTAGGCCATACAAACACAAGAAAGGTAGAACGCAACTCTTCGGAAGATTCACGATGTTTCGTCCGATACGGGAGTTTCAGCCTATAAGCGCATGTAAACTCACGAGAGAGAAGTGGATGCCGGTGAAGCGGGTCACACCCTGGAGTTAAATATTTTCCATCCAAAACACACAACACAATTATATGAACATGGTATGGCACCCCTATCTTGTGTTGGGATCCAGACGCTCCGGAGCCCCCTCTCGGGTGAAACCCTAGACCCGCTGGAGAAATACCGGACTTATACGGATACACGTGGTAACGGCGTTGAAAGAGGGTAGCGATGTGGAACTAGTTTCTTGGTTGTGTTAGGGTAGTCCATAGGAATAAAAAAAGGTAGAATCCAACTCTTCGGAAGATTCACGATGTTTCGTCCGATACGGGAGTTTCAGCCTATGAGCGCATGTAAACTCACGAGAGATAAGTGGATGCCGGTGAAGCGTGTCACACCCCGGAGTGAAATATTTGCCATCCAAAACACAAAACACAGCTACACCAACACGGTATGGCACCCCTATCTTGTGTTGGGATCCAGACGCTCCGGAGCCCCCTCTCCGGTGAAAATACCGGACTTATACGGATACACGCGGCAACGGCGTCGAAAGCGGGTAGAAATATGGAACTAGTTTCTTGGTTGTGTTGGGTTAGTCCAAAGGAACACAAAACAAAAAGGTAGAACCCAACTATTCGGAAAATTCACGATGTTTCGTCCGATACAGGAGTTTCAGCCTTTAAACTCACGAGAGAGAAGTGGATGCCGGTGAAGCGGGTCACACCCCGGAGTGAAATCTTTGCCATACAAAACACACAACACACCTATAACAACATGGTATGGCACCCCCTAGCTTTTTTTGAAAGGAATGCATCAGGGAGGCCCCCACGGCGGTTTTATTTTTATTTTTTAAATAATAAGAACCCAATTCTGCATCCGTGAGGACTTGAACCTGGGTGGTTGGGTTGTACATCGACTTCCCTAACCAAGTGATCTAGGCTCGCTTCTTGGCACCCCTAGCTTGTTTTGGGATCCAGATGCTTCGGAGCCCCCTCTCCGGTGAAACTCTAGACCCGCTGGAGAAATACCGGATTTATACGGATACACGGCGTCGAAAGGGGGTAGAAATGTGAAACTAGTTGCTTGGTTGTGTTAGGATAGCCCATGAGACAACAAAAACAAAGTTAATCCACAAATCTTGCAAAGATTCCCTCCGTTTACTCCGATACGGGAGTTTCCACCTAGAAGCCCATAAAATCATAAGAGAGAAACATATGTCCGTGAAACCGCCCACATGACAAAGTGGGAACTTGGAAATCTAAGACCCAAAACACACTTGGTAACATGTGATATGGAACCACCTGTCATTTGGTTGCATTCCGATGCTCCGGAGCCCTCTCTCCGGTGAAAGCCTAGCCCCGCTGGAGAAACCCGGACTTATACGTCTATAGACGGTCATCTGGCGTCGGTAGATATCCAATAAAATGGACTATATTTCATCTTTTCCATCTATGTGTGTCGGTGTTGTGTGTAAAACCCACTCGGTACTGGTGTTGGTGTAGTATGAATAAATAAAATGAACTTCGATCTCGATCTAGCCTTTTTATACTCTTTTATATGAGTTTATATATTTTTAACATAAAATATAACCATATTAATTCAACTAACCGAGAGTAAATAGTAATACAAATACAAAGAAGAAGAAAAAATGTCTTATGTGCCGACGGCTATGCCGTCGGCATAGACTGTGGGCAACCCTAGCCCCACGGGCTACGAAGCTATGCCGACGGCCCAATGTGTGCCGAGGACAGCCGTCGGCCCTATTTTACCTATGCCGACGGTGAAAGTGACGCCGACGACAGCCGTCGGGCCCTAGCCATCTACATCGACGGCCGCATCTATGCCGACGACCGCGTGGGCGGGCTCGTCTCCTAGCCATCTACGCCGATGGCCCCGATAAAATGTCGTCGGCGTAGAATACGGCCGTCGGCACCTTAGCCCTTTCCTGTAGTGAGGCTGTTTTCGGCGCTCCAGCAGCCACTCTAAAACAGTGCACGCGTAAAAAAAATCAGCGCATTGCGCAACATATTTTGGGCGCTGTCTTGTGTGCACGGCTAAAATCTGGAGCGCGCGTCATTTTTTGTGCTTCTGAAAAACTGATGTCAGGAGCGGACACACTAAAACCGCTAAAATAGTGCTCTAAACCATTTTTAGTTAGTGACGTTTTTGTGCGTCTGTTTGAGATGCTCTTGGTGGAGTTTGCATATCTATCCATATAGGATAAGTAACGATTAAATAAAATTATCGAATCTGAAATGACCTTTTGCCTAAAATTAATCTAAAATGAGGAAGACATAAATGCCCCAATTATTGAATAAAGATATCATATGCCCATATTACATAGATTGGAGATTAACTCTATTTATGAAGATGTTTCGTGGGTAAATAAGTCATGGCAATTATCCACAACAAATATCTTCAGCAACCGCACCCTTCACATCTATATATATATATAAGCTTCGGAATCATAGTTTTCGGAATCTCGTTTCGTTTCATACACCAGCTATTTGCAAAAGAAAAAACTATATTAAAAAAAGCATGTTAGGTTCAGAATAGGACACATCAGGATGAAAATGCTTAGAATTCAACAATAGACATGTACTTGCGGATCCTTCGACCCATATCATAGCTTCCGACTCCATAGTCGCCGAAGCCAACTTATTACTGATTGAGAGACATGACGGGATGTACAAGCTTTCAGCAGCATGGGACGGACCTTTCGCTATTAAGAAAGTCTTGCACAACAGATCCTGCAACCTCATTGACATATGCGAGCCAGGAAAACCCGCACGCCTAGAAAAGAGACACCTCGCCCATGGAACATCACTTAGCTTCGTTCCTTACGTACATATTATTTATGTAATACTCTATGTTTTATGATTCATAAAATAGAGCCGACACATGATTCTCGAGGGTTTGTCGTTCAACCTCATATTGTTTGAGTCATTGAATTCTTTATTTTTCATTGAGCCAAGGCTACATTAGGGCCTTGTAGCTTCTCAAGCTTGGCTTACACCATGTACTTGCTCTTAGTTGGCAACATATTGATTAGTCCATGGCTCCCTGCTGGTGTAGATCAAACACACACCCGTTGGGATTCCCAAAGAGAAAGGAATGATTTAGCGTACCAATAATTTCCCTCAGTTAAGAACGAATATTATCAATCCAGTAGGACTCCAATGCTCTCAATAGATTGCTTGTTGTCTCGCGCTTCAATAAACATAGACCTCCACAGAAAACATAAATTCTCTATTGCTCCCAACTTTCTATGAAGGTTGTCAATCTTCCCATCTTGCTCTGAACTAGAGAAATCATTATGTAGAATGGTTGGAGATGATTAAAAGTAAACGGACCAACGAGCAAGTGATGATTAAAAGAAAGTGAATCAGGTTATATACAATGAGGAAAATAGGAAATGGGTCTATAATTTCATTAGTGGTGTCTCAGAACAATAAACATGGTGGGTAAACAAATTACAGCTGGGCAATTGACAAATTATGAACGCATAACATTGCTATTACGACGAGATATAGTTCACAAGTTCTAATCATGTAGGCATTACGTTAAAATACATAGTCCGTCGTTCGACAACATCTATTACTAAAAGTCTACCTTAAGAAAGCTATCCAGCAAATCCATCTAGTATTAAGTTACATCAACGAAGTAATTGTTTTATGTGCAACAGACAAATGCATTAAGATCAATACATAATGTAAGCAATAATTCTCATCGTAAATAAAAACACTGTTGTTTTCTCACTAGTGATAACAACACATCCTGCTACATGCATGTTTCTATCACTCAAGCGAAAGAGTAAAAGAGACATGAACCCACTATCTAGCATATAAACTCTGTCTTGGAGATGCATACAAGAACTTAGCCGAATCAATCATACACACTGGAGAGCATTACAAGATAAGATTAAAACTCTCTAAATATATCAGTGAACCATCTCATTTAGACATGAATAAAATAATCATAATCTCATGGTTTATCGGATCACAGCAAACATGACATGTAGCAATTACATAATGATGATCTTGATCATGTTAGGCAGCTCACAAGATCTAAACATGGCGGCACAAAGTGGAGAGAACACCATCTAGCTACTGCTATGGACTCGTAGTTCAGGGATGAACTACTCTGTAGAGGAAGACATGATGATGAAGAAGCCTTTGCTCACGATTCCCCCTATGGCAGGGTGCCGGAGCAGGACTGCAGAAGGCCTAGATTGGACTTTCGAGGTGACGACGCCTCGTGGAAAATTTCTCCGCCCCCGATGTTTTTAAGGTAAAAGGCAATTAATAGGCGAAGATGCGATATGAGGCGGTGCCCGAGGCTACTAGGTGTCCATGAGGCGCTGCCCCAACCTAGGCCGCGCCATGAGGTCGCTTGGTGGTTGGGGGGACCACCTCTAAGTCTCCTTTAGACTCCATCTATGTTCCAGGTAAAAAATGATCTCCGCAGATTTTCCGGACTTTTGCCGAATATTTCCTTAAGTGTTTTTCTGAAATACAAAAAAAATAGAAAACAAGAACTAGCTTTGGACATCTTGTTTATAGGTTAGTACACGAAAATGCCCAGAAAACGAAGCAAACCATGTAGAAAACATAAATCAATTGGTAGAAAAAAAGCATGGAGTATCAAAAATTATAGATATGTTTGAGACGTGTGAGCATCTCAAGCTTAACTCCTGCTCGTTCTCGAATAGGTAAGTGATAACAAAGATAATTTTGATGAGGTGACATGATGTCAAAACAATCTTGATTAACCAATATGTAAAAGCATTATAATCTTAGATCAAAACACTTTAACAATGGCATGATAAATGTTATTTGAACAATAAAAACATAGCAACTAAGTTGTAACATGAAAAACACGCAAATAATTGATCACCGCCAACCTCTGGTCCCCCGAGCCGTCCAAGCTTGCCGCCAACGCCTTCCATGCGCAGCGCATCTCTCCTCTATGAACATCATCTCCGCGCTCTGCGAGGCCACCGACGCACACGTCGCCAAGGTGGCGTACTCTGTCGGCAAGGACAAGCGCATCGGCCCGCGGTCCCTGTCTTCCAGCGTGGGGTTCGGCGGCTCCTGCTTCCACAACAACATCCTCAACCTCGTCTACATCTGCGAGTGCTACGCGCTCTCGGAGGTGGCGGAGTAATGGCGGCAGGTGATCGGGATCAACGACTACCAGAAGAGCCGTTTCGTGAACCGGGTCGTGTCCTCCATGTTCAACACCGTGGCCGGGAAGAAGGTGGCCGTGCTCGGGTTCGCCTTCAAGAAGGACACGGGGGACACCCGCGAGACGCACGCCATCGACGTGTGTCGGGGCCTGCTCGGGGACAAGGCCGTGGTGAGCGTCTACGACCCGCAGGTGAAGGAGGAACAGGTGCGGCGGGACCTCGTCATGAACAAGTTCTACTGGGACCACCCGCGGCACCTGCAGTCTGTGGGCGAGCCGGCCGGTCAGCGGGTTGCCGTGGTGCCGGACGCCTACGAGGCCGCGCGCGACGCGCACGCCGTCTGCATCCTCACCGAGTGGGAGGAGTTCAGGAGCCTCGACTACGGCCGCATGTACGATGCCATGCAGAAGCCGGCCTTCCTCTTTGACGGCCGCAACATCGTCGACCCGGAGAAGCTCCGGGAGATCGGTGTCAGATATATACCAAATAGGGGTATATTAGATGGTAGTCAAAGTGCCGGATTACCAGGGTGGCCCAAGCGGTAGTGGGCTGTGGTCCATTGGGCGGCCCAGTAACCCGACGCACAGAAGCCGGATTGTAGAAGGACCCGGATCACGGCCCACGTGATCTGGCTTGGAGGAGAAGACGGATTCCTTACTTTCCAAGTTATAGTTACCGTAGTCTTCTAGGTTTCCTATTCTGTAAGCCCTAATCCGGCTATTATATAAAGCCGGACGAGAGATAAGTTTGATAACGCATAACAGAGAAGAGGATATAGGCTAACTCGCCGGGAAGTTGATCCTCTGCGAATAGCTAGATCTAAACCTCACATTGTAATTCTATATCCAGGCTTTAGTCCTGATTAGTGAGAAGTGCAGGAGTAGGCACGTCGTACTGTCCAGGCTTTAGTCCTGATTTGTTGGTTTGGGTTCCCCGCTAGTAGTAAACTCCCCTGGAGCAACTATGCAAACTTCCAAGATCAGTCATGAGAATCAGATTCTAATTGGAGGTCACATATTCCTTGCTTCCCTCATTCTGCTTGGCAATTCTGACATTGATGTCATTCTTGGCATGGATTGGTTGAAGGCCAACAAAGCTACGATTGATTGTGCTAAGAAGTCGATAACCCTGTTCCACCCTTCCGGCCAGATAGTCTATTCTCCAAATGAATCAAGTTCTGTTCAGCTGTACACCCTGGATGCTAAACCTCTACCTCTGCTCGAAAATGTTCCGGTGGTTTGCGGATTCCCTGACGTCTTTCCAGAAGAGTTGCCAGGGATGCCTCCGGACAGAGCAGTTGAGTTCATGATCGAGCTTGAACCAGGTACTGCTCCAATCTCTAAGCATCCATACAAGATAGCTCCTCCTGAACTGAAATTGTTGAAGGAGCAAATCGATATGTACATGGAGAAAGGTTACATTCAGCCTAGTTCCTCCGCTTGGGGTTGCCCAACTCTGTTTGTTGCTAAGAAGGATCAAACAAAGAGACTCGTGGTTGACTACCGTCCTCTCAACGAGAAAACCACCAAAAACAAGTATCCAATTCCTCGTATCGATGATCTTTTTGATCAACTTGCTGGAGCCTCAATATTCTCAAAGTTGGACTTGAGGATGGGTTACCATCAGATAAAGATCAGAAAGGAAGATATTCCTAAGACAGCTTTCACCACTCGGTACGGTCTATATGAATACACCGTCATGTCCTTTGGTCTCACCAATGCACCGGCAACATTCTCAAGACTCATGAATTCTGTCTTCCATGAATACCTCGACAAGTTCGTTGTGGTATATCTTGATGACATTCTAGTCTACTCAAAATCCGAGGAAGAACATGGAGAACACCTTCGTCTCACTCTCATGAAACTTCGCGAGCATCGTCTGTATGCCAAGTTTTCCAAATGTGAGTTCTGGATTCCAGAAGTTGCTTACCTTGGTCATATCATCTCTGCCAAAGGCATATCCATTGACCCGGAAAAGGTTAAGGCAATTGTTGATTGGAAACCTCCTAAGACGGTGAAGCAAGTCAGAAGTTTTCTTGGCTTAGCTAGCTATTGCCGTCGTTTCGTCCAAAACTTTTCCAAGATTGCCAAACCTCTCACTGATCTCACAAAGAAGGACAAGAAGTTCGTTTGGATTCCACAATGTGATGAGAGTTTCAATCTCTTGAAGACTAAACTCACTTCTACCCCTGTTTTGGTTGGCCCAGATACTACCAAACCTTTCCAGATATTCTGCGAGGCATCTCTACAAGGTCTAGGTGCAGTTCTTATGCAAGAACGTCAAGTTGTGGCTTATGCTTCACGTCAGTTGAATGCACATGAGCAAAACTATCCCACACATGATCTTGAACTTGCAGCAGTTGTGTTTGCCCTCAAGAAATGGAGACAATACTTGTTGGGTAACAAAACTGAAATCTTTTCCGATCATAATAGTTTGAAATACATCTTCACTCAGCCAGATCTGAACCTCAGGCAAAGGAGATGGATTGAGAAGATTAAAGACTTTGATCTCACTATCTCGTACACTCCAGGCAAGGCTAATGTTATGGCCGATGCTCTCAGTCGCAAGTCATATTGCAATAATCTCATGATCATGGAAAGCCAACCTCCACTTCATGAAGAATTCCAGAAGCTGAACCTTGGTCTTGTTCCTCAAGGCTACCTTGCTAGCTTGACAGCCAGTCCAACTCTCGAGGACAAGATTCGTTCTGAACAACTTCGTGATACTGAAATCAAGAAGATGGTTGAGCACATCAAGGAAGGCAAGGAGAAATTCAAGTCTTTCTCGATTGATGATAAAGGAACTGTGTTCTTTGAAGGACCATTGCAGTTCCTCAAGTTCAAAGTCTCAAGGATGTCATTCTCAAGGAGGCTCATGAAACTCCTCTTTCCATCCACCCTGGAAGTACAAAGATGTACTAGGATCTTAAGACATTGTATTGGTGGCCTGGCATGAAACGTGAAATTGCTCAATACGTTTCTGAATGCGACGTTTGTCAACGTGTTAAGGCAGTCCATCAGAAAACAGCCGGTCTACTCCAACCTCTGAAAATTCCTGAGTGGAAGTGGTACATGATTGAAATGGACTTCGTCACTGGTTTTCCAAAGTCCAAGAAGGGCAACGATGCAATCTTCGTTGTTATTGATCGTCTCACTAAAGTAGCTCACTTCTTTGCTGTCAAGGAAACTATCTCAGCTAGCCAGTTAGCAGAGCTCTACACAGCAAGGATCGTTCCTCTTCATGGTGTTCCATTGGAAATAAGCTCAGACTGTGGAAGCATATTCACTTCTCATTTCTGGAAAAGCTTTTAAGAAGCATTGGGCACCAAACTTCTGTTCAGCACAGCTTATCACCCTCAGTCTCAGGGGCAAGTCGAAAGAGTCAATCAGATTCTCGAGGATATGCTCAGAGCATGTGGTATCTCCTTTGGCATAAATGGGAGGATTGTCTTCCAATATGCTGAATTTCCTACAACAACAGCTACCAGCAAGCCTAGGCATGGCACCTTTGAAGCACTCTATGGCCGAAGATGCAGGAGTCCAATCAATTTGGTCTGGGAGCTGGTGAACGTTCACTCTTAGGCCCTGACATTGTTAAGGAAGCCGAGGAGAAAGTTCGTATCATTCGTGACAATCTCAAGATTGCTCAGTCCCGTCAGAAAAGCTATTATGACAGCAAGCACAGGGATATGATCTATGCACCTGGTGACAAGGCATATCTCCGTGTAACTCCCCTCAGAGGAACTCATCGTTTCGGTGTGAAAGGAAAGCTTGCACCAAGATACATTGGTCCTTTCAACATTCTCTCAAGGCGTGCGGAAAATGCCTATCGTCTTGAACTTCCAGAAAAACTATCCAAGGTGCACGATGTGTTCCACGTGTCACAGCTCAAGAGGTGCTTCAAAGATCCAGATCGTGCAGTTGATCATGGTTCCATTGAACTGCAAGATGATCTATCTTATGAGGAGCACCCTGTTCGTATTCTCGATGAGACCGAGCGTAAGACTCGCAACAAGAGCACCAAGTTCTTGAAAGTGCAATGGTCGCATCATTCCGATAAAGAGGCAACATGGGATACCGAAGAGGATCTTCGCAAGAAGTATCCGGACCTTTTCATTTCTCAGTAGGAATCTCGGGGCGCGATTCCTTCAAGGGGGGGCGTTTTGTAACATCCCAAGTATGAAAAACCATCTCCTTAGAATGTTTGTTTCATGTTTGTTAAAGTATTGCATCATGTCATCATATTGTTTTTCATTTTGTTTGCATTTGTTTCTTATTTGATGCATCTGTTTTTCCCTGTTTTCACATTTCAAATTTAAACTTTATTCAAACAATTGTTTCATACTTGCTCTGTTACAACATTTGAAATAAAAATCACAAATAAAAACAACCAATTTGTTTCATTTTATTCCATAGTGATCACTTATTAAAATGCTGGTTTTAATCAATCATTTGAATTCCAAATCATATTTAAAAATTCAAATCAAGCATCAAACAACAACCAATTTGAATTCATGCAAATTATAAAACAAATTTAATTAATGGGTTATAATTAACATAGGGGTTACCCTATTTAAAAGTTGGTTTTTATTAATGATCATGTAATATTAAAATTCCCCCAAATTTGGTTTAAATTCAAACAGCAAGCAAGTTTCAAACTTTTGAAAAATAAAACTTAGCATCTGTTTGCAAATGGCCTAAGGAACTCCCCCTAATTTTTCCAAATTTTTTACTAACCTAAAAACCATCTTTTCCTTCCAATTACTAATTCAGCAAAAAAAAAAGGAGAAAGAAAATTTAAAAGTCAAATTTTGGCGCCAAAGGGAGTGGGCTGCGCCCAACCCACCCCGTTTTCTTTCCGCAGCGCAGCCCAGCCCGCTAGCTTAACGCAGAAAAAACGATTCGTTTTTTTTCTGTTATGTTCCATCGTCACCCTCCTGTACGGCGACGAATCCGTGCTGCCATGGCGGCAGGCGCGCGAGCAGACGGCGATCCGCGCCCCCCTGTGCCTATAAAGCCGCCCTAGGGCCTCGAGCCTTGCCCTAAGCCCTAGTTCCCCTCTCCCTCGAGCTCCCGCCGCCGTCTGCCCCTCTCCCGGCCACCTCCCTCGCTCTGTTCCCCTCGCCGGAGTTTCTCCCCTCTGAACTCCGATGACAACTACCGCGGCAGCCACCCATCTACCCACCTAAACCCTGGAATCGGACCACACCTTCCCCCGCTACCGTTTCGACACCGGAGGCACCTCGGAGACGTACTGGATCTTCCCCGCCGTCCTCGTCTACGCCGCGGTCGCCGCCGTCTGCCCCGAGCTCTGCAACCCCTCCATTCCGCGGTGAGCCACCGTGCTGTCTCCTCCCTCCTTCCCCTCTGTATCATGCCCGCAAACACGCGCACGTATTCTGCACCACAGCTGCATCCAGATCGAGCACGGGCACGGTGAGCCCCGCCGGCGATCGTCGTTATCTGTCAAGTTCAGTCGTGGCGCGTCAGTTTGGGTTCAGTTAACCTGGATCTGAAACTTATCCTCTCTGAATCGCTTATACTCACAACGAAACGCACACACCGCACTGGTTCAGTCTAACGCAGCGCGCAGCGAGGGCGTGGGTTCGATCCCTCGCGCTGCGAATAATCCCACCTTTTTCTTTCCGTGGCTGACAGGCAGGGTCCACCAGGCAGTAACCCTGGTGGCCACGCAAGCGCGCGCAGCGCAACGCTGGCCCGTGGCCCACCCTGCAGTGGCTGTGGCTAGCTGCAGTGGCTGTGGCTAGCTGGTAGCACTGTAACAAATGTTTAAACACGTTTCTGTTTCAAAATAGAACCTTTTTAATTACAGTTTGGTCCTCAATTTTGATTTGTTAATAACTTTTAATCTATAACTCTAAATAATAAAATCTAAACATGTTTGTTGTGCTAAATTAAATTGTCTATCCAACTATGCCATTTGTTTCCTGTTTTGAATTTTCAAAATGCAACTCAAATTTGAATTCAAATAATTCAAATGCAATTTTCTAAATTCCATAACTAAATCATAATAAATCCAAATCATGCAAATAAAATATGTTTTCAATGCTATTTCAAATAACCTATTCAAATATAAATTTTGTTTCATGGTTTGAATAATTTAAATTGCCTAAATAATTTAAACCTTATTTAAATCATTTAAAATTGCTAAAATCATAACTTGCTCAATTAAATTATTTTTGAACATGCAAAATATGTTTTCAAACCACCAAAGTATAACCTTTTCAAATGTGAATTTTAAATTATGTTTTGAGCAAATAAAATTCAAATAAAATTCATGCTTGTTTTAAATTCATTTAAAACTTGTTTAATTTTGTTTAAGTCATAATAAATTCATACAAATTCCTTTTTCAATATTTGAAACATGTAATCCACCCAAAATTTCATGATCTTTTTAAATATGAATTTTGTTATTTATTTTGCACAAATTACCTTGGTGAAAACAACAAATACATGTGTGTCACCTTTAAGGAACCAAAAATTCCTTAACTTAATAAGTACAATTCTAAATTGCTAAACCTCATTTCCATTTGGTTCTATTGTTGTTATTTTGTTGTTTTCCTCATGCATGCATCATACTAAACCACTCTCACCTGTTGGTTAGTTGGAAAACAAATAATCCAACCAAAATCCATGGGCTTTTCATATGCAACTCAAAATTGCATATGTGTCCATTTAATTTGTGTTATCATGTCAATTAGTTTATTTTGATGCATCTATTAGCTTGACATGCATCATCCCCTGATTGTGCACTATGCCATGATATTGATTGTTATTTTCTCCTGTATTGTTTGTTTGCTTCTTCTCGAATAGACGACGACGTTGAGACCGACGATCTTTACGACACCCCTTCTAAGGATCTAGCTCAGTACTCGGCTGCTGAGTTTGCAGGCAAGTTATCACTCACATGAACCATTGTGTTCCTTTCAACATTGGTTACCGATACTTTCCGTTGTCTATATTTGCTAGCCCTATGTATCGTTGCTTCTGTTATGAACCTATCACATGATACCCTGAACCCTGATATTGCCTCACCTCCAGTCCTAAAACCTCGTTGCATGGGCCCGTGTCTTACTAGCATGCTTAGGGTTGTTTTGCTCGAGTCTGTTATCAGATACTTTCTGTTATCATATCTGCTTATATTCTGGGGCTCGATGTTAAACAACAACCTGTTAATTTGAGGTAATAATAAATTGCTGATAAGGCACCGGCAGGAGGCCCGGCGTGGTTTTGAGGCCTGCTAGTGTCGACCCTAATTAGGAAAAGGGTCTTGTCTACTGATCCATGATGAGCGCACTATCCGCATGTGGGAGGCGTGTATGGGCGCCCCCCTCAATTTGATTCGATTCGCATCTCGTCCAAATCACCACACCTAGTTCGGGCTTTCCATTTGATGCACGCATATGCAGGTACGAACCCGAGGCCAGGGTGGAACTTTTGTAGTCGGCATTTAGGGCGGCGTGGTCTTCCAGTGCTATGAGGGTCCCCTTTTCTTCGTGGGGCTCGATTAGCCGCGCACGCACAACACGTGGTGCTTTGGGCTTGATGCGAAGAAGAGTTGAGTTGTGTAGAGTGCCCCGCTTGGTGGAAGTGCATTTCCATCCTGGCGGGATATTCTTACGTGTACGGCCAAATTGGTGCACCCCTGCAGGGATAAATCTTCTCGAGAAGCCGTGTTTTCCGCGGTTATGGTTGACTTGGTGAAAGTACTGGCTAACAAGTACTCAGAACAACTTACACCTAACTAATGATAACTTGACTAGTAATAGGCTTATTGACACAACAATTTGATCCATCATTACTCCAACTGGGTGAGTTATCCTCGGATTGCTTCTTTGGATAAGGGGCGAGATCCAGGATGGGTTTGTTTGGTGGTTAGCTGTAGTTGGTTACGATACGCTATCTTATCTCTTTCTGTTAGACCGGAAGTTGTAGTATGTTCTGTAGTTGGTTAGTGCAGCCAGTTGCAGCATCTTTTATACCCCATTTCTTCCGTTGAACCCAAGGCATCTGTGCTTGGTGTTGACGGGCTACACTTTGGTGAACTGTGAGTCTTGCTTGCCAGTACGTTTATGTACTGACCCCTTTGGGGTTGTGGTTTCCGCAGACTACGCTTACGAGGATCCAGGTGACGGCTACTACGTGGAGTTTGACGAGGCTGCTGACGAGTAGTTAGCGGACCCGGGCAGGATCCGAGACATCGTGGATGGGCTCCGTTTTCTTTTCATTCCCGGCTTCTTAAGCCAATTTGGATTTGTCTGTACTCAGACCCCTTTGAATGCTTCCGCTGAGATGTAATGATGTTATGTTGGGACATGTGTCCTCTGGATGATTGTATTTGCTATTCTCTGCCCTAGTGAGGGCTAGTTGCAACTTATTTCAATCTTTTGTGTCTTAGAGATATGTTATGTTATCATCTTGTTCAAAGCCGTTGACGTACCATGTGTGTATGGTATGAAGTACGTCAATGGTAGTGTCCTGATTTCTACGGGATAGTTTACATCGACGGTGAACAGTAAAGATTGGTTGTCACACATAAGTGTTGGCCTACTCGTAAGAGATGCGGGTGCCGGTAAGCCCCGTAATCCAATCAAAATACTGTTCAGTTTGTACGGTGAGTATCCTCTAGAAGTCCGGGTGCGACACGTCAGCAGATTTATTAGTCGGCTGGGGGATAAAGCCTTACCACTCTACAAGTTGCTGAAGAAATCCGACAAGTTCGAGTGGACAGAAGAGGCTGATGCAGCGTTAACCCAGTTAAAGGAAACTTTGATGAAAGCTTCGATTTTGGCATCCCCAAAAGACGAAGAACCTACGTTATTGTACCTCATGGCTACAAACAGGGTTATTAGTGCGGTAATCGTTGTGGAGCGGAAGAAAGACGAACAAAGCATACCAGACCAGCATCCGGTATATTAGATAAGTGAAGTTTTTTCCGAATCTAAACAGAGGTACCAACACTATAAAAAACTGGCATATGGTGTGTTTTTCGCATCAAGAAAACTGCGCCATCACTTCCAAGGGCATTCCATAACGGTGGTATGTAAAGCACCACTAGGGGACATTATAAACAATGCGGAGGCAACTGGCCGAGTCGCCAAATGGGGAATCGAGCTAGCAGGCTTCGACATTAAGTATCAGCCAAGGACGGCAATAAAATCCCAGGTTTTGGCAGATTTTGTCGCCGACTGGACGGAAGCAATGGAGAAAACACCAATGCCGGAGTCCGAATACTGGGTCATGCACTTTGACGGATCCAAGATGAAGGAGGGCGCTGGCGCCGGCGTAGTCTTAAAATCCCCTAAGGGAGACACAATGGAGTACGTATTGCAAAAACACTTCAACGCCAGTAATAACGTGGCAGAATACGAAGCTTTGCTCCATGGCTTGCATATTGCAAAGGAAATAGGAGTAAAGTGCATCTTGTGCTATGGCGACTCGGATTTGGTACAGCATCAGCTTAACCAAACCTGGGACGCCAAAAGCCCTATAATGGCCGAATACCGGAGAACGGTGGACGAGTTCGCCATCTGTTTCTTTGGATTTGAAGTACTCCACATCAAAAGGGAGGAAAATTGGAACGCGGATGCGTTAGCCCGCATGGGATCAGAGAGGGTAAAAACCTTACCACCAGGTGTATTCGTTCAGCATTTGCACGAACCATCCATAAAAGGTGGAGATGTTGATTATCCTCTGGCTTCCGAATCAATTGAAGTTATGCTCGTCAAACCGGACTGGACAATTCCGTATCTAAACTTCTTAGTCAATCAGAAGTACCCGGAGGGAGCAGACGAAGTCTTGCAAAGACAAATACAGCGTCGATGCAAAGGATACGCGGTAATTGACAATTGTCTGTATAAACGCAGTACTTCCGGAATTTTTCAGCGGTGTATCTCACCAGAAGAAGGACGAGAAATACTGGAATAAATCCATGCCGGAGATTGCGGACATCATGCTCAATCAAAAAGCATAGTTAAAAAAGCATTCCGCGCTGGGTTTTTCTGGCTAACAGCCAAGACAGATGCTGAGCACATAGTTAATACGTGCGCTGGGTGTCAATATTACGCCAAGCAGACTAATTTGCCGGCCCAAGCACTCAAAACTATCCCCATTACATGGCCGTTTGCGGTCTGGGGGCTAGATATGATGGGACCGTTCAAAACTGCAAGAGGTGGACTTACACATCTACTCGTAGCGGTAGATAAGTATACCAAATGGGTGGAGGCCAAACCCATCAAAAAGCTGGATGGTGCAACTGCCAGAAATTTCATCATTGACTTGGTAATGAGATACGGCGTTCCACACAGCATAATAACCGACAACGGGACAAATTTCTCCATTGGGGAGTTGGCAAGATATTGCCGACAAACGGGAATTCTCCTAGATCTCGCATCTGTGGCACACCCGCAATCCAATGGACAGGTTGAGAGAATGAATAGCTCAATCCTGCAAGGAATACGCCCAAGACTCGAATCTCCTCTACACAGAGCAGCTGGAGCATGGGTAGAAGAGTTACTTTCTGTGCTTTGGAGTATTCGAACGACGCCAAATAGGTCAATTGGGCAAACCCCGTTTTTCCTAGTTTATGGTACGGAAGCTATTCTTCCAACGGACATGATCCATGAAAGCCCAAGAGTGCAAGAGTTCGATGACTCAGACGCCGAAGAAGCACGACAGGATGCCGTTGATCTCCTAGAAGAGGAACGAGAGCTTGTGCTTCAACGATCCGCCATCTACCAGCAAAGTTTGCGACGTTACCATAGTCAGAAAATCAGGCATCGTTCTTTTAAAGAAGGTGACTTAGTGTTGAGATTGGTGCAGCAAAGAAAGCACAAATTGGCCCCAGTCTGGGAAGGACCATTTGTAATCAGCAAAGCTATGAAAAATGGGTCATATTATCTTGTAGATATTCGGGACACGGAAGATGATCCCGAGAAGCCGAATCGCAAAAGAAAGAGAAAGATAGATGATGAACTAGGAGAGACAAAGAGGCCTTGGAGCATATAGCAGTTACGTCCCTTCTATACTTAGTTCAATTTCTATGTAAACATCTTTGAGATCATGAAATAAAGTTGTCGGAATTTTGATATCCATGTTTTTACAAGTTTATTATAGTACAAAGCATGATTCCACCTTATCTATTTCCCAATGATCTTACAAAATACTCAATGTTAACCCGAATTGTGCCTGCGTGCTCGGTGTTTAAAAACTGAATGACTTTCAGCTTGCTAAACGGCTAAAGGAAACTCGGATTGTGCCTGCGTGCCCAAGTTTCAAAAAATTCCTTACTTTTCTCTAAGTATTATCTGATTGTTTATGTGTTGGGTCACTGAAGTTAGTTAGTAAAAATGCTTTTAGTATGATCCATGTTTCCGAGTTCAAGCTGATCGGCTCTACCCAGTTACTCGGCATGACGATTCATAATACTATTAAGCCATTTCAAACACTAAAGACAGTTAAAACATATAAGCCAGAGAACTTAGAAGGCAAAGGAATATTAAAACCCGAAAACCTTGCAAAGAATTTCATAATTAAAACTGCAAAAGGCGGAGTTCTTGTTTATACAAAAGGAATAGAAGCATTACAATATGAATTACATTGTAAAAGTGCAGTAATGCTCCTATTGTCTAAGTTCCGCCATCCAGGACCAGGATAGCCCTTCAAGCATCCGAGTCTTCGTCGCTGCTGTCATTCTCGGGGCTTCAGGGACCTTCTCTTCCGGATAGGTGATAGAGATGTTTACCATAGAGGCAATCTTGGTAGCATGGCCTTTGATCTCATCAAAGATGCTGGCTCGTTGGTTCTCTGTGTATCCTTGAGGGATACCGGATGCCACACGCCAAGATTTGGCACCAGGGTAATGCATACGCATAAGGCCTAGAGCCATGCGTGCACCACCCCGTGCAGCGGAGCGTATGGAGGACTCCTGGATTCTGCCACCTCCAGGATAACACCCGGAAGTTTATAAATCTCCGAGAATTCTATGGTACTCGCAGGGAAGAACTTGCTGATCAATTGCATCCCAGCATTTCTGATCGCATTCCATACCTTACCAAAGGCTCGGATTTTGTCAATGCGAGAAAGACCTGGATAATTTCCTGTTTGTTGAAACAAGCCTCCAAAAAGGTTAGGTGACAAAACAGAGAAAGAAAGAAAGACATGGACGCATCGGTAAATGAAATAACACTCACCGAGAACCTTGTCAATTTTGGAACATTCCTTTAGGCGAAGGATTAAGATACTTTCCAAATCCTGGATAGTGGATTTATCTTTCTCCACCTGTTTGGAAGCGTTGGATTGAGCAATTCCAAGGGCCAGATTACTGGCTTCCAGTTCTTCTCGAACCTTCATAAGCTCCTCATGAAGGTCCGAATTCTCCTTGCGAAGACGTTCGGCATTGCTGGCATCTTCGGCTACTTCCTTGGCCTTAACCAAAGCAGCTGAAAATCAAGTAAAAAATTCCGAGTTTAAAAATATCTCGGGAAAATGCTTATTGATAATCCGGATAAAACAGAGTAAAAGCATACCTGTTGTTTCCGATAACTGTAGCTGAGATGATGCCAGCTCATTATCCTTAGACTTAATAATAGACTGAAGGGTTTTCACCTCTTCATTCTTGATGTTAAGTTTATTAAAAACTTCTAAGTTTATGGCATTAGCAGAATGCTGCAACACGGAAATGAAAGCCAAATGCTTAAGTATGAACAAGCATAGTAAGAAGCCTTAAGAAGAAGCCAGGCTTTCAACTTAATGCTTGGGGGCTGGAGGTATTACCTGGCTCATTTCTCGCAAGTTTGCCGAAGTCTCGTTGAATTCTTTTGCATAGTCCGAGAAAAGAATCCCAACATGATGAAGGCCATCTTGTACGACCTGACGAGGTGAAAATACGAAATCATTGCGAACAATTAATCCGCCTTGTGGCCAAGGGAGAATCAGAGGGGCAGGGGCGAAGAATTTCTTAGCCTCTGGACGAATATATCCAAGGTCGTCGAATGGTTCTTCCTTTATCTGGATATTGCTGTCCAAATTGGAGATGGGTTCGTTTCCAACAGATGACCGGAGATTTCCACCCGTCTGTGTTTCCGTTCTCCCCCTCACGCCCGTGGTTGCAGAAGAAGATTCTTCTTTGATAACAGCTTTATGTTTCTTCAACTTCTTTGCCTTCAGAGGAGTTGGGGCAAGGCTGAAAGGAGAATATCCCGGAAATAAAAATCTTGAAGAACCAAAGGAAAATGATAACTAGGGAAGCTCCAGTAAAATACCTGGAGGTGGCTATGGGGATTCCGTCAACAGCTACCGTTTTCCCGAAAGTCATTTGCCTTTTGTGTTTCCGATTATTATAAAAGCTAGCATGTAATTCGCTAAGCTCGATGTCGGAAGCAAGATCAGCTCCTTGAAGTTCGTCGAACTAGGAAAGAATTAACGTTATGTTGAAAGTCGGAGAAAGAAGTTAATCTGAAGAAAACCCGGAAGCAAGGAAAAGTATAAATACCTTTGGGACCAGATTTTCACGTGATAAATCGCCAGACTTTCTTCAATTTGATCGCTGGTGGCGACCAGTTGGTGAAGCCGCTTCATAAAATCATTCTTGGTATAAGCCTTATCTGTCCCCCTCATGCTATCTTCTGGCCCTTTGTATTCGCAAAGAAGCCGGGAACGAAAGGAAAGAGGTTGAATGCGGCGTCCAAACCAACATAAAACGGTATCCTTCCTAGTTAAAGAAGGCTGAGAGGAAGTAAGTTTGGCGATACGTCGTTTTATCTTCATCAGGTTTTCCGGCAATGTTTGTACTGCTACGACTGTCCAACTCTCTCGAGGGATGGCAGCGGAATTAACAAATGGAGGAACCCCGGTTTCCTTACCAGGGAATGGGATGTCCTGATGGTAGAAGAAAGAACCTAGCCAAGATTGGGCAGGTTCCGGCATTTTTATCGTTGGGTACCAATCTTCTCTGAACTTCCGAAAGGTGAAAGATATAGTTCCGCAGATAGGAGAAATACCTTCTGTGATGTTATGTTTTACCTCAAAGCAATATTGCCAAAAATCTAGACTAGGAGTTATCCCGAGATACCCTTCAAAAAGGGCTTGGAAACTAGCTAGATAGAGGATGGAATTTGGAGTAAGATTATGTGGCTGGACGCCATAATAGTTAAGGACGTCTAAGAAAAAGGCGGAAGGAGGTAAACCCATACCTCTCGTGATGTGAGAGGTAAGGAGGACGCGTTCTCCGTCTTTTGGTTTGGGCTCGAGTTCGCCTTCCGAGTTCCGCCATTTGCCTTTAACTATTAATCCCTCTTTTGACATTCGTCGAAGGAGGAGGAGAGGAGTGTTACTCGGACTCCAATTGCCGACGAATTCCGTTGCTTCGTTAGCTCCGGCGACGGTAGGCTCGACGCCATGGAATGTGATCTTCTCCTCCGCCGTCTAGGGAGCGAACGGCGGGGAAGGTACGGAGCTCGAGCCCGCAACGTTCATGGCGGCGGAAAGATCACCTCCGCCCGCCGCAGAAGCCGCGGTCTTTTCCGGCTCGCCGCCGGCGTGCGTTGGGGATCCTAGCTGTGGATCCAAGTCGCTGATGATGTCGTCGATGGTGTGCGCGGCGGAGCGAGTGGGGGAAGACGGCGAGGATGCCATTGGGTGGCGGCGCGTTTCGACTCCGGTGGTGTTCTGGGTGCGATGTGCGCTCGGGAACGGTTCTTCGCTCGAGGGCTCGTGCGCAGTAATGGTGTGGAGAGTGAGAGAGCGGAAGGATTTTAGCGAGGACGAACACGACTATTTATAGCCGGAAATCCGTCAAGATACGTGCCAACGGCTATTTTGACCGTTGGATGATCAACGCGTGTCACTCGCCGGAAAATCTGGGAAATGAAACGACAGGGTAATGATGGCTATCTCCTTGTTTCCCGTGAGAATCTGTCAGAGATACGTTACTGGGTTTCCCGCGTGAAACCCAAACGACCCTTACGTCAGCATGATTAAAGCGCTGACATAGGAAGTTCCTTCTCCGCGAAGGATCATGAGAGAAAAGCCGGATTTTCAGGATTCCGAGTTTCACGTTACCATCTCTTTTCAAAGAAGAATAAGAAGAATCAAGACTGCTGATCGAAATTTCTCGGACAAAGCACATTTGGCGAAAGGCGGCGAATCAGAGTTTTAATCCTTCTTGGGGGCTACTGTCGGATATATACCAAATAGGGGTATATCAGATGGTAGTCAAAGTGCCGGATTATCAGGGTGGCCCAAGCGGTAGTGGGCTGTGGTCCATTGGGCGGCCCAGTAACCCGAGGCACAGAAGCCGGATTCTAGAAGGACCCGGATCACGGCCCACGTGATCTGGCTTGGAGGAGAAGACGGATTCCTTACTTTCCAAGTTATAGTTACCGTAGTCTTCTAGGTTTCCTATTCTGTAAGCCCTAATCCGGCTATTATATAAAGCCGGACGGGAGATAAGTTTGATAACGCATAACAGAGAAGAGGATATAGGATAACTCGCCGGGAAGTTGATCCTCTGCGAATAGCTAGATCTAAACCTCACATTGTAATTATATATCCAGGCTTTAGTCCTGATTAGTGAGAAGTGCAGGAGTAGGCACGTCGTACTGTCGCGACGTACCGAACCTGGGTAAATCATGTGTTCACTGTCCACCACGCGATCACGTTACCCCACGTCTCTACCGTAGTCTCATGGCACCCCCGTCTATAAAAACTACTACGATGTCTCGACAATCGGATTCATCGTGTACTCCATCGGCAATCCGCTTGACCAGTGGCTCAAGGACATGCCAGCCGTCGCCTGAGATGCGATCCATACGCGTGCGACGCCTAAGTTCTGGTAGCCAGGCCTCGGGCCTCGGCCTTCATCTTCTCAGTTAGAGTTTCGTAGTTTGATTCAGGTCCTCATAAGCTCTATGCTAATATACTGTGTAATTTTCTTTCCCGTGTGCCGCACACGGTAAAGAACTCTTTGCCGTGCGCCCGATATGCAGCACACGGTAAAGACCGGAGGCACACGGGAAAGATAAGCTCTCCCGTAGTGCCACATGCCACTTATTAATTTGGTTTTGCTTGGCCTCCGATTTCCTTATGTGTTAAGTTGGACATCCATATTCCTTGGATGTGCCTTGAGATTCATTCACATGGATCGAGACTAGGCCAGATGGCTAGACGGACCCTCCTCTCCTTGTGTTGTCGTTGTTTTCTTCGCAAAGAGCGGAATTGGCGATCTTTGTTGCAATGTTACTATCCATTACCTTAAGGACTTTTTTTTAGAAACACGGTACAGACACAAGCGCTCACATACACGCGCATACACTCACCCCTATGAACGCACACACGCACACCCTACCCCTATGAGCACCTCCGAGATACTGAGTCGACGGGTCTTGAGATTGACGAAGTCGCCACAGGCGCCTCGCTGTTGACGGGAACGTCGCCTCCCACTGAAAGAAAATTCCGGCTAAATGCGACACACAGGTATCAAACCTGGGGTTTGAACTCTGGTGGGCTGTGGGTACAACCACCCTGCTAACCATCCAACCACAGGTTGGTTCGCATTACCTCAAGGACTTAAGCCGGGTGCCAACAGTGGCTTCTCACGCATATGCCGTCCTCGTGACACTCTTTTGTGTGCCCATACACGTGTCACGTACATCCTCACATTCTAGGTGGAGGCCGTGTAGGCCCTTCTGTTGCGTAGGTTCTTCTCTCCCGAACCCTATCTTTTCAGTTCCCACCACCGGCGGTAGCGGCGGCGGAGCAGCAGGTAGAGTCGGCAGGGACTCGCAGTGAGAGGAAATCCATGACGTCCTCTCCTCTCTCTTCTCCATCTCCGCACCTCAGTCCCCTCATCTCCTCCCCCCTACTCCAGCAGTTCTAGCCCCCGCAACCTTTCGCAGAAAGTCCAACCCTTGATCCAGATCGCGTCTGCGGCGATCTCGGGCCATGGAAATGCACAGGTCCCTCTCGTCCCTTCTCCGACCGGCCTCCCGCACCCGGGGTACCTCCTCTTCTCCGTCCCCCCGCGTGCCCCCGCTCTACCGCATGACCCCGGCCGGCTACCTCTTCAGCCGCACCGCCGCCTGCGCCACCACCTCCGCCGCCACCGAGGTCCCCGTCGAGAAGTTACCGCCCTCCTCTGAGAAGTACGTCGGCAGGAAGATCATGGATGAGTTCACCGGCGCCAGCTCCGTCGCCCATGTCTGCCAAGTCATCGGCGCCGTCGTTGACGTGTGGTTCGATGAGGGCCTCCCACCCATCATCACCGAACTTGATGTGCTCGACAACAGCATCCGCCTCGTGCTCCAGGTCGCATAGCATCTCGATGAGAATATGCGGTAAAATTGGCACACATTCGTCCCGTGTTTGATTATGTTACGCAAGTAGAGGCTGAAGAAAATCTTCCCCTTTCTGAGTAAACACATTAGTCCAAGGTTCTCAATAGATTATTTAGAAGACGAAGGTTTTAGTTTGAACTGATAACTAGTTAAGATCGCACACAAATGGTACGTATAGACCTACTAAAGTTTTTAATATACATGTTGAGTGTTGTATTGAGATTGGTTGTAGGCTTGGAGCAGAAAAAAATTCTTTTGTGCTCAGATTTTTCAGTGATGCTGTGTTGCAGCTGATTTATGCACAATTGGAGAGGTCACCCTTGAGCTGGAAGAGTGTATGTTCTCCTGGAAGTAGGAATGATTCATGTGGTTAAGGTAATAGATGTCGTGTGCCTTTTGTTTTCAGAAGCATAATTATTTAGTAAATGGTAGATATAAGTTATCCACGAGATGAGGAGATCCTGATTGGCTCATTCACCAGCCAAAATTGTCAATGTACTTATAGAAACTCAAGTTTGTTTCGGTTGATTGGTTTTATTCTTACATTGACCTCCACAATTGGTGTTGCTAATAATCACTATAGGTTCAGAGTCTTTTTATTTCTTCATTTTCTAGGTTCAGAGAACACTATGATGTGCTAACTTCTTTCGTTTTTGGCAAATTGATAAATATAGAGTATTCCTGTTTGTAAGGAACTATAGTGAGGCAGTGCCAAGTATTGGTTGTACCATATGCTTCCGTTATCTTTTGAGTGGATAAAAAACACTAAAAAAATTGGGTGCTACTTTGTTGGGATTCTTGTGTTCTCTTTACTTAGTTAGAATCATTCAATGCCTTGCAGGATTACAAGCATCCCGAGCCATGAATTTTAGTTCTCAAACTTGTCGAACTTATTTTCAAAGGTTTTCCGCATTAGAAAGAATTGTAGACAATGCCATCTTATTTTATTTATCTGCTTTATGTGTTCGTGCTAAGGTGCTTCCTACCGTCCTATATGACCTTGTTGTACACAAATATCACAGTGCGAGTTGAGCGGTTCAGCCTCAGTACCGCAATAATCTCACCGGCACTTGATGATGGCGACCTAATTGGCGGTGCCCATCTCCATGTAGCCTCATTTAGTATATCTTTACATGTTTCTCTAATATATATTGGCACGCATGTAGTTTTCTTATCTTTCTAGCCTCTTGTTTGACCGGCTGGCTAACTATATTCCTTATGTGTGCTTATATTTTCATACTCTAAAGTGGAGGGTGAAGGGAAAGTTCCACAATGGGTTCGTCTTGTGGACTATCGCTTGTTACCTATACTGCTATAAGTCATGCCTTTGGTTTGCTTCCAGTTTCCTTTTTCTTTTAAGAACATGTTTGACGCATTTTATTTTCATGCCCAACGCATTAACCGTTTGTTAGCTTCCAAATGTGGACGTACCAATGGCTTTTAGCCTGGTATTTATGGTCCAAATTTATTTTATTTGTCCATGCAACATTGTTTGGCCTATGCTTGCAATGTATGTGGACATATTTTCTGTCAGGAAATGGATTTTTAATGCTAGGAGATTGCAAGGCGTTGTCGTAATTCTAGCACACATATTATGTAAGTTTCCACTCTCCACAAGATGTCCCAAGTATAGTTTCATTTCATCACTTCTGTACATGTCGAATAGTCCATTTTTTCTTATTTCAAACAGGCTTGATTCTGTTGGATTCACTTTTTAACAGAAATGCAAATTGAGCAGCCGACTCCCTTCTCTAAGGAGAAATTGCTTCATGTGTTCCATGATAGCATTCCTTATGTTATTTGATGAGGACATCCCTAGTACATCTATTATTTCTCCCATTGATGATGATGCTGTTATTCAAGAGAAGCATGATGAAGTGAGGATTGGACCAATGCACTACTAGAGAAAAGCCTATAGGAGGAAATGAGGGCTCGAGGCACATATTGGCAAAATGCGCCTCCTATATATTATGCGAGGCGCATTTCGAAGATGTGCCTCCTATAATGCATATATAGGAGGCGCATTCCAAAAATATGCTAGTTTCTTGTGTATGCCAAATCAATCTACTCAATCTTGCCTTGCAAACACAGATGCATTTATTTCTTGACGTGTAGAGCCTTACCCACCGTGCTACTTTGATTGGTTGATTCATGTGTTTTGTAAACAAAAACAGTACTAGATAATACGCCTCGCATAACCCAAATACGCGAGGCTTGGCGCTGGAGGCGCATTCTATATGCGCCTCGCATAACAAAAAAATGTGCCTCCTATAATCTTTTCTGTAGTAGTGATGACTAGATCAAGAACTAAATTATTACAACACAGGTGAATCCTCTCTTATTAGAATATGATGGTTGTTTTCATGAGAGGTTTATACTAACTAAATCCATGCACTTATGTATTCTCAGGTTGTTGATAACACAAGCATGAGCGGAGATGATCATGAAGAGTAGCTGAGCATGGATGAAGATGGACATGAAGAGGAGCTGGAAAACAATTGCTAGAAGGATGAAAACAAAGAATAACAAAGAATAACAACTGTTATTTCCTGGAATAACAAGGACTAACAGTGAATAACAATTGTTATTTGAAGAATAACAAGGGGATGGCGCCTCCAACAAGGTTAAATGCGTCTAGTAGAAATCCTATTATTAATAGGTATGGTTTGTATACGATCTAGGCCGCACCCCTTAATGGTGGGTCGGTTTGTATCAAGTTAGGTTCGAGTCCAAGTCCAAACAAGCCCAATGTGGGTCCTATTCAGGTTGGGAAGGGATGCTTGCGCAATACCCCTTGTGGCCGCACCCTACCCCCTCATATATACCCCTTGGTGCGAATTAGATAGGTTAGACTACGATAAAACATAAACCCTAGACTCTAGATTGTATTGTTTGAAGCATTCATCTTGATTGATACTACCTTTGCAAATCTGAGTGTATTCTGCTGTTCCACTGGGAATAAGGAGAAACAGGACAACTTGTAGTCGGTGGCTACTTGTGCAAGAGTGTGGAGTCTCGAATATCCGAAGGGGTTAAGTGTTGTTGCAATTGGTGACAGGGTTTAGCCAAAGGAGAGAGCGAGGTATCACATTGGTTATCACATTATCAGAAAGTTCACTGAGAAGATCGGGCATCCCCTTATCATCTTGGTATCAGATTACTGGGTTTACTCGGTGAGTTGTATCTATCCCTTTAGTTCGAGTTGTTTTTCATACCTATACACAAAAAGATACAAAAATAGTGTTAGATCATTGTCTTAGCCTTAGATAATCTCTAGTTTTCAATTTCTAGTGTTGTTTTGTGTTTTGATTTTTTGTTTCTTTTCTCTTTTTGTGTCTTTTAGTTTTCGAGTTAGGGTTAGGGTTCTAAGTGTTCGTCGAGTTCTTATCAAGAGTCCACCAAAATTCCATCCAAAAATATCAATCCGATCGGGTGATGTGTTCAATTTCGAGTTCAATTTGTTTTCTGCCGCGACACGTGTTTTTGCGATTTCTCTGTCGCCGCCGAATTCTTGTCGCAGTTGGATTCCTACCGCGCGCTTATAAATCCCATCCGCAGCACCGCATCGCCCTTACCGCATACCACCCGCACGCGCTGCCACGGCACACCCCCGCGTCGATTTCCTGCCGCGCGCGCAAAACCCTGCCGTACCGCACAGCTGCTGTCGCGCGCAAAACCACAGACAACCTCTGCTGTTATGCGCGCCCACCCCACCCGCAAACGGTGCCCGCGCTGGTTTTCACCGTTACGCTGCTCCCACGCGCTGCCGTGATAGCATGTTGGTTTGTTTCTCTGTTGTGGTACCAAAACCCTGCCGTGGACTGTTCTATTATCTCTAGCTATTTTCCTTTAGGTTTCTGTTGACATTTTCTTTAGGATTTCTTTTCCAATCTTTGTGAGCCATAGACACGGCCTTTCTACAACAATTAAATAGGTACCTTGCCCACAAGACTAGCTACTTTCTTGCTCTTATACAAGCTGCTCATTATCATATCATTGTGTCACATTGATTAAAGCTTTGTTTTCACTTGTTATTGTTGCTCCTTTAGTTGTTATTCGGCCAGTAAAAATTATTAAAAAAAGAGAAAAGAGAAAAAGAGAAAAAGCAAAAAGAGAGGCCATTGAGACATATTGTTATTGCTATCATTTGGAGATATTTTCTTTGCTATCATTGACACTACACATTGAGCAATCTTGTGCCTGTTTATCATTGAGCTTGGCTAGTGTCTTTCTAGAGCATTGCAAAATTCCATACACATATTTGCATTGCCACATTTTTCTCCAATTTGGTGTGTGTTTCCTAGGTGTTATTTTTGTATCATTCACAAACAGTAATAGGACTTGTTAATTGGTGATTGTTAGGTATCCATACCAAGCCCCACCATATAACCTGTTTTACCTTTGTGAGAGCAAAAACCCCGGGGTATTGTTTTCTTCACACCAAGTCACATTAGTTGCTATTACTTGTGGTAAGATTTTCTTTTCACTTTGGAACAGTAAGGATCACCTCTTTTGCTGGTTTTGGGTGAGTTGGGAGAGGACACCAGAACCCATAGAAATTTGTTTATTTCACTAACCTATTAATCATGGTTGCTCCTAGTGATGTTTCTACATAGGCTAAGAGGGTTGATGGTGATGAGCATGTGAAGTGGAGAGATTTGGAGGAGATGCAAGAACAATTGAATACAACCATTGCTGCAAAAAATTCAGAATTACATTCTCTCATTGACAAGCATGGAGTGGACATGGATACACATGTTCAGAATTTCAGCCTACAAATTGATACTGTGACTGAAACAGCTACTGCCACACAAGAGAAAGTTACAACTATACAAACTTCTCTTGCCACATTGACTACTCAAATTGTTTCCTTGACTACTTTGGTGAATCAAAGACTACCTGCTGAGGATAATGGTAGTGCTTTTGGTGATGATGATCTCGAGGAGGGAAATGTTATCCCTCATGGCCGTGGGGTGGTATAGGAAATCATGGTGATGGCCGTGGAGGTGGCTTTCTTGCTAGAAGGGTCCAAGTACAAGAACCAAACCGAGAGGATGATGGGCTTGGCAAACCAAAATTCATGTTACCATCCTTCAACTTTGATACTGATGATGTAGAAGAATACCTCATGTGGGAGCTGAAAATAGAAAAATTGTGGAGGATGCATGAGTATACTGAGGAGAGAAAAATTAAACTTGCTTCTTCATGTTTTGATGGCTATGCTTTGCTATGGTGGGATAATATTACAAGAACAAGAGCAAGAAATAGAGAACCTGAAATTGTTACATGGAGGGAGATGAAGCAAGTTATGAGAGACAGATTTATGCCTAAAACTTATTTGAGATCATTATTTGACAAGTTGCAACACTTGAAGTAAGGCTCAGAATCTGTGGATGCATATTTTAGGGAGATGGAGCTGATATTGCAAAGATCAAGAGTGAGAGAAGATGTTGAGCACACTATGCAAAGATTTCTCTCAGGTTTACAATTCAAAATCAAGAGCATTGTTAGGCATGTGCAATATAGTGATATGAATGAGCTATAACATCAAGCAAGGGAGGTAGAAAAACAATTGGCCGAGGAGGCACTTACGGCTCCAAGGAGGACCTTCATACCTAGGTCTTCTTTCTCATCACCACCACCACAGCCAGCCCCTAGCCGTGGGGTTTCCACCACCAAACCCGAGAGCTCTTCCTCTATGACTAAGAGGCAAGTGCAACCAGAAGAAAGTGCAAGTGGATCCACTAATTGTATAGCTAGAAATAGAGACATGAGCTGCCATACGTGTGGAGGAAAAGGGCACTTCAAGAGAGATTGTCCAAATAAAATATTATGCTTATTAATGAGGACAATGAATATGAGACAGGTGATGATGCTGATCCTAATGAGGAGGATGGTTATGATGATGATGGGACTGTTGATGCATATCCTTCCACTTATCCTACTTTTGTTTGCACACCAAGAACATTGAGTATTCTCCCTAGTCCAGAAAGTCAAAGATGCAACTTATTTAACAAGAGCAATTGTAGGTCCTCAATTGGCTTGCAAAGTGATCATTGATGGAGGTAGTTGCAGAAATTTAGCAAGAAAAGAATTGTGTGCAAAGCTCAAGTTGAGATATATTCCACATCCTCATCCTTATCATATACAGTGGCTTAGTGATAAAGGAGAGATGAAGGTAACCCACATGGTGAGAGTTCAATTTCAGATTGGGCCTTACAAAGACACCATTGAGTGTGATGTGGTTCCCATGTCAGTTTGTCACATGTTGCTTGGGAGACCTTGGCAGTTTGATAGGAGTGTTACACATGATGGGAGAGAAAATACCTATCAGCTGAAGTGGAATGAAAAGGACATCATATTGAGACCTATGACACGACAACAAATTGTAAATGAGTCTAGACAAAAAATTCATGTAAATTCTGAGAGTGATAGTGATGGACATGAGGGTGAAAACAAGAGTGCTGTGAGTGAAAATAGAAAAACCAATCTGAGTGGTAAATTTAAAAGTGAGGGAGTGAGCCTATTATGCATGTTAGCCACTAAAGAGGACTTGAGAGAATTTCGAGAGGATCCTAGTATGCTTCCTATAGTGCTTATGCACAAGGGAGAAATATTGGTTTCTAATGACATGACCCCTATTCCTCTTGGTGTTTCTCATGTTTTGCAGGAGTTTGATGATGTTTTTTCCGAGGAAGTACCAGCAGGGCTGCTACCATTGCGTGGTATTGAACACCAAATTGATTTAATTCCTGGAGCAACATTGCCAAACCGAGCCCCTTACAGGACTAATCCCCAAGAGACAAAAGAGATACAAAAACAAGTGCAGGAGCTTCTTGATAAAGGGTACATTCGCATTAGCCTTTCTCCATGTGTTGTTCCTGTTATTTTAGTTCCTAAAAAAGATGGTACTTGGCGTATGTGTGTAGATTGTAGAGCAATTAACAACATCACTATTCGTTATCGTCATCCTATACCTTTTTTGGAAGATATATTAGATGAATTAAGCGGTGTTGTTGTTTTCTATAAAATTGATTTGCGTAGTGGTTATCATCAAATTAGGATGAAAGAGGGGGATGAATGGAAAACTTCTTTCAAAACTAAATTTGGTTTATATGAATGGTTAGTGATTCCTTTTGGTTTAACAAATGCACCTAGTACTTTCATGAGACTTATGAACCATGTTTTGAGAGAGTTTATTGGTAAATTTGTGGTAGTTTATTTCGATGATATTCTCATATATAGCCACAATAAACATGAGCATGTTGATCATATTAGACAAGTCTTGCATGTATCGAGAGCAAATCCATTATTTGGTAATCTTGCTAAGTGTACTTTTTGCAAAGACAAGGTCATTTTTCTGGGATATGTTGTTTCTAAACATGGTAGTGAAGTTGATGAATCTAAAATTGAAGCTATTAAAAATTGGCCTATTCCAACAAATGTTAGTTAAGTGAGAAGTTTTAATGGATTGGTTGGTTTCTATAGAAGATTTGTCAAAGATTTTATTACTCTTGCTGCACCATTGAATGATTTAACTAAGAAGGGTGTTGATTTTACATGGGGGGTAGAACAAGATAATACTTTTAATGCTATTAAAGAAAGATTGATTTCGGCCCCATTATTGATTTTGCCTAATTTCAACAACCAATTCGAAATTGAGTGTGATGGAAGTGGTATTGGTATTGGTGGAGTGCTTATGCAAGAAAACAAACCTGTTGCTTATTTTTCTGAGAAATTACATGGTGCTCAATTGAATTATTCTTTTTATGATAAAGAATTGTATGCACTTGTTAGAGTTCTTGAGGTTTGGAAACATTATTTGTGGCCAAAATAATTTATCATACATTCTGATCATGAAGCACTAAATTTTTAAAGAGCCAATCTAGCCTTAATAAAAGACATGCTAAGTGGCTTGAATTCATTGAATCTTTCCAATACATAATTAAATATAAGAAAGGCAAAGATAATGTTGTTGCTGATGCTCTCTCTAGGAAAAGCATGTTATTAACTTAATTGGATGTGAGAGTTCCTGGTTTGGAGAGTGTGAAGGATTTGTATGCTCAAGATCATGATTTTAAAAATTCTTATGGGAATTGTTCTAGTGTAAAAGCTTGGGATAAGTTTCATTTGCATGATGGATACTTGTTTAGAGCTAACAAATTATGTGTGCCCGAGTCGTCCTTGCGTTTGTTATTGTTGCAGGAATCATACAGTGGTGGTTTGATGGGACGCTTTGGGAGGGAGAAGACATTGATGATGTTGGCTGGTCATTTCTATTGGCCACGTATGAGAAGAGATGTGGAGAGGTTTGTGAGACGTTGCATCACTTGCAACAAGGCTAAGTCTAAACTAAAACCTCATGGATTATATACTCCTGTTACTTCACCTAATACACCTTGGGAAGACATTAGTATGGATTTTGTGTTAGGTTTTCCTAGGAGTAAAAGAGGACATGATTCAATTTTTGTGGTAGTGGATAGGATTTCTAAGATGTCACATTTTATTGCATACGACAAGAGAGACGATGCGTCGCACATTGCTAATATGTTTTTAGGGACATAGTGAGATTGCATGGAGTACCAACGACTATTGTTTCTGATCGTGATGTGAAATTCATGAGCTATTTCTAGAAGACACTATGGGGGAAGCTAGGGACAAAGCTGCTGTTTTCAACTACTTGTCACCCCCAAACTGATGGACAAACGGAGGTGGTGAATCGCACATTATCCACATTGTTGCGAGCCATGGTCAAGAAAAATCTGCGGGAGTGGGAAGAGTGTTTGCCTCATGTTGAGTTTGCATACAACAGGGTTGTTCATTCTACTACTCAGTTATGCCCGTTTGAGGTGGTGTATGGTTTCAAGCCCATAACACAACTTGATTTGCTGCCACTTCCTACACAAGAGAGAGTCAATATGGAGACTTCAAAACGTGCTGATTATGTGAGGAAGATCCATGAGAAGACCAAGCAAGCAATAGAGAAGAAAGGAAGACATGTAGCTGAGAGAGTAAATAAGAAGACGAAGGAGGTCTTGTTTCGGCCAGGGGATTTGGTGTGGGTGCATTTTCGCAAGGACAGATTTCCCACATTGCGCAAGTCCAAGTTGATGCCACGAGGTGCTGGTCCTTATAAAGTACTTCAAAAGATTAATGACAACTCCTACAAGACTAATATTCCTAGTGATGAATATGGTGTGAGTAATTCTTTTAATGTGGCTGTATTATCACCATACCATGGAGAGGACCTTGACGCGTCGAGGTCGACGCCTTTTCAAGGGGGCGGGAGGATGATGAGGACATCCCTAGTACATCTACTATTCCTCCCATTGACGATGATGTTGTTATTCAAGACAAGCATGATGAAGTGAGGATTGGACCAATGACTAGATCAAGAACTAAATTATTACAACAACATGTGAATTCTCTCTTATTAGAATATGATGTTTTTTTTCATGAGAGCTTTATACTACCTAAATCCGTGCACTTATGTATTCTCAGGTTTGTTGATAACACAAGCATGAGTGGAGATGATCATGAAGAGGAGCTGAGCATGGATGAAGATGGACATGAAGAGAAGCTGGAAAACAATTGCTAGAAGGATGAAAACAAAGAATAACAATTGTTATTTTTTGGAATAACAAGGAATAAAAGTGAATAACAATTGTTATTTGAAGAATAACAAGGGGATGGCACCTCCAAGAAGGTTAAATGCGCCTTGTAGGAATCCTATTATTAATAGGTATGGTTTGTATACCATCTTAGGCCGCACCCCTTAATGGTGGGTCGGTTTGTATCAAGTTGGGTTCGAGTCCAAGTCCAAACAAGTCCAAGTTGGGTCCTATTCGGGTTAGGAAGGGTTGCTTGCGCAATACCCCTTGTGGCCGCACCCTATCTCCTCATATATACCCCTTGGTGCGAAATAGATAGGTTATACTACGATAAAACATAAACCCTAGACTCTAGATTGTATTGCTTGAAGCATTCATCTTGAATCATATTACCTTTGCAAATCTGAGTGTATTCTGCTGTTCCATTGGGAATAAGGAGAAACAGGACCACTTGTAGTCGGTGGCTAGTTGTGCAAGAGTGTGGAGTCTCGAATACTCGAAGGGGTTAAGTGATGTTGCAATTGGTGACAGGGTTTAGCCAAAGGAGAGAGCGAGGTATCACATTGGTTATCATATTATCAGAAAGTTCACTGAGAAGATCGGGTATCCCGTTATCATTATTCCTTGCGTAATTTGTAGATTACTTATTACTACCATACTTTCCTTGCCTTCAGAACATATTTTATATTGAATGAGACATCCAACTAAGAAATATTAGCATTATATACGCAAGTAATAAGAAATATTGTTAGGTATGCAAGACTTTCATATCAAAAATTATTTTCAATCTATGCTACTTTTGCTGATTAGTTGCGTACGATATTTTCTAATGCCTAGAAATTACTATTTTCATCCCTTCTGGCCTTCCTTTAGATGTTTCTTTTCGAAATAGTTGGTGAGATAGATGATACATATCATTTTTCATACCATCTAAGTACACGTTTCAACATGCCTTACATGAAAGACTTTTCGGTCAACATCTACTATGTGACTAGCAAAATCATGCTAGAAGTTTAGAAAGGCATAGTACAACCGTTGTGATGAAAACTTATGTAGGTTCATTAATCTTAATATTTCATTTTTTGTTTTTGGCAAGGTGGATTGTGGAGTTTGTATTCTGTTAGAATGTACATTTTTTTTGTTCCAATTTGATAGCATGAACTCTGTTTAGTTGCAGGTCACAACAACTACTGGTTGATAATATGTTCAATTATAGATCGGGGTTGTTATTTGTAACAATATTGAGGTTCTATTAAGATTTCACAGAGATGGTTGCACAAAGAGAACTCATTGTTTCCCATGCTCTTGATGTCTACTCAAATTGTTTATTAAAATATTACTCCATTTATAGCTAGACACATGAGAACTCTGGAGTAGCGATATTCATCCTACCGGGTTCAACGGCGATCTGTCACCTAAGATGGTTATTTCTGATGTGGGCAGTGTGTGACAGAATGCTAAAATCCCATGGTAGTCATGCAATTTCCCCGTAGGTACTAGCTTTTTTCGGAACATTTTACGGGTTTTGTTTTATACTGTGTGTGCTAGCTCTGCTATGCTTCGTGTCCAAAAGTATTTCAGATAACAATCCGCTAAGATCAACCAATGAGGATACTATTTGTAAGAATGAGTTGTGCTCCGAAATGACAAATGACCATTCTGATGCCTATCATGAACAATGCTTCTGTTTTGAATGAGGCTTCTGAAAACTTGATGCATCCGAGTGATGTTGTTGAAAAGTTGATGCATCCCAGTGTCGTTTCTGAAAACTTGATGCATCCGGATGGTTCCAATATTGATCAATTTCAGTTTAAGGACAACTCCACACTATATCTTAAGTCAAACAAAAGTCGAAGTTGATTGTGGAGGTACCTCCTTATGTATTTACATGATATACATCTTTTATGCAAACCCAACTCCGACTATGCCTAAATTATGCAGGTGAACAACGAGTGCACCAACCAGACCGCACAACACAAGGGATTTGGCAGTCTGGAAAGAGGTGAAAGTGGATGAAAGTTGAAATTTAGCTTCAAACATATCTGATTCTATAATCATTGGCTCCGTGGAGAAAGAACAAAGCGCGAAGACATCCTCTAGAGTTTCTGTGCAAGCTGAAGGCGCCAGGTGTATCAAATACAATTTCAGTCGCAGGAAATGCAGTAATTAATGTATCTTTAGAGAGCACTTGCTACAATTATGTCTATCACTCTAGGTTTATCCCCATATTATCGATAAACGGAGTGGTGGTATACATTATAATTTATCCAGAATGGGGTTAGTTATGCATTCAAGATTAGTTACTACAATTATCATATATACTGTATTTTATTCTCATCTTGACCTTTTGATGAATATAACGATGGAAAAAATTGCATGCAATGTCATTTTGCTAGACAACTCAAACGTGAAGCGTGTTTGGATAACAAATTTCAGTAGTAGGGATAATTTTGTTTTCTTAAACATCTAGGTTGTAATGTCAGTTTAGAATTCCTCAGAACTTCCCAGTTAGGATTGATATTCTTAATGAAATCCGATAACTTAAGATGTTCATAATGTCTCAAATTACATAGATCATTATAGTTTTGATATGGAATCATTTTTGTGCATTAGCTTCATTCCAGGGTGGCAGGCTTCTCTCATCAAACTGTTGCATATAAGAGATGTCCTCCAAGGAACCAAAACAAGTTCTAGGCTCCATAGAGCCATGTCTTGAAAATGACAATGGTATTTTAAATATGAAAAACAGTACTACATGTATAGAGGCCCTTTTTTTTACTGATGAACATGTATTTTGTATTATTTTTATTACCGGACTCGATGGAACCCGAGAGAAAAATTGCAGTTGTCTGGTCCTCTTGGTATTCGGTTAGCTATCCACTCCTGATAAGGATTTAGTACCTTTGCTCATATGTGTGTCTCATAAATTTAAATAATATAATTTGGGGTAATCAATAATTTTTCTCTCTCTCACTTATAGCGCGCTGATAATTTCTTCTCCAAACCGTTATGCATGACATGATACATCAAAGTACGGAAGCACTTGGTTGTTCAATGTGGTGCCCCTATAGCCTCTAAACCTACTAATGTTATATGCTTGTATTGCAATGTCTTCTACCTCTACTGTGTGATGTCTTATATAGTCGAATTAAAATTATCGGTTCTTTGTGCTCTTTTTTTTTGTCATTGCGCTCGAACACGTTCTTTGTATTCTGATTCTGCTACATCTCTAAGACAGAATGGTACATTTTTACTGAATTAAATAGTTTACTTTATGTCAACATGTTTATCTGAAGCGGCATAATTTAAGTTATCACAAGTAAACATGTTAGAAAATCTTGTCTTATTAAATTGAGTAGATGGGCCTAAATGTGGAGTCGGTGGTGAAACTCGGTATTATCGGAGTAATACCCATGTTTAGCGTGTGTATTGGTAGATAATTGCCGCAAGCGATTAACGGCGTGGCAAAAAACACAAATCATACCAAGACTATTGACAATATATTTTACCGGGACAAAACGCCGTTGAAGCACAAAACACACTAGACATGCAAGAACGATAAACCAACGGCGTGGCGATTGGCGAAGCGCGCTACCCCGTCTAGTACAATATAATTGTGGTTACTGTATAGCAACCAGACCTAGTTTTCGCAGAAAAATTCAAACGATGGACGAGTGGTCACCCTATGCATGCTCGGAACTTAGGACACCTGTGGAGCCTGTGAGTCAGGTATCGGTTGATCAGTGCAAACGAACTCCGGCGATACGCACGCCACCCGCATAGGAAGGCACTTGTGGAGCTGCTTATTCGAACCCACAGATGAAGTTCTGCCGCTACATTCAGCCGCCCAGCCCAGCTGTTTTTGTTGTGATACCCCAGGGACAACCGGAGCCTGGGATATGAATAATCCTGATCCATCTCAATCCTTGAGTCAGACCAATACTTGGAGCAAAACATGACATCCACTCATTACACGCACCGCAAACACTCTAGTACCGTGTTGTTCGCTCAAATTTTGTCTTTGATGTACGTGGCTCCCCTATTCTAACTATACACCGGCTCTCCTATGCTTCACATTCTTCCATCTCATTGCTATGCAAGGGCGTCCATGTCCCTTATATTTGTAGGTATGGTAGTATATAGATTTAAATATTTCTTCTGCTTGCATGTGCTCCATAGGTGGCAACTCAGTAAGCTGTAAGTAGTTCGGATCGTTCGTGTAATTAAATATTTCAAGTAGTTCGGGTTTTACAGTTTGGGTTGCGCTTGCAAATAGTATTGCTTATCTTTTTTTTTCTATCTACGCAAATGATAGAATGCTTGTTACTCCTCGCTCTCAACAATAACTAGTAATTATCCTTCTTCGGACAAAGAAAAGAAGTAGCAATAAGCCAATAACTAGTTACTCCTCACTCTCAACAAAATTTATCATATTAGGGTTAACAATATATTTGATATATATTGGTATTTTTTTAGACTGACAGGGACGACGTCCCCGGTTCCATTGATAAGACTCAACGAAACCACGCCGAGTAAAGGTTCATACAAGCACGCTAAAAGTCGTGTTCAGGGGAAACAAAGAACATAAACTAGGGGGAGTTCCAAAAGGAACAATACAAAGCTGGTTTAAACATCAAAAAGGAAGCTTGCAGTGAGTCTTGGGCTAGCTCGAGGATGGATGTTGGGGTTTCCCACGTTCCAGCGATCGCAGCCCTCTTCAACGCTGGTGAGTTGGGGCCCACTCCTACATCTGCACTTGGAGTTGGAGGAGGAGATCTTCTGGCCATCTTCACCCCGGTTCCAGGAGCAGAGGGGAGCTCAGGTGAATCGAGAGTAGGGAGTAGAAGCGCTCCATCCCCACGTGCATCTCCTCTTTGAAGATTACCTTCCACATATTCAGCAAGCTCAGCAACAGACAAAACGCCTGGAGAATATTAAGCCAGGGACGACCATTGAAAATAAGATCATTCCTGGTTTTCCAGATAGACCAGAGAGCAGCAAGACAGACAGAGTTGAGGACTGTATGTTTTTTGTTAGCTATCCAGATTCTAGCAATAGACAAGTAATTATTCCCTAAATCAATATTAAAAGCATTGGAAATAAAGAGCCAGATCTTCTTAGCTACAATACAATCAAAAAACAGGTGAGAGATGGATTCTATGTCAGTACAGAAAATGCAGTCTTCGGGTTTGTTCAAATGCCTTTCTTCTGAGGTTATCTCTAGTCATCACTTTGTTATTGGCAAGAAACCAGAGGAAAATGTGCACCCTAGGGGGATGTGCAACCCCCACACACTGGGGATGTACACAGGTTGCACACCTCGAAAGTTAATAATGGCATAGAGCGAAAAAGTGGAGTTGGTGCCCTTAGTTTCATACTTCCAAACCAAAGAGTCAATGTTGTCAGTGAGGGGAATGCTAGCAGCAATGTTTTGGAGGTCATGCCATGTTTTCTCTAGGAGAGGGGAGAAATTTCTCCTAAATGTGAGTCTTAACTACCCATTGACTATGATGTGTTTGATTTTTTTATTTTGCTCATGACAGATAACATAGATATCAAACAATTGGACAGCTAGGGGGGGTCACCAAACCAGGTTTCCTCCCAGAACCTGATCTTTCTCCCATCCCCAACACTCCACTTATACCCAAATTTGATACTTCTGATAGCCCACATAACACCTTTCCAGAAATTAGAAACATTGGTGGTCCTGCTACAGAAGATATTTGGGTTTGAGGTGTTGTATTTGGCATCAACCATGGATTTCCAGAGTTTGCCATCATCAGTTATGTACCTTTTGAGCCAAGAGCCCAGAAGGCACAGATTGACATTGGTAAGGTCAGGGACACCTAGGCCACCATACTCCTTTTTAAAACAAATGAGTTTCTAGTTAGCTAGGTGCAGTTTCCTATGTCCTTCAAAGGCATTCCATAGGCAATTGGCCATTTGACTGTTAATTAGTTCCAGATCCCATTTTGGAAATTTAAAGAAGGACATTAAGTAGACGGGGATGCTAGCTAAGTAAGCTTTGATAAGGGTGAGCCTAGCTGCATAGGAGAGGAGCTTCCCTCTCCAACCAGCAATCCTTTTCAGAATTTTGTCAATGAGAGGTTGTATATCCTATCTCTTCAAATTATCATAATGGAGAAGGATCCCTAGGTATTTGATTGAGAATTTACCAACATCACACCCCAAGTATATGAGTGAAGATAGGAATCTCACTCTCAGTCAAACCTAAAGGAATGATTTCACTTTTTGAATAGTTGATTCTCATTCCAGAGACCTGCTCAAAACAGACTAGGACCCATTTGAGGTTGGTGGTCAGAGGAATGTCTTTCTGAGAGAAGAGGATGGTGCCATCTGCATATTGCAAGCAAATGACACCTCCAGGGAAAATGTCAGAGCAGAGGCCTCTAATCAACCTTGCATCTGCAGCTTTGATTAGCATCCTAGTTAGCACATGTACTACTAGGTTGAAAAGCAAAGGGGAGAGGGGATCTCCTATCTGATCCATTTTCCAGTTTCAAAGAAATCACCAATGATATTGTTTAGTTTGACACCCACTGACCCTTTGAGAATAATGCTCCTAATCCAGGAAATGAATTTGGGGCCAAAACTTCTCTTTTCAAGCAGGCCAAGGAGGAAATCCAAGCGGACCTTATCAAAAGCTTTTTCATAATCTAGTTTCATGACTAGCCCTTCACTTTTACTCTGCACAATAGAGTGAATGGTTTCATGTGAAGTAACCACACTCTCTAGGATAAATCTTCCTTTGTTGAAGGCAGATTGGTGAATAGAAGTGAGTTGGCCCATTAGGGAACAAGGTCTATTTGTCAAGACTTTAGTGAAGATTTTAAAAGAACAGTTCAGGAGGCTAATAGGCTTGAATTTCAACATGCTACTAGCTTTAGGTTCTTTTGGGATCAAGGTTAGGATGGAAAAATTAAGCCTAAAAATATCTAGGTTCCCAGCATGGAAGTCATTGAACATTGCCATGAGGTCCCCTTTGATAACATCCCAGAATTTTTGATAAAACAGGAAAAGTAGTCCATCAAGTCCAGGTGCTCCATCAGAGTAGGATCCAAAGACTGCCATTTTTGACCTCCTCTTCAGTGAAATGTTTTTCCAAGAGAGAGTTTTGGTCAGGGGAAATTCTCTCTCCAACAGAGAAGAAGTATTGAAGGGAGGTTTCAGAAGGGGTTTCTTTTTTGAAAAGATCTTTGTAAAAAAAAAAGAAAAATCTAGTATGGCTTTCTCTTAAGTGATAGCCCCTTTAGGACCATCTAGAGAGTGTACCATCATCTTTATCCTTCTTTGATTGGCAACTGCATGGAAGTAAGAGGTGTTCCTATCACCTTCTTTGATGTCTCTATCCCTAGAACTTTGTTTGGCTTTAATTTTCTCTTTGAGCCAGATGTTATTCACTTCAAAGTAGATGTTTTTGAGCCTAAACTGTTAATCAGGGGAGAGCTCCTGTGTTTCAGCTTTGATATCTAACACATGATACTCTTCCATTAAGTTGGCTTTGAGGGTCCTAAGCTCAGCCTCAATATTCCTACTCCAACCTTTTGTTTTACTCCTGAATCTCCTGACCTTTTGTTGCCAGATATCTACAGAAGAGTTGGAGGTAGTGGGTAGAGACCAACAATCTACAATTAGGTTCTTAAAATCATCCCTAAATAACCACCACTTCTCAAATCTATATAGAGTGGATTTGGGTGGGGGTGGCCTATCCAGATTCCCACAGAATTGGAGTATGGTCACTACCCAGCCTAGGAAAAGCTCTAACAGTAGAGAGAGTATAGAGGACATCTAATTCTATATTGCAAAAAATTCTGTCTATGTTAGACATAATGAGATCATCTTGGTTGTTGCTCCAAGTGTACCTCCTATTATTCATCCTGACTTCTACGAGGCTCCAAATGCCAATCCAAGCTTTGAATTTAATACTCCATTTGTGGTTGATAATCCCATTACTTTTGTCACTTTGGAACCTAACTAGATTAAAATCTCCACCAATGATTGTGTGTCCTGAATAATTGACAAACAACTCATGGAGCTCAGAGAGAAACTCATCTTTCTTTTCTTCATAAGAAAAGCCATAAACAGTGACTACTCTAATGGTGATATCTTTATTTTTAGGCTTAACTATGACAGAGACAAAAAAAATTAATCTCCCAAGTGATGATGTCAAAGACATCAATATCTACACCCACAAGGATGCCTCCAGCAGAGCCTGTGGAGGGGAGGTGGTTCCAAGAGAAAAACTTGTACCCAACTATGGATTTTAGGTAGATATCAGAGAAGCTCTCTTTTTTGGTCTCCTGAAAACCAATCAGGTTGGCATGGGTTTTATTGAGCAAGTCTATAATAGAGTTATTGTGGCCAGGGGCTTGAATACCCCTTGGGTTCCAAAAGAAAATATTCATTAAAACAATCTTGTCCTAGGGTGCTTGCCCCGTCTATGATTGTTTACGACGGTCCATTCTATTTCATCCAGAAGCTTATCAAATTCCTCCTCATCCTCTAGATGAGAGCATTTGGATTTAGTAGGACTAGTAATTAAACTATTTTTGGGGGAAGAAACAAAAGTAACAACTAACTCATCATTTAAAGTAGGGATGTTGATACCCACAATATCAGCCATAGAGTGTAGGGTGCTTGGGTCTAAAACAGAGAATGAGTTTTGTTTAGATATACCTTTCAGTTTTGAAGCTGTAGGGATGACAGTCTCCAGATTCTTTTTCATGGCAAGCTGTTGTGCTAGCTGCACAATGGTGGCACCCCCCAGCTGGAGTCTTGAGCTCTGTCTCGTCCCACAAACAGGCCCCAATTTGTGGGTAGCACCTTCCCCATCAGTAACTTCTAGAACAGAAGTTTTTGGAGGAGGGGCACATAAGTCCTATTGAGAGTCCACAATGTCTTCTCTGTCCTTTGCTGGGTCTTCAGTGTGGAGTGGAATCAGTTTGCTAGGTCCCAAAGATTTCCTCTTGTCTATGTAAATGTCAGCAACTTTCTGTACCTTTGCAGCCAGTCTTTCAAGGCTAGCAACTTTTTGCTTGGAGATGGTACTGCCACCAGCCCCCTGATTGCTTGGTTGAGGTTGTTTGCTAGAGGCATTGGGGGTATTCTTGTCAATGTCCATGCTGTGTTGGCCCTCGGTCTCATCATGCTGGTTGTTGTGTTCCCCTTGGTCTGAAGGGTGGATGTTGCCATCAACCTCCTCCACTTCATTGCCAATTGCATTAGCTGGGCCTTCCATAGTAAAATGCACCTGGTAAAGGTCACCAGCCACCTCAAAAACCCTTACTGCTGGGATTTTTGTGTGGTATCTACACTTGATTTTGACCCTAACCATCTCATAGAAGGATTTGAACATTCCAATCCAGTCTACATCAAGGAAAATCCCAAAAGTTGTAACAAACTACATCAGTGTAGTCCACCTGCACAAAGTCTGGTTTAAACACCTGATCTGCAGCCAAACTTCTTGGAGTTGAGAGAAGTAATCCAACTCTCCATTCCAAACATGCACCTTGACATAGACTCCTGCTATATATTGATCTACAATGAAATATTTCACTTCAGGTAATTAAAATATGCACGTAGGTCGGAGCATGTGCTCATGCTCCTGGGTGAATGACACCTTTATTCCAAACTTCAAGATGAAATTGAAAAAACAGGAGAAAAAGCGCGCCGGTGCAGCCTCAGTGCCTCACATCAAATAAACTGGAAAAAAAAGCAGCCACCCTATGTTGCACGAATCACAACATAGAAATTGGACCGTGCATGACACAAATGGGAAAAATAGTCACCCTAGGCCGATGTACTCAAATGAATAATGTTTGTTTTGCTTGGCCTCCAATTTCCTTATGTGTTAAGTTGGACATCCCTAGTCCTTGGATGTGCGTTGAGATTCACATGTGCAAAGAAGTGATCAAGAGACTACGCCAGATGGCTAGATGGACCCTTCTCCTTGTGTTGCCGTTATTTTTTTCGCAAAGAGGGAAATCCCGGAAGTGGCAATCTTTATTGCAATGTTCCTATCCATACAATATAATTGTGGTTACTGTATTGCAATCGGAACTAGTTTTCATAGAAAAATTCAAACGATAGAGTGGTCACCCTATGCATGCCTGGAACTTGGGACATTTGTGGACTGTGAATCGGGTGTCGGTTTATCAGTGCAAACTAACTCCGGCTATACGCACGCCACCCGCATACGAAGGTGCACTAGTGGAGTTAATTATTCGAACCCACACATGAAGTTGCGAAGCCACATTCAGCCGCCCAGCCAAGATGTTTGTTGTGATACCCTAGGGACAACCGGAGCCTGGGAGATCCTTATACATAACACGAGTTTGCATAATCCTGATCCATCTCAATCCTAGTGTCACATCAATAATTGGAGAAAAATATGACATCCACTCATTGCACACACTGCAAACAAGCTAGTATCATAGCATTCGCTCAAATTTTGTCTTTGATGTATGTGGTTCCTCTATTACAACTATATATCGCCTCTCCTATGCTTCTCATTCTTCCATCTCATTGTTATGCAAGGGAGTCCATGGCTCTTATATTTCGTAGTACATAGATTTAAATATTTCTTTTGCTTGCATGTGCTCCACATGTGGCTGTAAGTACTTCAGGTTGTGCTTGTAAATATTTCAAGTAGTTTGGGTTTTACGGTTTGGGTTGTCCTTGCAAATAGAAGTGATTATCCTTTTTCTATCTAGGCAAATGGCATAATGCTTGTTACTCCTCGCACTCAACAATAATTAGTGATTATGCTTGTCCAGACAAAGAAAATAAGTAGCAATAACTAGTCACTTGTCACTCTCAATAAAATTTATCATATTAGGATGAATAATACATTTACTATATATTGATCTACAATGAATAATTTTACTCAAGGTAATTAAAATATGCCCGTAGGCCATAGCACGTGCTCGTTTTACCGGCTGAATGACACCTTTATTCCGAACTTCAAGAAGAAATAAGAAAAAAAAACATGAGAGAAAGCGCCCCAGTGCAGCCTCAGTGTCTCACATCAGACAAACAGGGAAAAAACAACCACCCTATGTTGCATGAATCGTAACGTAGAAATTGGACCATGCATGACTCAAATGGCGAAAACAGTCGCCTTGGGCCGAGGTACTCAAATGGCAAATCGGTAAAAAAACGATGGCCCTAGCGGCTTCGTGGGAGGGTTGTCCGAGGTCGCAAGCTTGATGACGCGAGAGGCTGCATGTGGAGAAAGTAGTTAGAGCATCTCTAACACACGCGCTCGCGCGGTGTTTTAGCGCGCCAAAGGCTGTTTTCGGCGCTCCAGCAGCCGCTCTAAAACAGTGCATACGCAAAAAATTAAGGCATTGCGCTATGCTGTGCAGCAAATTTGGGGCGTCGGCTTATGCGCGCGGCTAAATCTAGAGCACACCTCATTTTTTGTCCATCTGTAAAACCGATGTTGGCCGCGGCGCATTAAAACCGCTAAAGTGATGTTGTAAACCATTTTTAGCGCATGAAGTTTTTTGCGTCCGCTGGAGATACCCTTGGTGGAGTTTGCCTATCTATCCATATAGGATAAGTAACCGTTAAATACTTTTTTAATCGAATCTAAAATGACATTTTCCCTAAAAATTAATCTAAAATAAAGAGATCATATGCCCATATTACATTTTTTGATAAAGAATGTATATTAATATCAAGATATACAAATTACACCCAGCCTCTGCGAGAACGCAATAACCGGAGTCATTACGGATGAACACAGCCGAAAGACAATAAGAAGAAGAAATAAAAAAGAAAAGTCCCGCTACAGAGTCACAGTCCTTGCAGCAGCCGCACAACCACAACCAAAGAACAACACCTGAGGTCCAATTCTTCAAAAGCAGCATCTTCAAGAAGAACGGTGCCAAGCACAACCAATTAAGGCTAGACCTTGGGTTTTCACACCGAAGATAATCCTCGCTCTCAAAACAATGTCTCCAACAAGAACACTGTCAGGCACAACCAATTAAGTCCAGACCTTGGATTTTCACCCCTGAAAGGTAGGACTTTGAACTTCACCTGTGTTATCGCCGCCGCTTACATACCGATGCCACGATACTTGAAACTCCTAGCCAATTCCTCATCGGCGCAAACACTCCAATCACCATTGCTAATCCTCCAATCTCAGCTTCCATGTCATTCTCCGCCTCTGACTTCACCATGGATTTGCCCATGATGGCAACAGAAATAGAGCTTCGCGCCAATCCATGTGTTGCGACTGAATCCCACCTGATCCAGCAATCTCTAGGCATAAACGTCCATGTGGGATCGCCAGCGGAGCCTTTCGGAACTCAACACTTCGTCCAGATCAAAGAGAACAGGCGTAAGACAGATCTTCGCTCTTGCGCGAGTTGGAACCCTAGGACCGCCACCAATATAGAGCTCACCAGCAGGCCCCCACACCGCCGGTCAGAGAAGCAAAGGAGTCGGATGAAGAAGCCACCCTGAGTTCCATCCAATGGCAGCCGACCAAACCAGATCGGACCGAAAGGTTTAGATCGAATAGTTGTCGTCATCGCCGAGAGGGTCCTCAAGGAGCCTCACTTCCTCCTCCAACTCGCCACCCCGGCTAAAGCCTCCATCAGGCGGGACGACAGCGGAGAACAAGAAGAACCGTACACGGTTGCGGACGAGGCCGCCGTGGCCAGATCGCATCTTGAACGGCACACCTCCCACTAGTAGAAACAAGGCCATAGGATTTGACCTTTAGTACATGTTCCATTAAAAACCGGTACTAATGGGAATCTAGTACCGGTTCGAATTGGGAGGGCGCCGGGAACGGCTAATACCGGTTTGAACCTCACCTTTGGTACCGGTTGGTGGCTAGAACTGGTACCAAAGGTGTGTGGCAACCGTTCGCCTGGTGCAGGCATCTTTGGTACCGGTTGGTGGAAAAAAATGGTACCAAATGGGTGTGGCAGGGGCACTGTGGCGACGTTTCACCTGGCGCTGGGCACCTTTGGTACCGGTTGGTGGCAAAAACCGGTACCAAAGGTCAAACGGTTTGCCTCCCGCGCGTGTGGAGTCGTGAACTGCGCACTGTAAGTTTCTGTTTTCTCTCTGTTTCTCTGTACGGTAGCCTCTCCTCCTCTCTTCTCTCCCTATCTCTCTCTTGTCTTCTTCCTCTAATCCACCATATGGAACCAATCACTCGCATTGAGGAAGTTCGCGCACATGGCACGAACGTGCTTACCGTCTACTACACCAACGAGAGCGCCAAAAATGCCGGATTATCTTGCCATGTTCGAAGGATTGGTTCAAAGCGCGAAGGAACAAGAAAAGTTCATAGGGCTTGATCTTGAGTTCACGCGCGATGCTAAGGAAGTTGCTGTCATCCAACTATGCTTCAAAACAAATATTTTGGTCTTCCAGTGGGCAAGGTACGTTTTAATTGGGGCTCTTGATCTATATGAACCATTTGAATTCTATATAGGATAGCAACCATTTGAATTGCATAGGATAATAATCATTTGAATTGCATAGATAGCAACCATTTGAATTGCATAGGATGGCAACCATTTGAATTGCATAGGATACCAACCATTTGAATTCGATATGAAAATGAATACTATTAGTGAATTAATTTTCCTTGTTACAAATTGGCAAATCCATGATAGAACATATATAGCAAAATGCATATTGGCAAATTGCATAGGATAGCAAAAGTACATATAGTTAATTTACGACATAGGATAGCAAAATGACATATAGTAGTGAACTAATTTTCCTATTGGCATATATATTTAATTCGTATTTTATCGCTATCTTTCTTAAGTAACAATTTGTTCCATTCTAATTTGTTGTTGCAGTAGTGACAAGGAGTGTCCAGCTCTCATGAACTTTCTTTGCCGCAGCGGAATTAGTTTTGTTAGCGTTGACATCAATAATGACAACATCAACATGAGGAAAAGATTCAAAATTGAGGTACCGGATGCCTGCCACATTGATCTCCCAGACATATTCAGGCCTCAGCATGATAGGGCTTTAATGCTTCATATGGCAGTGGATTTGATCTATGACTTCTACGCTTATATGAAGACCAAGATCGAGAACCACGATGAGTGGGAGAGGACCCCACTTCACCGCAAGAACATTGAGTATGCCGCCATAGATTCTTACGTTGCATACGAGTTGTACCGCATTATTCGAGTGGTCAACCATGGGCAGCGTCACCTCGTACCTCAAGCACCAGCACTTGATCATGATGAGGAGGATGAGGATGACTCAGACGACTAATACTAGTGTGTAGTGCTTGGGGGTCGATCTTGTGATCTCTATATATATGTAGTACTTGGGATTTATGTTCTTGGGCTTGGGATTTATGTTCATGTTTAAGTTTAAGTATGATGTGAGTACTTGGAATTTATGTTCTTGTGTTTGGGATTTATGTTCATGTTCAAGTTTAAGTATGATGTGAGAAGATTTCATTGTGATCTATGCAATGTTCTATGATCTATGTAATCTCTCTTTTCAACACCATTTTGACGCCAGTACCGGCTTTATTCGTATAATCCTGCTTTTTCTACAACGGGGTTGGGATCCAACCAGAAGATAGGGGTGTCATAACATGTGTGTATAAGTGTGCTATGGGTTTTGGATGACAGACACTACACTTCGGGGTGTGACCTAGTTCACCGGTATCAACTTCTCTCTAGGGAGTTTCATGACTTTGAGACTAAAAGTACTAGACCAGACAAGAGTTATGATGTGGCCCACCCAACTCCACCAAGTGCACCGATGACAAGATCACGTGCAAAGGCCATCCAGGATAAGGTGAACTCGCTCCTCTCGCTCTATACTTTCGGTCACGTGGAGAATGGTGCGCTACCTCATGGTTCAACACTTTGCGTGCTCAGGTTCAAACCCACCACAAAGGCCTCGGAAAGCACCCAAAACGATGCTCAAGAAGATACAAAGGAGGGCGGAAGAAACGGCATCGCAATCGGAGTCCCAACGGAGAAGATAGGGGGAAAGGAGGCCCCCCTCGGCCTCGGGAGCCGGCCAGGCCGGCCTCCCCCACCTCTAGGCCGGGCACCACACAGGGGGGGCCGGCCTCCACCTCGGCCCCAGGCCGTCCTCCCCCTCCCCCCAGGCCGGACCCCCTCCAGAGCCGGCCGGCCTCCCTCCTCCCCACCCCGGCCGTAGGCCGGCCACCTCCTCCAGGCCGGCCCCTGCGCCCACCCTGGCCCCAGGCCGGCGTGGGCCTAGGAAGCCCTGCTGCCTCCACCCCGGCCCCATGGCCGGCCAGGCCGGCCCCCAGGCCGGCGTGGACCCGAAATGCACGCAAATGACGCCTTTTCAACCCCGTTTTCACCTGCTTCGACCCTCCGCTATATAAGGACGACCCCGAGCTAGATCTAGGTTTTTAGAGTTGAATTTAGAACATTTGGAGCGCAGCTCTCTTGTATCCCTCTTTGAGGAACTACTCCTCCGGTGTGTACCGAGGAACGTATCAAGGCTACTCCTCCGACTTCGTCGAGGATCGTATCAAGGCACATCCCAACTACTTGTCCTCTCCCTATCGGGTTTCAGTCAAGAGTTGTCCAATCTTCCTCTCGTTATCTTGAGGTTCTATTGGCGTAGTGGTACCGGCTACGGGTGTGAGACAGTTTGTATCAAGGTGAGTTCAGTTGGATCGATTGTTCCGTAGGCGGCCCTCGGGCTTAGTTGACGGGAGGTTGGATCTTTCGGTTCTTGCGATTTATCCCAATTTGTGTGTTGCCCCGCGTTCCCCCACGTTCCCCCCTCTATTCCCCATCTCGTGTTCTTACCGTTCTTCGTGTTCTTCGTTCGTTCTTCATCAATTCGTGAAGATCGGGCCAATCTAGGAGTCCAACTCCATATCATCTGGTATCCAGAGCTAGATTGACATGAATCCGACACCCCATCCCCTCCCCTACCACCAATTTTTCTTCTATCCACCATAAATTCGAAAATTTCACAAAAATAGCCACAAAGGGATTTTGACCGATCTGTTGATTCGTTGAGTTTTTCGTGGTTTTGCTTCACAGATTTGTTGCCAAATACCATTCCCCATCTTTCCATTCAGCCAATTTTCCCAAATTTCGCCCAAAATTTTTCTTTATTTTGAAGGAATTTCGAATTTGAGCCAAAATCTCAGAAAATCTCAGCTCTTCGATTTCCGGACAGATTTTGAAACTTGTTTTTCTTTGTCGTTTTTTATCCGGATTGAGTGCAACAAAGTGCTACGCGACGCCCACGACATCACCTACGCTTCCACATCAACGGATCGCCACGACATCGATTCCCCCACGACCGCAAGTCCGTGATCATCAATAAGAGAGGTATAACTTGCTTCCGCTTGAACCACCCCATCCCATTGTGTTACTTACCTATTCGTACTAGTTCTTTTTACACCGCTTGGCATCGCATTTTTGGCATCGAGAGTGCGAGGTTAGCGCTTGTGAGAGATTAGCTACGAGTAGGCATTGGCACTTTGGAATCCATCAAAAAGAGAAAATAAAAAAAAAGAGAAAAAGAGAAAATAGAAAAAGAAGCAAAAGGATCGGTGCCAATTGCTTTCCATTGTAGGAACGTGTAGCATTGCGTCGCAAAAGAGCAAGAGTGACCGATTGCCACGGTGCGAATCTTGTTGCCTTTTCAAATTTGCGGTTTGAGCTAGCGTCCTCCTTGAGTTAGTATGGCATTGAGCATTAGTCTACGTTAGTTCCATTTCGGTCTTCGCTCGTCCATTGGTCGCACTAACCCCATTTTTCCCTTGCGTGTGTGTGTTCCACCATATTTCCATCCTATAGGTTTGGTTTTTGTGCTAACTTTCCTTTGAATATTTTCCATGATTGACAACAAACTTTTCTTCGGTTTTGTCGATTTTTCCTCCCCACTTTCCTAACCTATTTTCCTTCCATATAAAGTGTGTGTTGTCGTTTGCAGTTTCTTTCGATCTTTTTGGATTCGCTCTTGACATACCGCCCTACACCTAGGCTCGTCCACTAGCCTCAATACGACCAAGAAAGGTAACGTTGGGTAAGTGAGGCGTCCATTTCTTCAATATCACCCTTGTGTGTGTTTTTGAGATGGCTAGGGAAGGAGTATTCACAAGTCTGAGCTCGGAAGACGAAGGCAATCCATTCTACAACGAAAATGCTTACGCCAACTTCGTCAGCCACAATGACCACTTTCAACTCCGCGAACTCGTCAAGGACGGGTTGCAACGCTATGAGCGTCGACTCCAAGAGCAAGAGGCTCGATTGAATGATCAAATGACGCTCATCAACATCAACTTGGCTAATCTTGCCAATCGCCGTCATTCATCATCGTCCTCAAGGTCTCGTCGCTCAAGCCACCACAATCAAGATCTTCAACAACCTCGTCGCCATGATCGCCATGATCGCCATTCTCGCCACAACGTGGAGGAGGGTGGACAACCTCAACAACCACCACCACCTCCTCCACAACCTCAACAACCTCCGCGACGAAATTGGTATGAGGATAGCTCGCCATCACCACCACCTCGACATCGCCAAGGCCGTGGTGACCCTCTTCAACAACCGCAACGCCCGGACCTTCGACAACACCATCATCCTCCACCTCCACAAGGCCACGCTCAATACTATGGCCACAATGATTTCGTGGAAGATGCTCGTCAACATCGAAGGCCACCTAGGCGCCATGCGCGTCCCAACAACAATGACCGCCAAAAACATGATCATCCTCAACACCCCCGAGATGAACAAGTGCTTCCGCAACACCCTCGCCAAGAACAAGAACGTCCTCGACAACAACACAATGACCATGATGATAGTGAACGCCGTGAAGCTAGGCTTCGTCACCACCAACAACCACCACCTAATGACCACCGGCGTCATCCTCCCCATCATGATCGCCACCGCCAAGACAATGAGGATGACCCCTATGATGATTCACCTCCCATTTATGATGAAGACCCCCATGAGCGCCAACATGAGCGTCCCCATCGTACACAAGAGGACAACAACATGAGTGCTCTTCGTTTCAATGTCCCCAAGTTCAATGGTGAGAATGATCCCGAAGAATATCTTGCTTGGGCTCTCAAAGTTGACAAGATCTTCGGCATTCACAACTTCGCCGACAAGAAGATGGTTGCTCTAGCATCTTTGGAATTCTAAGGCTATGCACTCTTATGGTGGGATCGTCTACAAGCCGAACAAGTCCGCAATCGCATTGCTCCTATTGCCACTTGGAATGAGATGAAGCAATTCATGCATGCTAGATTCGTTCCTCCTCACTACAAGCGTGACCTCTTCAAGAAGCTCCAAGAACTTCGTCAAGGTGTGAAGTCCGTTGATGAGTATTACAAGGAAATGGAAACATCCTTGATTCGAGCTCATGTGATAGAATCTCACGAGCAAACAATGGCCCGCTTCCTCAATGGCCTCAACTATCCTATAAGGAAGATCGTCGAGTATCAACGGTATGACAACATTGTGGCCCTTCTCCACCAAGATCTCAAGGCGGAACGCCAAATTGCGGAAGATCTCAAATATAACAAGCAAAAGGCTTTCTTCAACTCAAGACCATCATCTTCGTCTCCTATGACACAAATTCCTCCACCAACTACCGCCAAGAGCAACACTCGAGCCTCTAGTGCTCCCAACAAGTCTTCCCAACCATTCAAGAAGCAAGTGCCTTCCAACTCATCCTCCAGTGCTCCTCAAGTCAAGTCAAGCACTATTACTTGCTTCAAGTGTGGTGGTAGTGGACACAAGTCCTTTGAATGTTCCAACAAGATGATCATGATTGTCAACCAAGACGGTGAACATGATTATATGAGCGAAGGCGAATACTGTGCCTTGCATCAAGTTGCTCTCAACTCTTTGGACGTGCCCAACGATGATGAAGAAAGTGTGTATTGCGATGAGGACAAGAATCCATCGCTAGTGGTAACAACAGTCCTCACTACTTCTCCTCAAGATGAGCATGATCAACGGTGCAATCTCTTTCAAACTAGAGCCGGTATTGATGGCAAGTCAATCAAGGTCATCATCGATGGTGGAAGTTGCCACAACTTGTCTAGCAAAGAGCTTTGCGACAAACTCAAATTGCCTTACAAGCAACATCCTCATCCATACCATGTCAATTGGCTTAGTGACTCCGGCACCTTCAAGATTCAACACATGGTCTCCGTGCATTTCAAGATTGGTCCCTAGCTATGAAGACACGGTAGATTGTGACGTTGTACCTATGACCGTGTGTCATATTCTTCTTGGTTGACCTTGGCAATACGATAAGAGTGCTATCCATGATGGGCGTACCAATCACTATAGCTTCAAGTGGAATAACAAGACATTTGTGCTTCGTCCCATGTCTCCTAGCCAAGTGATCGTCAACAACGCCAAGACTCTTGCACGTAAACAAGAAGAGCTCAAGTCTCGTGAGATGAGTGGTGAGAGAGTGATCCACCTAAAAGAGAGTGAGAGCCACAAGCCAAATGTGAGTGGAAAAACTCCGAGTGTTCCCAAAGGCTTCGCCTTACTTGCCACCAAAAGAGAGATGCGAGAGCTATGAGATGACCCAACCATACTTCACTTTGTCCTATTGTGCAAAGGGGAAGCAGTTGAAACTAACGACATGACAAACCTTCCTCCATCTTTGTTACCTTTGTTGCAGGAATTTGAAGACGTCTTTCCCGATGAGCTCCCTCCGGGCCTTCCCCCCTTCGAGGAATCGAGCACCGCATTGACCTCATTCCGGGCGCGCCCCTTCCAAACCGCGCTCCTTACCGCACCAACCCCGAGGAGACTAAGGAGATTGAACGCCAAATCCAAGAACTACTCGAAAAAGGTTTCATTCGCGAATCTCTTAGCCCTTGTGCCGTGCCGGTTATCCCTGTTCCAAAGCAAGATTCTACTTCCCGCATGTGTATGGATTGTCGCCCTATCAATGCTATCACCGTTAGATATAGACATCCTATTCCTAGGCTCGATGACATGCTTGATGAATTGAGTGGTGCTACTATCTTTTCCAAAATTGATCTTAAAAGTGGTTACCATCAAATTCGTATGAGTATAGGTGATGAATGGAAAACGGCTTTCAAAACAAAACTTGGTTTGTATGAATGGCTTGTTATGCCCTTTGGTCTTTCGAATGCCCCATCTACCTTCATGCGACTCATGAATGAAGTTCTACGTCCTTTCATTGGCAAATTTGTTGTGGTTTACTTCGACGACATTCTCATTTATAGCAAATCTTTGGAAGATCACCTTGATCACGTTTCACAAGTATTGTTGGCTCTTCGCAACGCAAAACTTTTCGCCAATCTTTCCAAATGCAATTTTTGCACCAACAAGCTTGTTTTCTTGGGTTTTGTTATCTCTTCCAATGGTATCGAAGTAGATAACAAGAAGATTGAGGCAATTAGGAATTGGCCCAACCCTACCTCCGTGGGTGAGATAAGGCGCTTTCAAGGCCTTGCCGGTTTCTATCGCCGCTTTGTCAAAGATTTTTCAACTATTGCTTTCCCTTTGAATGAATTAACCAAAAAGAATGTACCTTTTGTTTGGGGCAATGCGCAACAAAAATCTTTCGACACACTTAAGAAATGCTTAACCGAAGCTCCTTTGCTTGTCTTACCGGATTTTGAGAAAACTTTTGAGATTGAATGTGATGCTAGTGGTATAGGAATTGGTGGCGTTCTCATGCAAAACGGACGCCCCGTTGCTTACCATAGTGAAAAACTCGATGGCGCTAAACTAAATTACCCAATCTATGATATGGAACTTTTTGCTTTGGTTAGAGTGCTAGAAGTTTGGCAACACTACCTTTGGCCGAAAGAATTTGTCATTCATTCCGATCACGAATCATTGAAATACTTGAAAAGCCAAACCAATTTGAACAAGAGGCATGCTAAGTGGGTAGAATTCATTGAATCTTTTCCTTATGTCATTAAGTACAAGAAAGGTAAAGACAATGTGGTAGCCGATGCCTTGTCTAGGAAAGAGTGCCTTCTTACACGTCTTGACATCAATGTGATTGGTTTGGATGAGATCAAAGACTTATATGCTTCCGATACTTTCTTTGGTCCTATCTTTGAGAAATGCTTGCCTAACCGAGGTTTCGATGATTACTATCTTCACAAAGGTTTCTTGTTTAAGGCTAACAAATTGTGTATCCCCGAGTCCTCTCTTCGTTTGTTGTTATTGAAGGAATCACATGAAGGAGGTCTCATGGGACACTTTGGACGCGACAAGACCTATGCCATGCTCTCCACCAACTACTATTGGCCCAAGATGAAGCATCAAGTTGAGAGACACGTCAAGAGATGTTCTACATGCCTCCGAGCTAAGTCCACTTCCAACCCCCATGGTCTTTACATGCCATTACCTATCCCACATGCACCTTGGAGTGATATTAGCATGAATTTTGTGTTAGGCCTCCCACGAACTAAAACCAACATGGATTCAATCTTTATAGTTGTGGATCATTTCTCTAATATGGCACATTTCATTCCTTGCAACCGAACCGACGATGCTTCACATGTTGCTACTTTGTTTTTCAGGGAAATTGTGCGTTTACATGGTGTACCTACTTGCATTGTCTCGGACCGCGACGTCAAGTTCACCTCCTACTTTTGGAAGACGTTGATGGCCAAGCTCGGCATCAAGCTACTCTTCTCCACCGCCTATCACCCACAAACGGATGGACAAACCGAGGTCGTCAACCGCACACTCTCTTCACTACTTCGAGCATTGATCAAGCCCAACTTGAAGAATTGGGAGGAATGCATCCCACACGCCGAGTTCGCTTACAACCGTGCTCTCCATCAAGCTACCAAGAAGAGTCCCTTCGAGATCGTTTACGGCTTCAACCCCAACACCGCCCTCGACATACTCCCTTTGCCTCTACGCGAGCGAGCAAACATGGACATCGACAAGCGCACCGACTACATCAAGAAGCTACACGACTCCACAAGGGCTACACTTGAGAAGCATTCCGAGCACCGACCATCTATCATGAACAAGAACAAGAAACCCATGGTGTTCCAAGAAGGTGACCTCGTGTGGCTACACTTGCGCAAGGACCGTTTCCCCGAAGAGCGCAACTCCAAGCTCAAGCCAAGAGGCGACGGCCCCTTCAAGGTCATCAAAAGCATCAACAACAACGCCTACAAGCTCGACTTACCGCAATCCAAGTACCTCGTCCACAACTCCTTCAATGTCAAGGACCTCTCTCCCTTCCATGGATACCCAAGTGATGAAGACGACGCCGAGTCGAGGTCGACTCTTTTTCAAGGGGGGGGGGGGAGATGATGTAGCCCACCCAACTCCACCAAGTGCACCGATGACAAGATCAAGTGCAAAGGCCATCCATGATAATGTGAACTCGCTCCTCTCTCTCTATACTTTCAGTCACGTGGAGAATGGTGCGCTACCTCATGGTTCCACACTTTGCGTGCTCAGGTTCAAACCCACCACAGAGGCCCCGGAAAGCACCCAAAACGATGCGCAAGAAGATACGAAGGAGGGCGGAAGAAACGGCATCGAAATCGGAGTCCCGACGGAGAAGATAGGGGGAAACGAGGCCCCCCTGGCCTCGGGAGCCGTCCAGGCCGGCCTCCCCCACCTCCAGGCCGGGCACCACACAGGGGGGGCCGGCCTCCACCTCGGCCCCAGGCCGGACCCCCTCCAGAGCCGAGGCCGGCCTCCCTCCTCCCCACCCCGGACCTAGGCCGGCCACCTCCTCCAGGCCGGCCCCTGCGCCCACCCTGGCCCCAGGCCGGCGTGGACCCGAAATGCACGCAAATGACGCCTTTTCGACCCCGTTTTCACCTGCTTCGACCCCCGGCTATATAAGGACGACCCCGAGCTAGATCTAGGTTTTTAGAGTTGAATTTAGAACATTTGGAGCTCAGCTCTCTTGTATCCCTCTTTGAGGAACTACTCCTCCGGTGTGTACCGAGGAACGTATCAAGGCTACCCCTCCGACTTTGTCGAGGATCGTATCAAGGCACATCCCAACTACTTGTCCTCTCCCTATCGGGTTTCAGTCAAGAGTTGTCCAATCTTCCTCTCGTTATCTTGAGGTTCTATTGGCGTAGTGGTACCGGCTACGGGTGTGAGACGGTTTGTATCAAGGTGAGTTCAGTTGGATCGATTGTTCAGTAGGCGGCCCTCGGGCTTAGTTGACGGGAGGTTGGATCTGTCGGTTCTTGCGATTTATCCCGATTTGTGTGTTGCCCCGCGTTCCCCCACGTTCCCCCCTCTATTCCCCATCTCGTGTTCTTACCGTTCTTCGTGTTCTTCGTTCGTTCTTCGTCGATTTGTGAAGATCGGGCCAATCTAGGAGTCCAACTCCATATCAAGTTAGCTTATGGATGTCCCATATTTGGATTTCTCTCATTTTTCTAATCGATTTAGACATATTATTTATCAAATTTAAATTTACGGATTTGCATATATGAATTATTCAATATTAAATGAAAAAAGACAAATAAGTCAATTATTATTTCCATTTAAGAATATTTTAATTCAAAATATTATTAATGATTCATTTCTTTTTATTTAAATAATTATTTTGATTCATAAAATAAATGTGTGTGACATCATAGTCTATGGGTTAATAGGATTGATAGGATACTATTGTGAGGTAAGTATCTCTTGTTTATAGGTAGCTCATAGGTAGCTCATAGGGAAATGTTAGTAGAATGGAGTAACTTAGATTAAAATTAAGAATGGTTAGTGATAAATGTGAGGTTAAGTGGTTAACCAATATAAATTAATAAAATGGAAATAAAATGATTTTTTCCGAGAAAAAATCGAAAAAAGAGGAAAAAAAAACCTTTGCTACCGGTTCGTAACAGGAACCGGTACCAAAGGAATACGGACCCGTGGGCTCTTCGGCCACGTGAAGGCCCTTTTAATACCGGTCCGTAACAGACCGGTACTAAAAGCTGGTGGGCCTTTAGTACCGATTAATTAGTACCGTTTGTCCAACCTGTACTAATAGGCCTTTGGAACCGGTACTAAAACCCCGTTTTCTACTAGTGTCTGTTGCCAGAACGGCCGTCGGCGGCGCACCGTCTTCTCCTCGTGCCTTCCCGCTGAAGGCGTCAAGCCCCAGCCCGCGGGCCATGCCATCCGTGCCCTCCGCCAGCGCTCCACCTACTCCCATGAGGCGCCGCCGAGAGCATCCAACATGCCCACCGTCAAAGGACGGGACGGGAACCTCCGCCGCAGCCATAGATGCCGGCAACAGCGATGGCCGACGCTCACCTGTAGATGGGGCGGCTAGAGTTTCGGTGGTGGAGGTGCCTCCGGAACCACTCGGGAGAAGATCGGCTCGGTGCCCATATTACATAGATTGGAGATTAACTCTATTTATGAAGATGTTCCGTGCGTAAATAAGTCATGTCAATTATCCACAACAAATATCTCCAGCAACCCCACCCTTCACATCTATCTATACCTAATAATAATAAAGGCATTAAAGTTTCTGCCAAAAAATTCGTCCAACATAAAAAGACAATTTTACCCTTCCACCAAACCACATATTACTTCTATTTTGCCACAAAACGACCTAATAATAAAGGCATTAAAGTTTCTGCCAAAAAATTCGTCCAACATAAAAAGACAATTTTACCCTTCCACCAAACCCCATATTACTTCTATTTTGCCACAAAACGGTCCGTACATCATCTGCGATTTTCCTTCCTGTGCCATCGCCCGACGATAATTATGTGTAGTCAAACTCTGTTGCCCTCTCCCCTGTCCGGGAGGGACTCCCGGTGCCGCACGGACTATAAATTAGGAAATGTTGATCCCAGTTTTGTTGCAGATCGGGCCCTCCATTAGGCGCTTCCGGCTTCCTACACATTGCATGCACATGGAGACACCAAATCTTGCGATCTGGATGCCTGGCAGGACTTGCCACCGCTTGCATCACCCGCTTAGCACCTCTACGGCGATAGGACTATGAATTTTCTCCGTTTCTTTGTGATTTGAGCCTTTGTTAAGTAATTGACGCATCAAGTGTAGATCAGTGAGATGGGGATCAGACCATGGGGTTCGTAGTAGCGTGAAGATGTACAGAAAAGAAGCGTTTGAAGATTTCGTTCGCCAAGCATCGACTGCGTCTATGTCTGCCATGCCCATGCCGGCACACCTGGTTCAGATTATTCGCATGCTCCTGCACAGGTAATGTCGTGAGTCTCATCCATGCGCTCCAGGTTGTCGGGCACCTGGCTTGCCAGACCTCGCTCCACGACCGCGACGCGCTCTCGACCAGACTCCAGACTGCGGTCGACAACGAGGTGGCCGTCGAGGTGACCGAGTATCAGGCCACCTACGCCACAAGGACTGGTTTTCCGAGATGGCGGCGAGCAGGTGTGCAAGATGCGATGGGCGGCGCGATGGGTCATGGAGTACTCTGGCCGACGCAGGACAAAGAGTTCCTCAAGTCCATCCAAGACGCCGTCCATGATCAGGAGGTAGGGCACCAGGTAACACGCGCCCGCTGGGCCTCTGTTCCTGCCCGTCGAGGTGATGGAACGGGAGCGCCAATGCCAGAGCTGCCGAAGGAGGCGCGTGTTGACTCGACCTGGCCATGCCTGCTTCCTTGATAAGGTCTCAATCATGTTCGGATTTGGAGGCACACCACTAGCACATCATCTGTGAAGTGTTCTTGGTATTATGTTCGCTCCACCTATCTGAAATTTGAGGCCACACGCGTACGTGTGATACAGGATGGTTTGACGACGTTGGGCTGCGAGAAGAGGCCACGCCGCCACAAGAGCACCGCAGGAATCATTGGATTAGCGAATAGAAAGCCTCTGCGTCTCTGCTCCTACCTATATTGCGAGCTCTAATTAGTAATTTGTAGTTGCACGTTAGTTCGTGATGCCACTGCTGAAATAGGCACCGGACACACCGAACCCCCATGCGACCAATGAGTTCGCACCATGGTTTTATCCCCTGCTGGTAATAGAAAGGTAATGGCGATACATTTTGTGAAACAAAACATCATAACTGATGGCATGGTTCGGTCTGCAGCATTGCAGACGCACAACCAGATTTCTTTACGGCTTTGCATATGACCAATTGACCATAGACTTAATAATACTTTGGAGCTTAACCACTGGAAGTTCGTATTATTGGCTTAGGAACAGATGCGAGCTTTGGCTCTATCTATGGTGGCTATTTCCTCCCTGCTGCTATATCGATACCCAGTCTTGTGGAAAAAAATTGTAGATTATTTTTGTAACACCTGTGGTGTTACCTGTTTGTTTTGTTTGCATCATTTGCATTACATTGCATTGCACCATGTTTGCATCAAACTGAAATTTTCAAAACAATTTAAACTTTCACCCTTGCTCAAAAATTTTCCAATTTCAAACTTGCAAACTAAACCACTCCTTGTTCTTCAATAGTTTGAAAATTGTTTTAAACAAATTGCCCGCTAAATAAATTGCTCCTTGTTGTTAACAAACCCTAGTGGCTAACTCAGAAATTCAAATCATCAAACCTTTGAATCCATGAAGTTCTACACAATTTGGTATTCTTCAAAACATTCTAAACCCTAGGGGAAACCCTATTGAAAACAACTTATTTTCTAAATATTAATTAATATGGCAAAAATTCAATTATTTTGGTTCCATTTCGAAACAGCAAGCAAACCTTTGAAATTCTGAAAACCAAAACTGCCAAGTGGTTTCTTTTCACCTAAGAAGCTTATCTAAATTTTTCCAAATTTTTACCTACTCAAAAACCTATCTATTTTATCCAAAAGCAAAACTACAAAAAAAAAAAAACAGAAGAAGGAAAATAAACAAAAGCATCCGGGCAGCAGTTAAACCTAATCTACCGCCTGGCCCAGCCCGTCCAAACTCTCTCCAGCGCGCGCAGCCCAGCAACTCGGCCCGAAAACGGTTCGCAGTGCGTCTCTCTCTTCTTTCCCTGTACGGCGTCGCATCCACGGATGCCACGTCGCCGGCAGAGCGCCGCGGACGGCCTTCGACGTCCGTGCTGCCCTATAAGTACCCCTAGAGCACAGCTAGCGCCGCCAGATCGAACCCTAGACCCCCCTGCCCTCTCTCCCCTCGATTCCGCCGCCGTCCCTCTTCTCTGCTGCCACCGATCTTTTCTCGCTGCAACCGCCGGCGTCATCCTCTGAAATCCCGGTGAGCCCCGCCGCCTCGCAGCATCTCCTACCCAGCTACACAGCGAAACCAACTCACCTCGCCTGCCTCTCGCTTTTGTACACTCTATCTCCCTCAGAGGTCTGCAGGAACCCCGCCGCCGTCCACGTCTCCGCCCGCGGCAGCTACCTCACCGGCTCGCCGTTACCTGAATCCGCGATGAACCCCGGTGCTACTACCCTCCTTCTTCCTGTCTGTCCACGGGAACCACGCCTCCACTCCTTCCTCTACGAGTTGAACACTGGAGCTCGCTCGGAGGAGCACGGAATCAGCCCCGCCGTCCTCGACCACCGTGCAGCTGTCACCTCGCCGACGAGAGCGTCTCCGTCGCGCCTCTGCTCGACGACTACCGTTGGTGAGCTCACTGTATCCTCCACCCTCTCCCTCCGTTGCTTCCAGCACACCTGCACGCATCCATCCATCATCAACAACCACACGGCACCGTGCACGTCGCCGGCGGGTTTCTCTGCCAGTGCTTCAGGCGAGCTCGAGTTCAGTTAAGGTTCAGATAACATGTTGGAACGTTATCCTTCCACCGTACTCCTATCTGACAAGAACCTGCATCCATCCCACTGGTTCAGCGCGCGCACACACTAGCACTCGATCGGGGGTTCGAGGCCTGGCATCGCGGGATAAATCCCAACACTTTTTGCCGCTTCGCTGACAGGGAGGGCCCCCTGTCAGCCTCTCTCTGTGCCACGCAGGCACAGTGAGACCACGGGCCCCTCTGTCAGCGTGTGTGTACGCTTCCATCGCGTAACAAACGGATTTCTGCGAATTTCCAATAATCCATTTCCTTTTTTTTAAATAACAGATTTGAATAATAACTTCTAAATTCCATATCTTTTGTTTTATAAATCCAATAAACACAAACTTTATATCTATTCTGATCCAAATTTCCTAATCTATCCAAATATCCAACTTGTGTTCTGTTTTGAACTTTCAAATTGCAATTCAAATTCAAATTTAAATCATTCAATGGTATTTTGCTAAATTCAATAACTATTTACTCATAAGTCCAAATCATGCAACTAAAATATGTTTTCAATACCATTTTAAATAAGCTAATCAAATATAAATTTTGTTTTCTGTTTTGAATAATTAAAATTGCTTAAACAATTTAAATCTTGTTTAAATTCAATTAAAACTTGTTTAATGTTGTTTAATTCATAATTAATTAATCCAAAGTCCAATTTCAAAATGTGAAACATGCAACCCAACTAAAATTTGATAACCTTTTCATATATCAACTTTGTTATTTGTTTTGAACACTTTAACTTGATGATAACAACCACTACTTGCTTAACACCATTAAGTAACAATAATTTCCAAATTTGATAAATGTTTTCTAAACTTGTTAACCATCCTTCCACTTGCATTTAATATTGTTATCTCTCGTGTTCTTCATCATGCATGCATCCTTCTACCTCACTTATACATGATGCTTATTGTTAGAACAACTAATTCAACTATAAGGCATGGGTTTGCCATATGCAATCTTTGCATATGGAATCCATTTAAACTTGTGTATCATATCCCTAGTTTACTTTGGTGCATCTATTAAACTTGTCATGCATCCATACCTGGTTCATGCTGGATCTTTTGCCGTAGTAGTAATTGTTGCATCCGGTGTTTCTTTTAGTTCGTTGCTTCTTCCCGGATAGGACGTTGAGATGATGTGAGCAACGACAAATTCTGCTACCTTGCGGGATCTCAGGCAAGTATGCTCACTTGCATGCCATATGGCTGCCTTTCATCACTTGTTACCGATTCTTTCCGTTGATTCTTTTCTGCTAGCCTTAGTAGCAGTTGTTTCTGTTACGAACCTATCACATGAATCCTCAACCCTGATATTGCCTCACCTCCCCTCCTATAACCTTTGCTTGAGCCTGTGACTTACTATTGCTTAGGGTTGTTTGCCCGAGTCTGTTACCCGTTACTTTCTGTTATTACTTCATTACGTTCTGGGGGCTCGATGTTAATCAATCAAACCTGTTAATTGCTAATGGTAATAATAATAATAATTTGATGATAAGGCACCGGCGGGAGGCCCAGGGTGGTTTTGAGGCCCGCTAGTGTCGACCCCCTAATTAGGAAAAGGGTCTTGTCTACTGATCCATGATGAGCGCACTACCCGCATTTGGGGAGTATGGGCTCCCCCTCAGTTTGACTCGATTCGCATCTCGTCCAAATCGCCGTACTAGTTCGGGCTTTCCATTTGCTGCATGCATGATCTTGCGAGCCCTTGGCGCCCGGGTGGAACTTTCGTAGTCGGCATTTAGGGCGGCGTGGTCTTCCAGTGCTATGAGGGTCCCCTTTTCTTCGTGGGGCTCGATTAGCCGCGCACGCACAGCACGCGGTGCTTTGGGCTTGATGCGAAGAAGGGTTGGATTGTGTTGAGTGCCCCGCTTGGTAGGAGGCATTCCATCTGTCGGGATATTCATGAGTGTGGTTACTTTGGTGCACCCCTGCAGGGTAAATCTTCTCGAGAAGCCGTGTTTTCCGCGGTTATGGATTACTTGGTGAAAGTACTGGCTTACAAGTACTCAGGACAACTTCAACTAATGATTAATCATGTTTCACCTAATGATTAATAAATTGACTAGTAATAGGTTATTCACACAATAACTTGTTTCACATAATAACAACGGTGTGAGTTATCCTCGGACTGCTTCTTCGGATAAGGGGCGAGATCCAGGATGGGTTTGTTTGACGTTAGCTTTCAGTTGGTTACTATCACTCGATCTTATCTCCTTTCTGATAGTTGGAAATAACAGAATCTCTGTAGTTGGTTAGTGCAGCCTGCTGTTGCTTATTTGCAATAACCCCCTTCCTTTCCGTTGATCCTAAAGTATTTGTATCTTGTGATGACTGGCTACGCCGGTAACTTGTGAGTTTGGGTTCTATCCCCCTTGCCAGTACCTAACCGTACTGACCCACGAATCTCTTTCGTGGCTGCAAATTCCAAATTGCAGTCAACAGGTTTGAAGTCTGACGACGTTAGCTTGGGAATCCCTCCGGCTTGGCCTGGGCAGGGATTGGACGCCTTCGGTTATCTTCAGGACTCTTAGTCCAATTTGGATCTTGTCCGTAGACGGACGTTTGTTTCTTCCGCTGTTATTTGGATCTTTGTATTGTATCAGTTGTAACCCCGGCTCGTGTGAGTCATCTTGTATCTATCTGTTTCTGTTGTAATTGTGGATTATTCGTGAACTGTTGTAATGTTATCATAAATGGCAACCTGGAATCGGTTATTATGCGGATTTGGCGGGAATGCTGAAATCTGCATAGTGCCCGATCTCGGGGCGTCACAATTTTCGCCACCCTCTATACAAGTACATCAGCCACGACCGAGGACGCCAGCATGGTGTTACCAGGTTTCTTCGGAAATGGCATCAATCCGGTGAGCTATGGGAGATCGGCGCTGGCTACCGCCAGACAACGGTCGTGGCGACGACCTATGTGGAGGAGGTGTTGCTTATTTGTGCCAGGAAGCTGTAGAAGGCGCTCAATCTCCTACTCTCTCCGTTCGGAATTAGATGACTTGTGTTTGTCAAAATATGGATATATCTATATACTAAAAGATGTCTAGATACACCCATACCTAGATAAACACAAGTCATCTAATTCCGAGCGGAGGCTAATCTAGCCAATTCAGGTATGTGTTACTAATGCAGAGCTTCGGTCATGAATTCATCTGGCTATGTGGACTCGACGGTATGGCCGAACGAGTACATGGCGTAGAAGGGGCCCGTGAGGCGCACGGGCTAGGGCAACGTGGTGAGCTTGACAAGGACCAGTCAGCATGAAAGGTGAAATAAGTGGTTTATTGCTCTCACCTCTAAGCACGTTTTGACCTTTCTTATGTGGGTGCAAGTCTTTAAAGTGGTGAAAATATGTCGCTGTCATTTAGGAAAATGTTACAATTCTCATAATTATCATATAATACAACGATATATAACGGGAAAGGGAGAAGCAATAAGAAGAATTATTTTAGCTCCGTTGCAACGCACGGGCATGTTTCCTAGTGTATATATAAGCTTCAGAATCATAGTTTCTGGCACCTCGTTTCGGTTTCATACACCCACTATTTGCAAAAGAAAAAAAAAAGCATGTTAGGTTGAGAATAGGACACATCAGGAACTGTGGAGTGACGGCGATGACTACAACCGCTGGTGGAATGCTGCTGCTGGAAGGTTGATTGGTACCCCTGTGTGGTGACTTCGAGCTGCTACAAGAGAAAGGAGTGGCGGTGTCCGACTGTGCTTGTTCTCGATGGAGTTATGTTGTCTAGTTTGTTGTTAACAAAGTCTTGCACAACGGATCTGGCCTGCAACTTTATTAACATACGCGAGCCGGGAAAAACCGCAAGCCTGAAAAAGAGACACCTCGCTCAGCCCGGCAATTTGACCCATGAGTACGTCTGCCCATGGGCACCCGACCCGAATGGGTAGGGTATGGGTCGCTATTTTCACCCATGGGTCTTGCCCATGGGTGACCCGATTAGTCGTGGGCAGGGTATGGGTACAATTTTATGCCCATAGGTCGTCCGATGGGTCGCCCGATAAATATAAATAATTGCCATAAATAGTTATTCTACGTGATTTATAGTCTTTAGAGCAAAGCACATAGCTTTCTTCAAGGGAAACAATTCACAGAAAGACAAACCGAGCAATTGATTGACATAGAAAAATGAAGTGTCCTGCCTATGGCTGCGCACGCATCCTGCATTCCTAGTACTAGCAGCCCAATAATGTGGCTCATATCTTTTTTTAGAGAGAAATGTAGCTCGTATCCTCCAATACCACACTACAACACTCACGATTTCTGATCGATGCGAGAAAATGGTCCGGCCCATGCAATTAAAAGCCCATGCAGTGGCAACTATGCACACACGGTAACGATTGAACGGACATGTGAGACGACTCTTTTAGTACCATCTCGACTAGCCAAGTGTGCTGCACGTGGAGCTCTGGCCTATAAATTAGCTTCCCATACCTCCGCAGCAGGACATTCGTAACGCATCCATCGTCTACTGTCCGTTGTGGGATGAAAAATAAAATTTGTGTCAAACCCGATGGGCTGCCCGATTCTGTGTTACCCGATGGGTCGGGCATGGGTCAGATTTTGGACCCATGGGTCGGGTCGTGGGTTTGGCAGTGACCCGATAGAGGACTCGGGCATGGGTCTGGTGTAGGTCGACCCGGCCAAACCCGACCTGATTGCCACCTATACACCTCGCCCATGGAACATTACTTAGCTTCGTTCCTTAGATACATATCTTCTTATATTTACTAATTGGAGGCACTATTAAAATCTCCACGTTAATCCACATCATCAAAATTAATTGTGCCGTTAGATGTTAGATTTACGGCTAGGATAAACTGCATATAAATAAGTTACGTACAACTTGGTAATTAATCTGGCACGACTGACATGGGTCAATCGTACCTGTGATGCGTTCATGCCAAAAAAAACAACAACAAGGCAGTTAAGATTAGATAAGCGGGATGAAAGAGTCCTAATTATGCATGCTTGGATATCTACGTGCTTTGCTTGGTAATATCACTCCAATACGTCACCTCAAAAGAAAAAAAATCAAGCTTTTAAACGTACTGTATACATGGTTATGAGATCAATCACATCTTAATTTTGCATGTCCGACATAACCTTGCTATTTTCCTAACTACGATCCATGGCTGCGACGATTGGCCAGCTACATATGCAAGAGCCAGTGCTGCCGGCGCGGGCCCTGATCGTTGAGATGATCTCTATACCATACGTCCGCGAGGCTGTTGTGAGCGCCCGGTCGGCAAGGCAGGAACTAGCGCATGCTGCCTCTTCAGCACCATGCATGGCGGACGTCAATGAGGCATATCGATGGCTTCGAGACGGCTCCCAAGCGCACGTATGATCTCACTAATGTCCGTCTATGAGGCTGCGAGCGGCCGACCGGCAAGCCGGACCTAGCATGTTGCCTCTTCACCACCATGTATGGCCGATGCCTAAGAAGACAGATCGATGGTTTTGCGAGCGTCTACCCAGCTCACGTGTCTCTGCTGCCGCCGGTGGCCGGCCATCAAGGTAGAACGTACGAACTTCACCACCGTGCATGTGTCAGGGTACCTGACGAGGGACACGACGGAGGCACGGAACCTGAAGAGGAAGCAGCCAGCACCCCTGAGGGGAATTCGAACGCTGCTGATCAAGCAGCTGGGCCGGGCAAGCGCAACGGGCCCATCCGCGTCAAGAAGAGCAACACCAAGTACTTCGGCCCGCTCTGGACTCGCTGAACCTCTACATAGGTGCAACGTGTGCGCAGGGAAAGGCATCCAGTTGGATCAGGACGGACGGCTCTCCTCTGTATCCCCTTTCTCTCTTCCCTGTCTTGTGCTTCTCCTTCCTCCCTTCCCTTTCCCGAACCAGAACTCGCTACCGCGATTGTGATATCCTGTATCGAATTGAGTGAACCCAGGCTGTGCCTAACACCTGGTATCAGAGCCAAACCACCACCATCGCTGTCCACCCTCTTCGAATCTGGAGTCCATCATCGAGACACGGCATCAGCGACTGGCCCGCGAGCAACGAGAAGCGACCATGGGGGACCACGAGTTCACCAACAAGGAGCTCTTCGACAAGCTCCAGAAGCTGCTCGTGGCGACGGAGGACCGGCAGATCCGTCGCTCGGAGAACATGGAGGCACGGTTGGACGGCATCTCCAACGACATCAGCACGTGGCGGCCCCTCCTGGAAGGCCGAGTCGACGCGATCCAGTCCGCGGTCGTCGCGCTCCAGACTCAAGCGCAGATCAAGGCCACGCTCATCGACCCATCATCGTCAAAACAAGTGGATCCGGCAGCGACTACGGTCGCTGGCGCCCAAGCATCGGCGAACGCCTCCGTGCTCGGCAAACCGCCGATGGGGACCGATCCAGGGCAAGGCCACGGCGATCTTCAAATTCACCGGGGGTCGACCGCTGGAATCCGTGCGATTCCAGCGTCCACCCCGGTCACAGGTGCGATTAATTTCCAGACCCCGGCTCATCTTCGTGGTAGTTTTTCGGAGCTTGAGTGCACGGCCAATCAGTTGATCACACAGTTAGGACAAGCGAATCCGGCACTGCAGTTTCCTGTGTTCGATGGTGAGAATCCGCAGCTGTGGCAAACGCTAGCGGAACAATACTTTGGCATGTTCGCTATCCATGAGTCCTACTGGGTAGCTATGTCCACTCTGAATTTTGCTGGGTCACCTAAAGTTTGGCTTCATTCAGTTAGGAAGAAATTAGCTCATCTGGATTGGGAGGGTTTTTGTTTACTGCTTTGCACGAGATTTGGGAGGGACAAACACCAATCTCTCATTCGTCAGTTTTACACACTAAGACAGAGCACTACAGTTGCTGATTACATAGAGAAATTCGAACATATTATGAACAATCTTATAGCTTATTCTGATTCTATTCATCCTTTGTATTTTTTGACACGGTTCATCGAGGGTCTGAGGAACGACATACGAGCAGTGGTGCTCGTGCAGCGCCCACCTGATCTGGACACTGCTTGTGCTCTGGCTCTTTTGCAAGAGGAAGTGTTAGACAGTGTGAAGAGCAACAATTATCAGTCGTACAGGAGCAGGCCAATGCCATTACCTCAGCCACCCGCGAGACCAGTTTCGTCTGCACCAGTGCAGAATGCTTCTGACAGACGCATGCAGGAGTCTGATAACAGTGGCATGTCTTCCAAACTAGCCACTCTCAAGGCGTACAGACGTGCGCGAGGGCTGTGTTTCAGGTGTGGAGAGAAGTGGGGCAAAGAGCATGTCTGTCCAGCCACGATTCAGCTGCATGTGATGGAAGAATTGCTGGAGATAATGGGCATGGATGTCCTGAATGAAGACGAGGAGCAGTTGCAAGGGGCAACGATATCTGAAAATTTGTATACAATTTCGTTGCAGGCCCTGGCTACACAAGCAGAGGCAGTGGAGGGATCGCCGTCAGTCTTGCAGCTGTACGGTTTGGTGCAGAATCAACCAGTGACTATGCTAATCGATTCAGGCAGCACGGTTTCATTTATAAATACCAAGCTCAAGGATTCTCTCAACAACATCAGTGTTATCCAGTCACCAGTCAGAGTGAAGGTAGCAGACAACAGGCAGTTGTCTTGTACTGAGGAGATACAGGATTGCAACTGGTCGACACATGGGCATGCTTTTAGCACGAGTTTCAAATTACTGCCATTGGGTGTCTTTGATGTGATTCTCGGGCAGGATTGGTTGTGTCAGCACAGTCCTATGTTCATAGACTGGCCAACTAAACGACTGGAGATATCAGACAATGGGAAGCCGGTATTCTTGCAAGGAATTGGGGCAGCCAAAATCATTTGCCACGAAATCACGGTGGATCAACTGGCTGGGTTAAACAGAAAAAAGGACATCGAGCAGATCCTTGTTATCAGTGCTGTTCAGGATAATGAAGACAACAGCGAGCTGTTGCCAGAGGTGCAAGCAATTTTGGACCAATTTAAGGACGTGTTTGCAGAACCAGGTGGACTCCCACCAAGGAGAGCGTGTGACCATACTATCCAACTCATTGAGGGCGCGCAGCCGGTGCAAATCAGACCCTACAGGCATTCTCCAGCAGTCAAAGACGAAATTGAGCGTCAGGTTACTGAATTACTGAAATCAGGCATTATTCAGAATAGTACCAGTGCCTTTGCATCCCCAGCAATCTTGGTGCAAAAGAAGGACTTGACATGGCGCCTGTGTATCGATTATAGACGCCTGAATGCATTGACGGTGCCCAAGAAATATCCTGTCCCAGTGATCGATGAACTCATTGATGAGCTAACTGGAGCACAGTGGTTTTCTAAACTGGATTTGCGCGCGGGGTATCATCAGATTAGGCTATCACCAGGAGAGGAGCACAAAACGGCATTCTACACTCACTCTGGTCATTACGAGTATCGAGTCATGTCTTTTGGCTTGTCAGGGGCTCCTGCCACATTCCAGGGGGCCATGAATGCCACTTTGCAGTCAGTTTTGCGCAAATGTGCATTGGTTTTTTTCGATGATATCCTCATTTACAGTGGAGATTTGGAACAACATCTTAAGGACCTAGCCATAGTGTTATCTTTGCTCAGAGAGGATAAGTGGCAAGTTAAATTCTCCAAGTGTTCCTTTGCCCAGCAGAGCTTGGCCTATCTAGGGCATGTCATCAGTAACAAAGGAGTGGCTACTGATCCATTCAAAATCCAGGAGGTTTTAAATTGGCAAATCCCTGCTAATGTGAAGGAGTTGAGAGGATTTCTGGGCTTAGCTGGCTACTACAGGAAGTTTGTGAGGCATTTTGGTATAATTGCCAAGCCACTGACACAATTGTTGAAGAAGAATACAGTGTTCAAATGGTCTAGTGTAGCTGACAAAGCATTCTCTGTTCTGAAACAAGCTCTTGTTACAGCTCCAGTTTTGGCTATACCAGATTTCAACAAAATGTTTGTGGTGGAGACTGATGCTAGTGATCTGGGCATTGGAGCTGTGTTGCAACAGCAAGGCCACCCTATAGCTTATCTCAGTAGACCCTTGAGTCCGAAAAACAGTGGATTATCAACCTATGAGAAAGAATATCTGGCAATTTTGTTGGCAGTAGAGAATTGGAGATCCTATTTGCAACATGCTGAATTCATTATCAAAACGGACCAACGCAGTCTTGTTCACTTGGAGGAGCAGAGGCTCAGTACCCAGTGGCAGAAAAAGGCCTTTTCTAAACTGTTGGGCTTAAGATACCAGATTGTATACAAAAAAGGAAGCGAGAACAGGGCTGCTGATGCATTGTCCAGAAAAGTTCATCCACAACAAGAGCTGGTGGCAGCAATATCCACTTGTCAACCAGTGTGGACTGAAGAAATAGCTGCAGGCTACAGTGCTGATCCTACTGCCCAGAAATTGCTCACTCAGTTAGCTGTTGATAATGCTGGTCCTTCATTGTATTCTCTGGACAAGGGAATCATTAGGCATAAAGGGAGACTGTGGGTGGGCAACAATAAAACACTGCAAGAGAAATTGTTCCTGGCATTCCACAGCAGTTCTTTGGGTGGCCATTCTGGGGCTCCAGTCACATATAAAAGAATGAAGCAGCTGTTTATGTGGCCAGGTATGAAGAAACAGGTAAAAAAATGGGTGCAGTCTTGTCAGGTCTGCCAACAAGCTAAGCCAGAGAGAATTAAGTACCCAGGATTGTTGGAACCATTGCTCATACCAAAAAGACCATGGCAGCACATAGCCCTCGATTTCGTGGAAGGATTACCGCAGTCCAAGCAGTTTAACTGTTTGCTTGTTGTGGTGGACAGGTTCTCGAAGTATGGCCACTTCATACCACTCACTCACCCCTATACAGCAGCGAAAGTGGCATCTCTGTTCGTGGATAATATCTACAGGTTGCACAGTTTGCCAGAATCTATTGTCTCGGACCGTGATCCTATTTTCACAAGTAAATTCTGGAAGGAGTTATTCCAGGCTATTGGAACGCAACTGAAGATGAGTTCCTCTTATCACCCAGCTACTGATGGCCAAACGGAGAGAGTTAACCAGTGCGTTGAAACGTATCTAAGATGCTTTGTGCATTCGTGCCCTCGCAGTTGGAGCAAGTGGATCTCACTGGCAGAGTACTGGTATAATACCAGTTATCATTCTACACTGGACTCGTCTCCGTTCGTGACACTGTACGGGCACGAGCCAAGGCATTGGGGGATCGAAGCGCCAGGCAGCCCGTCTGTATCCAACCTCCAGGATTGGCTTTCTGAACGTCAGGTGGTGCAAGACCTTCTGCGTCAGCACTTGTTGCGTGCGCAGCAGATTATGAAAAAGCAGGCTGATAAGAACAGAACCTTCAGACAATTCGCTGTGGGAGACAAGGTTTTCCTCAAATTGCAGCCGTACATACAGGCTTCGATCGCACCCAGAGCAAACCACAAGTTGCTGTTCAAGTATTACGGTCCTTTCAAAGTTATCAGCCGGGTTAGCGAGACGGCGTACAAGCTGGAGCTGCCGCAGGGCACGACAGTGCACCCTGTGTTCCATGTATCTCTTCTGCGTCCGGCGTTGCGCGATGGTATGACAGCCTTACCCGAATTGCCGTCTGTTACTAACCAGTTTACGATTCCTTCTCAAGTGCTGTCGAGCCGGTGGCGAAAAAAGGCGAACAAGGTGATCGAGCAGGTGTTGATCCAATGGACTCCCGGTGATGCAGCATCCGCGACGTGGGAAGATAAGGAGGAGTTGAGGTCCAGATTTCCTCACGCTCCAGCTTGGGGACAAGCTGGTTCTCAAGATGGGAGGGGTGTCAGGGTACCTGACGAGGGACACGACGGAGGCACGGAACCTGAAGAGGAAGCAGCCAGCACCCCTGAGGGGAATTCGAACGCTGCTGATCAAGCAGCTGGGCCGGGCAAGCGCAACGGGCCCATCCGCGTCAAGAAGAGCAACACCAAGTACTTCGGCCCGCTCTGGACTCGCTGAACCTCTACATAGGTGCAACGTGTGCGCAGGGAAAGGCATCCAGTTGGATCAGGACGGACGGCTCTCCTCTGTATCCCCTTTCTCTCTTCCCTGTCTTGTGCTTCTCCTTCCTCCCTTCCCTTTCCCGAACCAGAACTCGCTACCGCGATTGTGATATCCTGTATCGAATTGAGTGAACCCAGGCTGTGCCTAACAGCATGTATAATGTCAATTAAGCTGGATCGATTGTACGTCCCATTAGTAGTAGATTCGAGCAGAAGTTTCAGCTTGATCAATAGACCTCGGACCGTAATCAACTTGGAAAAGACCAGGGATTATTTAAATATTGTCAATTGGTAGGCAAAACAAAACAACGTATGACCTATTTTTACTTCACTCTGTTTCAATTATTTCCATTTAGCTAGCTCCTCCGTATTTGTGGTTGCTCAGCAAATGCTTCGGTTCTAGCACAAGGAAGTATTACACAGAATATTCAACTTGCTAGGCTACTTAGTCTGTATATCCAGTCAAAACAAAAGCACGTACGATCTATTTTTCCACCCAATCCAGTTATTTCGCTTTAGCTAGCTCCTTTACTTGGTTGCTTGGCGATGCGCCAGTTCAAGCGCAAGAGAATTTCTACCAAGAATATTCAACTATCCTTTTTGCCAATATAATTACTAATATACTATATTAGAAAATAATATACCGCCGACATGCACATGTACATGCGGAGACATGGGATAATTTGTCCCTGACCTACTGCTGCAATCATTGGTAATCTCTTGCTTGAGAAACAGTAGCAGCAGCACCATAATAGTGAGATCTATTCCGGTGCGACAACCCAGTACCCAAGGTTAAACACGTCAGCCTTAATTTGTTCCTAATGGAGACTCGGGTTTGGCCTTTTTCTACCTTATTAATCATTTCCTTCTCTGTCTATTAAATTTTGGTCTGGCAATGATACTTGGTTTTAATCAGTGTGGTACACGATTAACTGAGAGTGCAGTTATTGGCTTTTTGCTAAAACATGAGAGGGAAAGTAACTAAGATGTCGGGCGAGCGACAAAATATACGAGATCACAAAAATAGATTTCTCATGGCTAAATAACAATTTAGACCAACATGGGGAAACTCCATAATAACTAGAAAGATGGTATCAAAATACTTCTACTCTTTATGTGTTTATATAAATGTGCAATAACCATGATTAGTATTTGATGTAGGCACTAGCTAGGGTCTCATGAAAATTATTTGTATCAAACGTTGTTGGAAAACTTTGAAAAATATTTGGAGGTGTATATACTAATAGTGTCTGGAGGCTCTACCTCAATCATGTATCTCACTTAAATATGTACTAAGCAAGAATAAAGAGAAATTATATCAGGTTTCTGGCAAATAAAATTATAACATTCCATTGTAAATTTTCATGCATATATTTCCAAGTTTTATGAACTTGAAAATTATTTAAGGTTATGGTATTCTTTTTAAAGTTACTAGCCCGTGCTGATGCACGGGTTGATGACTAGTTATTCCTAAAGAGACACCTCATATTGTTTGAGTCGTTGAAGTCTTTATTTTTCATTGATCTAAGGTTGTATTAGGGCTTGTAGCTTCTCAAGCTTGGCATACACCATATACCTACTCTTAGTTGGCAACATATTGATTAGTCCCTCCTAAGTCAGATGCGACTCGCAAATGGTGACCAAGTAGTGCATATGGGAGGATAGTGCGCCTCCACAAAGGCCATATATCAGCTCCTGAGGTTCTAATTACGTTTGGTGGTTTATAAAAATAAATGAAACAAAGACAAAGTCCGTGACGAAGATCTTTTTTTTCTATCAATAGATAGAAACGAGTGTTCGTTATAGGGGATAAGATCCATCTGCTCTCTCTCTCTCTCTCTCTCTCTCTCTCTCTCTCTCTCTCTCTCCCTCTCCCTCTCTCTCTCTCTGTCTCTCTTCTTTGATGCAATTTAGAGAGAAAGAGCAGTGTGAACTAGAAAAAAAGAGAATCGGGTGATTATAAACCGAACGTAGATATCCCTGGAGATAAAGCTTGGTTCATGTCTTCTACCAAATGTTGTAATCCAGTTGTTATCAACCCCTTATATAACACGCAAACGTGTCGAGGCCAAGGCATCGTTCAAACCCTCCCAACTACCGTAGTTTCAGTATGGTATTAGATCTAACCCTCGCAAACCCATCCATGGCGAACGACGGCGCATCCTCCTCGTGCCTCGGCGGCAACACCTAACCAAATGGAACCATACGCTGTGGAAGGCGCAGGTTCTCTCGGCGACCCGGGGAGCTCAAATGGAAAGCTACCTTGACCTGAAGATCGCCGCGCCGGCAAAGGAGAACACGGTGTCCAAGGGCACCGATGTGCTGAAAGAACCAAATCCTCGATATGGTATTTGGATTGCACAGGACCAACAAGTCCTTATTTTCCTACTAACTATTTTTTTCTCGAGAGATTGGACAACAGTTGTCGAAAACACGAGCGCAGAAGCAATGTGGGCGGCAATTCAGGGCATGTTCAATGCTCAAAGCCGTGCCAAGACCGTAATTCTGCGCATCAGTCTTGCCAACTCCCAGAAGGGGAGTCGGAGCATGGCAGAGTTAGATCCGCGCCCTTGCGGATGAGATGGAGGGCGCCGGAAATAAGCTGGATGAGGAGGACATTGTCTCCTACCTCTTGGTGGGCCTCGACGCTGAGTACAACGTGATCGTCGCCGCCATCTATTCCCGAGAGGAGCCAATCGCAGTCTCCCAGTTGTACTCGCAGCTGCTCGTTTTTGAGATAAGACTTGATCTCCTCAATGGTGGCTCTCAATCTTCAGCCAATGCGGCCGTGCGCGGTGGGCGTGGCGGTGGCCAAGGGCGTGGTAACCACAACGACGGTCGTGGTGATGGTGGCGCCCCACCATATGCCCGCGGAAACGGAGGTGGCCGTGGAAACTATGGAGGCAACAACTGTGGTGGATTCAACCTACCACTACAGCGGGCAGAACTGTGATGGCGGCGGCAACTCCAGCAACAGCGCGAGGCCGCGTTTCAATTTGTGTGGCAAGCCGGGCCACATAGTGCTGAAGTGCTGGCAGAGGTTCAATCCGGACTTCGTTCCACCTCAGGAGAAGAGCGTTGGGGCGGCGTCCACGGGCTACGGCATCGACACGAACTGGAACGTCGACTCCGGAGCCACCGATCACATCACAAGCGACCTCAACAAACTGACGATCCACAACAAGTACAATGGCAACGAACAGGTGCACACTGCCAGTGGTTCAGGTATGGACATCACTCATATCAGTCATTCAGTCATTCGTACCCCTGATCGCGATCTCCACACCAAAAATATTCTTCATGTTCCTGAAGCTAATAATATATTGTTATCCGCACATCGTATCGCACATGATAATAATGCTTTCGTCGAAATTCACCCGTTTTCTTTTATCATTAAGGATCGGGCAACGAAGAATACTCTTCTTCAAGGCATATGTAGAAGAGGCCTCTACCCACTTTCGTACAGTTCGTCTAGCTCAATTAAGCATGCCCTCAGTGCCACCAAACCATCTTCGGGGAGGTGGCATGCTCGTTTAGGTCATCCATCATCAATGATAGTAAATAAAGTGCTTAGTCAAAATAATCTTCCTTGTTCTAGTTTATCGAGTGATGATTTTGTGTGTGATGCATGTCAGAAAGGCAAGATTCATCAACTCTCCTATCCAAAGTCGTTTAGCGAATCTAGTGCTCCTTTAGAGCTTATTTTTTCAGATTTTTGGGGTCCTGTGATTGAGTCTGTTGGATGGAAGAAATTTTATGTGAGATTTATTTATGGTTATAGGAAATTTACCTCGATATATTTGCTTAAGAACAAATTTTATGTGTTCCAAAAGTTTCATGATTTCCAGAGTCTTGTTGAGCGCTAATTTAATAGAAAACTTCTTGCTATACAATCTGATTGGGGTGGCAAGTATGAGCTTCGTAATTCCTTTTTCACCAAACTGGCATTGCTCATCGTGTTTCATGCCCTTATGAACATCAAAAAAATAGCTCGGCCGAAAGAAAACATCGTCATATTGTCAATGTAGGGCTATCACTTCTTTCTCATTCCTCTATGCCACTAAAATTCTGGGATGAAGCGTTTAGTTATGCTACATATCTTATCAAATGCACACATAGTCGCCTTCTTGATTTGGTTTCACCATTAGGAAAACTCTACCATGAAAAATCATGTTATAAATCCTTAGATGTCTTTGTGTGTGCGTGTTGGCCCAATCTTCGACCATATAACCCTCGAAAACTAGCTTTCCGTTCTAAGCGGTGTGCTTTTCTTGGGTATAGTAATTTGCACAAAGGTTTTTAATGCATTGATATCCCTAATGGACGATTCTACATTTCTTGTGATGTTACATTTGATGAAAATGTATTTCCTTTTTCCACCCTAAATCCAAACGCCGGTGCTAGGATTACATCTGAAATTCTCCTTTTATCTCATCAAGGGGTGAAAGTACAATATGGTCAGCTAGAGGGGGGTTGAATAGGTTGACTACCAATTTTTCTCCTTTTCTTTTTAGTTTGGGATAAACAGTTAATACAAGGAAATCTACATGTGCAACTAGATGGACAACCTATGTGATACAAAGTATAATATGCAATGGAAGTAATAAGTAAGCTAACGAGATAAACCACAAGTGTAAACAAGGAGACAAGGATATGTTTCACGTAGTTTCTTCCCAAGGTAAGTACGTCTTGAAGGGAATATGCCCGAGAGGTAATAATAAAGTGTTTATTATGTTATTCCTTGTTTATGATAGATGTTTATTTCTCATGCTAGAATTGTATTAACCGGAAACGTTGATACATGTGTGATTAATAAACAAACCAACGTTCCTAGTGAAGCCTCTCTTTTAACTAGCTCGTTGATTAACAGATGATCAAGGTTTCCTGATCATAGACATTGGATGTTGTTAATAACGTGATCATGTCATTAGGAGAATGACGTGATGAACTTAGACCCTAACTAAGTATAAAAATACGATTAAGTCATTTAGTTTTGTGGTTATGTCTTACATTCGGAGTAACATTGTTTCTTAGACCATGAGATCATGTTAATCACTAATACCGAAAGAATATTTTGATGACATCAAACGTCACACTATAACAGGGTGACTATAAAGGTGGAATTAGGTATTCGGAAAGTGTTAGTTGAAGCTCATGGATCAAGAATTGGATTTTTCCATCCAATATGACGGAGAGATATACTCAGGGCCCTCTCGGTGATATCACATCGACACCGCTTGCAAGCACGTGATATGATCACAAGGATGTTATATCACGGGAACAAGGAAAGAGTACTTGTCGAATAACGAGATCGAACAAGGTATGGCGGATAGCGATGATCGGATATCGGACGAGTAAAATATCGCGAGACAAAGGGAAATCGTTACGACGTTGAAAGGTTCACACGATCACGAGAGTCATTGTTGAATATATAGGAGTCATCACGGATCTCCAGATCCTGCTGTTGATTATTGATCGGAGAGGAGTCTCGGTCATGTCTATATTATTCGCGAACCGTAGGGTGATACGCTTAAGGTTTGACGAAGCGTTAGAGAGGATACGGAATACCGAAGAATATTTTGGGCAGCTCTGAAAAATTGTTTTGGGGAAAATTGAAATAGTTCAAGGGGTTTTCCGTCGAATGGTTGTTAATAGAATTAACAAATGATTCGAGGTGCTGCATGCAAATATTTGTTAATGGAATTAAAAAATATAAATAAAGAAATAAAAATGTTTTATTTATTTATTAAAGAAAAACCTTTGGATTTTCTAAGTGGAAAATTAAGGGAGCATGAGTGGGTGTGAGTGGGGCTTCCACTTACATGAAGAGAGGAAGGGGTGGGGGCACCCATGGATGGCCGCACCCCCCCTCCCTTGGGCTGCCTTCCCCTCCCCTATAAAAGGAGGGTGAGAGCTCCCTCTTCTACACACACACTTGCCCACTTTCTTTTCCCTCCACCCGCTGCTCCATTCCATGGTATCCGGCTTGGCGAAGCCCTGACCATGGGATTCTTCACCACCACCACGCCGTCGTGCTGCTGGAGTTCCGTGGGGATCCTCTACTTCCGCTACCTGCTGGATCGAGGGAACAAAAGTCTTCATCGAGCTGAACGTGTGACCGATTACGGAGGCACCGCCGGATTGCGGTGCACTTCTTCTCGCTCGGGATCGGCGTGAGTACGACTACGCCAACAACGAGATTTTATCTCGTACCACTTTGAGTCTTCGAGGGTATGTTATCTCATACTCTCTTTCTCTCCGTTGCCTTTCATCTCATAGATTAGATCTTGGCCATTCGGGTTTATCGCGCGTAGGAAATTTTTGTTTTCTATGCAACGTACCCTTCACGTCTATGGGGAGCCACCTAGGCACTCCTCAATAGCACGGATGTGCACACCTTATTCTCTTTGAGCTTCTCCGGTGAGGGAGATTCTGGTTTCCACTATGAGGTCGACTTGAAGGCGTTGACCAAAACTTTACACAAGGTTGAGGCGTCTCCCCAAGATGGATGGAGCCTATCAACAATCTGAAACTTCTTGCAACAAGGTGGAAGCTCCAAGCACAAGGTTTCTACTAGGGTTTCTATGCCCCAAATAGAGTTCTAGATCTACTAGGATGTGGTGGATGGATTTGCAATTCCTTTGGTGGAATCAAGGATATATCTCTCCTCAAGCACTCCGCAAAGTAGGGTGTCGATTGATGAACGAAGTGGGAGATCGAGGAGGTTGAAGCTCACATTAATGGAGGAGAGAGGGTGACTGTAAAGCTTAACAATAAATGAAGAAGACGACCCCTTTAAATAGATCCTCAGAAAACTGGCCGTTGGGGGGGGGGAGGGCAATATCCCACACTGCCAGAACTTCCGACCCTGTGGGGAAACCCCCCTTTCTTTGCTCGCTCCATTTCTTCAGATTGAATCTGCACCGCCGAAACTTCCGCCAAACCAGCGGAACTTCCGGGCAAACTGCCGCGCCAATTTCAGCCACAGAAAACCCAATTTCGGTACCTGGGGGATATATCAGAAGTTGGGGCGGAACTTCCGCAGCCGAAATTTCCGGCCAAGGTTCCACGCCAACTTCCGCTTTAGAATGCACACATCTAGTACCGAGATTGGAAATCGGGAAGCAGGGGCGGAAATTTAGTCGGAAGTTCCGCTGGGCGGCTGAAGCAATTTCTTGGAAAATCCCTGAAAATACATATAACAAAATCACGAATCGAATCGTCATCAAACATAAAAACATATAGGAAGGTAGATGTACTTTCAGTATCCCCCTTTTTGATGAATTGATGACAACATGATTCGTGGCGTTAAGGGCTTAGGCGGGAGCGGAGGTCCACCGTAGTTGTGTTCATCTTTTGGGCGTTTGAAGGCTTAAAGATCCATGCAACTAGGTAGAAGTTCCCCCTCAAACTTTTTGAACCCATGCAATAGATAATTCAGCACAACGAATAAATAAGATGAATAATGAGGTGCATACTAAAAAGTTTCAAACACACAAACGAGGTCCAAAGTAAACTCGGAGACACAAGTAAGAAGAACAGTGGAACTTCCGGCCCAACAGCCGGACTTCCGCGACCTGAAGCAATTTCTTGGAAAATCCCTGAAAATACATATAACAAAATCACGAATCGAATCGTCATCAAACATAAAAACATATAGGAAGGTAGATGTACTTTCAGTATCCCCCTTTTTGATGGATTGATGACAACATGATTCGTGGCGTTAAGGGCTTAGGCGGGAGCGGAGGTCCACCGTAGTTGTGTTCATCTTTTGGGCGTTTGAAGGCTTAAAGATCCATGCAACTAGGTAGAAGTTCCCCCTCAAACTTTTTGAACCCATGCAATAGATAATTCAGCACAACGAATAAATAAGATGAATAATGAGGTGCATACTAAAAAGTTTCAAACACACAAACGAGGTCCAAAGTAAACTCGGAGACACAAGTAAGAAGAACAAAACGAAAACGAGCTTGTGACTCCGCCCTTGCAACAACCTGAGAAAAGCCTAATAGAACATTTCTTCCCTTTGGAATCAAAGACACCAAAAAGGGAGTAACGCGATGTTATCATCCCTATGGATGACTAGTCCGTCCCATGGTGAACCGGGGTGCGAGGAGGCTCCTCCCGCTAATCTTCTTCATGCTGAGGGGCTTCGTCATCACTCCAAAAGTTGTGCTCGGTGATCCACACATCCCTTGGAGTAATAGATTCCTCGGAGCCAGTGGGAGACACAGGAAGATCCATCTTGCGCATCATAGCCTTTTGACGGACATCAGGCTTCTTCTTATAGACATGATCATCATAGAGACGGTCCTGAATATCCAGCTGGAGACAGAAGGTCTAGCGCACCTTGAGCTTTTCTTGAACCATCCAGGAGCCACGGCAGGTGGAGGAGGACCATGGGCACGAGCGGAAGAAGAGGCAACCTTGGGCTTCTTGACACAGAACTTCTTGACAGGATGCTCAAAAAGTTCCATGGAGATATCAATCCTAGCACCATTCATTTCCTCGCTCCAGCGAGTACATATGAGCGTCATGATGTAAGGGGCAAAGAGAGGGGCACGCTGATGGTCAATGATAGAAATATACAGCTCCTCCATGATGAACTTCACAATGTCCGACTTCTCTCCAGAGCCTTGCTTCTCCTTGGTCCAATACCTGAGATCAACAACATAACCATGGACCTCATCCCAATTACCTACCCGCGGAATGAGAGTCTCGCGATAGATACAGTGCATAATCTAATAGAGAGGAAGACGATCACCAGTCTGTCCAGGGGTGTCGTCTTCAACCGTGAGCTCCTCCAACATATCATAATCCATAGAGCGTCCAGTGCCATGGCAAGTCCATCCACCAATAGTGTAGCCCAGAGCCTCCGCAAACTTCTCAAGCGAGGCCTCAAGAGGAGTGTCCTGGGTCATCCACCGCATTGTGTTGGCGGTGTCAATGTGAACGGTCGAGAAAAACTGCAGAATGAGAAACTCATCGAACAAGTAGTTGAGCTGCATAAGAGGAAGCAAACCATATTCTTCACAAAGAGCAATAACATCATCAAAATAACCCTGATGCTTGGGATGCCTCATATGCTCAATGTTTATGGAGTGATGTTAAGTAACTCGGGTCTTCATGTTCAAATAGACCTCATTGTACTCCCGCTCTTGGTCAGTGGTGTAGAAGAATGAATTGACCACATCAGTAGGCTTGATCATATGAATTCCTGTCACGGTACTGCTTGTAGAGGTGAGGCATCCACTTGTTGAAACAGAGAACTAGAGGGGGTTTGGAGGCAACAGACTTCTTGGTGGACTTCACTGAACCGGGAGGCAAATTCCTCTTCTCAGGAGAACTCTTTCTAGCAGTCTTGGGAGAGATAGGCATAACTTCAGACTCTTCCTCAATGTTAGCCTCAACAGTGCGTTGCTTCTTGCGATAATAGGACAGACCCGGTCCACCAGACCCTTTTGATCTACCTCTTTACCATTCAGATCGGATTTCAAGTCAAGGGTTGTGGACATGGGAGTCTTCATAGGCTGGGCATCATGCACATTGAATCTCTTAAGCATGTCTTGGGTATACTTCACTTTTTTGATGAAGGTTCCATCATGATATTGATTGACTTCAAAGCCAAGGAAATACTCCAATTCTCCCATCATGGAAACCTCAAACCTATTGATCGTAAGCTTGCAAAATTCTTCATTGAACTTGATGTTAGTAGACCCAAAAATGATGTCATCCACATAGAGTTGGCATATGAACAAGTCACCTCATACTGTCTTGGTGAAGAGGTGGGATCGATTAAACCAACATTGAACCCACGGTCTACTAAGAACTTTTTAAGGTGCTCGTACCACACACATGTATCTTGTTTAAGTCCATAGAGCACCTTATCGATTTTATAGACGTGATCGGGGTGGTTGGGATCTTCGAAACCCGGAGGTTGCTTGACATATACTAACTCATTAATGGGACCATTTAGGAAAGAACTTTTCACATCCATTTGTTGTAACTTGAAATTATGATGAGATGCATATGCAAGCAAGATACGAATGGATTCAAGACGAGCTACGAGGACAAAGGTTTCGCCGAAATCAACACCTTTGACTTGAGAGAAACCTTGAGCCACCAATCTTGCCTTGTTGCGAATGACAGTGCCATCTTTGTCTTGCTTGTTCTTGAACACCCACTTGGTGCCAATAACATTCTTGCAATCGTTGGGTCTTGGCACTAACTTCCATGCTTTGTTGCGCTCGAAGTTGTTGAGTTCATCATGCATGGATTCAAGATAATCTTGATCTTCGAGAGCTTCATAAACTTTCTTGGGCTCAATGAAAGAGACAAAAGAATGAGCCTTGCTAAAATCTGCCAGTTGCTTCCTAGTGACAACCCTTCCACGAACTTGCTCGAGAATCTTGTCAACATACCCCAAGCTTAATTCCTACTCGTCCTCCTGTAGGTAAACGATAAAAGCACATAATTTCTGAGGTGGCATGCTACCAACATAAACTTGATCATGTAAATTGTAAAAGCATAAGCATATCTGAGATCATAGTACTTTAAACACAAGCATGATATATATAATTTTAACAATGAAACATAGCAATCACCTTGCATCATGAAAAGTAACAAAAATAAAATATCATGAATAATAATGCTCTCGAAAGTTGTACGTTTGTTTCAAGCGTAGAGAAAACATAGCAAAGTGATATTTCGCTTGTCCTCAAGAGTGTGGCAAAACATAAATACCAGGAGACCTTCAAACGTCAAGAGGAAGACTAGAACAAATAATTTGAGACCAAATAGTAACACATCATGAATCAATTAATAATGTTTCTGGGACAAATGCACATTAAACTCAGAATGGCAACTATGCTCTCTCAACTGTGCATAAAATTAGAAGATGGAGACTCAACATAAAAGTAAAAGAAAGGCCCTTCGGAGAGAGAAGTAGGGATCACTCATGTGCTAGAGCTTTTTATTTAATTAAACAGAGGTATTGAAAACATTTATTAGAGAGGTGTATGCTTATGTCAACGAATGGTAAATAGAAAATACAGAACGTCACAAGCCAACTAGACTTCACAAGAGTGGCTCCCATAGAAGGACGCATCTGGGTAGAAGGACATCGCGCTTTCTCTTTTGTTTACACAATTATGCTTTGAATGATAAATCAGGGGCAAAAATAGTGAACATAATTTGTTGTATTAATTTGGGGCTGGGCACCCGCTGCCAGCTCTTCTATCAATTGGATAAGCGGATGAAGCCACTAGTCCAGGGTGTGAAAGTGTAGCGTTCCCACATTTAAATAATGTAAGAACATCTGTGTTATTGTGCTAGTCCCTGGATCAATTGCTAGCACCACAGTACAAGATGAAATATCATGCAAATGCATCAAATTCTATTACATCGCATGATCCAGTCTTTACAAAATAGAATTACAACTTGCATAGTCTTAGAAGACTAGCAGAAAACAAATAAATACAGCGGAAAACATAGAACAACATTGAGCCCATCTTCTTCATGTGCCATAGGCAAAACATGTTGGCGATAGTCTCGAGATCCTAAACGAAATCCTCACTCGTCTTCAGAAACATCTGCAGGCTGGAATATGCAGCCACAAGGGAGTCAATACAATTTAATGAATTGGAAAGTAACACTATGGTGGATATAAATGGCAAGAATAATACTACATGCTTATTTGGCTTAGTGGATTTTTGGCTAAGTTCTGCATAAAGCCAGTTTTCACCTATCACTTTTGTAAAACAGACTTTTCTTTTCAAAGGGGTGGCATCATTGGACTGAAATCCAAGCACCACAACTACTATTCACTTGGTCAAAATTTTACTTATTGAAATTGGTGATGAGATTATTCCGTCATTCCTTGTCTAGCTTCTCATAGTTGTCCATAACTGGGGACACGGCTAAGATCTTAGTTTGTTGACTCTACATAGTTTGTGCTTTCACCTTCAGACTCAAATCAACCCAAACATCCTATACACCCTGAGTGCATTAAGGAAATGAGAAGATCGATACGAGATCTTTCAGAAGAAATTCCACCACCGTTTGGCTTATCCGTTCCACCTATAATTATGCTAAATTTTCTTGTAAGCCTGGCGAGTTCATTCAACTTAGTTGATCAAGATAGAGCCCATATGACTAAAGGTTGGGATGCTACTAAACTTAGAAGGACATAGTAATCTCTTTGTTCCTGGGTGGCCATCCTCAAGTGACAACCTCAAGTGGAATAACCCTTAGACAAGGGTCCTGAGGCAACACTCAACATAAACCAATCACGTCCAAATTTCACCCAGGTGTTTCATTGAATGTTATACTTAGAATTTTCCACAACATCAAGAAAACACTTTGTGACATTGCATAGCATCTACTAATTTCTAAGGCTATCAAAATAACAAGGGTAAAAGGAATGTTTACAAACTACTAGGATAATAGCATAGCATAATATAACTTAGTAAAATTTTTTATGATGCATACTACTGAAAAATCTAATGATGCATATAGAAAATAATGGGTAGTGAATGGTGTGTTACTTGCCTTGTTGAAGTTGGTGAATATTCACACTCTCTTCACAAAAGATCGTTGCTCTCCGTACAATCTATACATTGAAAACACAATAATAAAATAAACAAGCATACTAACAAACAAACATACAAGTGAAGAAATCATACAAAGCAACAATCATGGCAAAGGGGTTTAACCAAGTTGGATAGGACAAGGTCAAGATTTTAGTTGGAAGATTCATTCTCTCTTGGTTCAATACTTGTTAAGGTAGTTCCAAGGGTTTACTTGGGATGGACTAGGTTGAGTTTGATGTGATCTAACTTTATTATAAACATACCTGTCGAGGAAGTTCCAAGAGTTCACCAAGGGTGGTCTTATCACTTCTTCAACTAAAGTAGCACATAAGAATGTGTAACACTTAGTCATTTTCATCAAGACATTGAGTGATCTAAGTTAGTCTTTCCATTTTGGGTTAAGGTAGGTCTAGGATAAAATCAAGACAATAGAGCAAGAGAAATGCTATGATGAAGTTTTTGGTTTTTCCGTTAGGGTCAATGGTTGGACAAAACAACTTTCTAAATCTTCAACTTGTATGGATTGCTCCAAGTCTTCACATGCTTGTCTTCTTGAAGATAATCTTCATGCTTGTATTGTAGTCTTGTTCCTCGGATGGATTCTTCTCTTGGTCTTGGTGGATTCTTCCTGGCTTTCTCACTAGTTGGTCCAAGGTGGGATGGGCACAAAATACCACTAAGTCAATTAGAAAAGAAAGGAAATAAGAAGAAAGATAGAAAGAGAAAGGGGTTGGTCTTGTTCTTGATGTCTTCATGAATTTGCAATTCCTTGAGGTTTTTCTAGTTGATGTGGAGTCTAAGTCCTTCCTTAAATTTCTTCAATGATCTTCCTTGTAGCTCTTCATGTTTCCACCAAGGTGAAAATGAAGTGCCTTCTTGTGCTTGAGTCTTGATTTCTATTTTGCTAACTTGATGAATTCTTGAAGCAAGAATGGGGGAGTGGGGAAGTAGATGGAAAACAATGTTACTAGTGTTTTAAGGTTCACTACTTGCTGTTATATGTGATTTACACATACTAGGGACTTGGTCTTGGCTCCAAAATAGCCACCAAAACAAAGGTAGAAAGGATAGAAACAAACTCTAAGACATAAACAACTAGGTGGACTACTATGTTGGGTTTTTGTTCAAAACACCTGGTCATGGTCCAAGGGTGTCCAAAATGTATAGGCAATGATATCGCTGGTTCAAGATTATCAAATGGAACAATTTTTCTTAAGAGAACATATTCTAATTATTTATAGAAATTATTCTATGTCAAATTTACTCAAATGGAAAACTTAATTCTAAATTCAAATTTAACTTATCCATATATTATTTTGGGACAGAGGGTATAAAAGCACACATCCTAAGGTTTCCAAAAATATTTTATTTGCAATTTTTGGATTTGTAGAATTTGAATTATGCAAAAATTCATAAAACAAGTATATTTGAAAATGAACAAATTTTAAATGGTCAAAATTAAATTTGGCCATTGCCAAATTTTTTTACAGATCCAGGGGATTTCAAATCGTACAAGTTTGTTCATATTGGATTTATGGATAAAAAGTTATGACGAAGTGAAGTTGCAGGGGCTAATCTGTAAAATTGCCAATTAATTCCCGCGGGAGAAAATATTCGAAATAAGGCTAGGCTACGTGGCAGCTCCTGATTGGTTGGTTCTGCTGACAGAACGCTGACTGGGCACGCTGACGAGGCTTGATGACGTGGATAAGTGGCCAGATTTGGGCCACAAGATCTACATCTAAGGTGACGTAGCCGTTTGCGTATGGATCTAATCACGACCGCTGACAAGATCTAACAGCCAGAGTTGAAAGGGGGCTTACCGGACGACGCACCTCGCCGGAAATGGCATAAATGGCGGCAAGCGCGCAATCAGTTGATGACGACGGCAATCCACGGGGTCTCGGGGAGCGGGGAGGTCACGACGGGGTGCGACAAAATGCGGGGGAGATAATGGAGGGTGTAGCGGGGCTTCTCGCTTCCGTACTTGATGGCGCGGGCGGATGGAGTTTCGGTGGCACCGGTGAGATGCAGACGATCTCGTCCTCTTCCTTTTTCTACGCAAAAAATAGCCCGAGGGTGTGAGGAGATGCGCAGGACCTACGCAAGAAGCAGAGCGGGAAGAATAGGGTTGGGGACCTTCTCCCTTGGCCGGAAATGGTGACAAAATGCGGCAGACCCGAGCTACTCCGGTGACGGATTGCGGCGGCCTCGGGGCATGAATCGAACTTCCATGGGAGGGGAAATGGGAAGGAGGCTCAGGGCTATGAATGGATGGTCTCAGGTAGGGATTAAATGGCCTTGATGGCAAGGAAACAGCGCGGCGAAATTGACGGTCGAAACCGACCGGAGTTTCCTCTTTGAGGAAGAATACGGTGATGTCATCAGTGTCGTCACTATGGTCCCTGCCTAGAAGAGAGAGAGGGGGAAGCTAGCGGGCTCTACCTCTATTGGGATCGGGTGAGTCTGGACCGCGCGCGTGAGAGAGATAGTTGAAGGGAGAGGGAGATGGGCTGGACTGGGCTGCTCGCCTGTTTCTCTCTCTTTTTTTATATATTTTTTTCCTGTTTTCTTATTTCCTTAATAACTTTTGATTTAAAATCCTTTTACTATCAAGTAAATTTCTAAAATCTTGAAATGGAATTTTCTTTCAACTAAGAACATTTGAAAACTATTTTGGACACATTTCAACTTTTGAAATTTAAAATTATAGATAATTCACTAATAATACTTGATACCAGTTTAAATTAGAAAAAACAAATATGAGGTTTTTGATTAAATAAAATTTTAGAGACATTAAACATGTCAAATACTATTTTTGAAAGTCATTTCACCTCACTTTCATATTTTATATTTTAAGATTTGAGGGGTTTACTAATAGAACTAAATGCCATTTTTTAAAATAGGAAATATCAAATTAACAATATTGTTGCTAAATAAAATTTCAGAGAGTTTTAAAAATGTTGTTTCCCAAGTGTGATTAATTTCATATCAAAATAATTCATTGGAAAAAATTTAGAGAATAGGGTTTTTATTAAGTAAAGATAATAATTATTGGATAAAGAAAAATTATTTGAATAAGGTTTAGGGTTTATGGAATATAGGTATAATGGATTCTTAATTCCAATTTCATTGAAATATGTATTGTTTCCTTTTGTTTCTTGAATCTTATTTGGTTTTTGGTGGCATGCTTTAATAGAAAATAAAAAGTTTAAATTTTTTTGTGATTTTTTAACTTTCCAAAAATCAGTGATGTTACAGAAAGTCCAATCAACAAGTCAGATAAAGATTCTCTATTTACATCCTCATGAGGTAAAACAGGAGCACAAAACAAGAGTAATTTTGAAGGTTTTAAAGGTAACACATGAGCAATTTACTTTGGAGTGGCAGTTAAATACCACATGTAGGTAGGTATGGTGGACACATTTGGCAAACTTTGGTTTTTGGGAGTTGGATGCACGAGTAGAGCTCATACTCACTACAGGTGGAGGCTAGCAAAATACTGGGAGCGACAAATCAAGAGAGCAATAACGGCCATAATCATGCATAGCGACAAAAACATCATTAATCAAAGCATAAGTGGTACTACAAGTTCAAAAACTAAATGATCATAGAGGCTATAATTGACTGGTTTGTAGTCGTAAACATGGTGTGAGCATACGCCAAGTCAACCAAATAAAACATTCAAAGGAGAACACCACAAATTTATGCTTCAATATGAAAAGACCAACTCATGATTCTTTCAAAGGCACATTAAACACTCTCAGATATTTTAGACAAATCATGCTACAAAATAACTACTAGGCTTTAGAATTAAAATAACACCTAGCATGATATGAAAAAGTCTAGCCACAGTCTATACAAGCTTCTATTTGCACCGCTATAAGCACAAAAACTGTACTACTGCTTGCCAACACCAAGCATTTTATACTAAACAAAAACTCTCCAAGAGATACAGCAATAAAACACGAGAGTACTAACACAACTCTACTAAAACTAACATCTCTGAATAAGAGATGCAATAAAAACATGAGGTAAAAAGGAATGTTGCAACAACTAGAAGAAAAAACTAAGAATACGAGCATAAAAAGTATTCAAACGAAAAAGCGGAGCATTTCTCTCTCCTAAACAAGAAAGCTAGGTTCCAACAACATTAATGCAGCAAGGAACAACAAAATAGAAACAAACATATGCTCCAAGTAAATTTCATATGATGTGACCGAATAGAAATATAGTTTCACTAGAAGTGACTTGATAAATTGCCGATCAAGAAGGGGATGCCTTGAGCATCCCCAAGCTTACACGCTAGATTCTTCTTAGAATTTTATGGGATAAACAATGGGAGTATCCTAAAGCTTTGACCTTGCACTCTTCTTGATCACATTATATCACCCTCTTCTCTTGACCCTTGAAAACTTCCTTCACACCACACTCAAAGTAATTCGCATTAGAGGGTTAGTGCAACAATCAAAAACCCATGGGTTCTGCATGGGCACAAGTTATATTGATAATTTTAGACGTTAGCTATAGACACTTATGTTTCGTGAAGCAAATAAAGCCACTTGACATAGTAAAAGAGCAAATGCAAGAAAAATGGCAGAATCTGCCAAAACCAGAATAGTCTGTAAACACGAATTTTTTCGGGGCACTTAAGTTGCTCAGATAGAAAAAACATAAAGAACAAAAAAGTTTCGCAATTATCTGAGTAATAAGAACAAAAAGTTTCAGGTCATTTTGATCTTTATGGAATTTATACGATTTTTTACAGTGGACATCAGAAATCTGTTTCCTACGCAGAAATACAGAACCAACTCCAACTTTCACTAGAAACTTTACTTGGCACAACTAATACATGAAAATAAAGATAAAAAGGAGTTTCTACATAAGTATACAACCCCCTTGACTCAAATAAAATATAGAAAAACAAAGCAAAAATAAAACCATGGGTTATCTCCCAAGAAGTGCTTTTCTTTAACGCCTTTTTGCTAGGCCCAAAAAAAATGAAATCAAGTAGATGCACACATAAGGAATATGAATTAAGCAAAAGAGAGAATCAAGAAGCAAGTATAAAAAAATTAGTCTAACCCACTTCCTATGCATAGGAATCTTGTAAAGAAATAAATTAAAGAAGCTCAAACCAGAAATCATGGGAAGGTAGAACAAGAGAACCTTCAAAACTTTCAACAAAAAGAGAGGGGTTTTAGTAACATGAAAATTCCTACAACCATATTTTCCTCTCTCATAATAATTTCCAGTAGCATTATGAGCAAACTCAACAACATAATTGTCACATAAAGCATGTTTGTCATGGTCTAAAATCACACAATTCATATCAAGATAAAAAACAGTGGGATCAAAATTTAAAATCAGCTCTTCTTTTTCCCCACTTTTAGCAATATCAAAATGAGATGATTGATAATTCATAAAAGGTATGAGACTACTAATAGAAATCCCATTTTCAGTAGCATTATGATTTATAACATCAAGTAACATAGGACCATCATCAATAGCATTATCATATAAATTTTCTAAACAAACTTCCTCGTTATCTTGCATATCAATAGTTGGAATAAATAGAGGATTATGATAGTATTTATCAAAGCAACATGGATTATCATAAATAATAGTAGCAATCTCATTCTCACAAGTTTCATTCATAGTAGTATCAAGGTCACAAGTATAGCAAATATCAGTTTCATCAAAAAGGGATATTTCAAAAGAATCAATAGGATCCTCAGAACTATCCATATAACACTCATCCTCCTTTGGTAAGCATGGAGGGAAATCAAATAAGGTATGAGTTAAAGAGTTACTCTCATTGGGAGGTATACATGGGTAGCTACTCCATTCTTCCTCCTCTTGATCATCACTCTCCTCCTCCTTTTCATCCAATGAGCTTCTAGTTTCAGCAATTTCTTCTTCGATAGGTTCTTGCAAGACATTAGTCTCAACCCTTGGGGGAGAGCAACTATTAAGATATTTAAGTATGTAGTAATTACAATACTTGTAATTATCAAAGAAATATTCAAGTATAGCATAAATCTCATATTTATAAGGTGCATCATAAATACTTTCAAGCAAATAGGCAATTACGAATGCACCCTTCCAAGCAATAAATTCCTCAATTTGTTCCACATCATAAAAGTCATAATTTTCCTTAACATAAGAAGATATGGTAACATCATTATTATACTCACATTGAAAAGGGAGGTGTTTATACCTCCTACAGCAACAAGCTTTATCAAAGCAATAAGTAACATTATAATTAGAGCACAAGTTCTTAGCATAGTTAAGCAATTTATTAATTTTCTCTCATAAGTGTATCTCTTTTTGTGACAAGCGGTCTTCCTTATAAAATATTTTTTGTTCATCCGTGAACCCACCTTGCCAATAAGATCTAGTTTCAAAGACATCAAACATTGCTAGAAAGCATGATAAAGCAAGTAACAAGAAAAACAACAACACAGTAAAAATGATTGGAGGTGAGAGACTCCCCTTGCGGAAATTCTCTTCCTCCCTGGCAACGGTGCCAGAAAAGTGCTTGATGGTGCAGGTCTGGCACTGGTTGGGAGACCCCCAAGAAGAAGGTTTGATGAGGACAGCAGCAAGTTTCCCTTAGAAAATAAACCAAGGTTGAATCGACCAAGTAGGAGAAAGAAGCAAATTCCGAAGGTTGATGCAGCTGAGGTGGCAGGGCACACTACCGGTTCAGCAGAAACGTGGAACCTACACAGCACAGTCAATTCACTTTGCCCCAATGAAGCAGTGAGGTTATCAATCTCACCGGTTTTGCTGAACACAAAGAGGTTAAACGCATGGTGTGGAAAACAGTATGAAAACAACAGTAGCGGTGTGAAAACAGTGGAAGTAGTGGTTGTATTATCAGTATGAGAAAATGGACCGGGGTCCACAGTTCACTAGAGGTGTCTCTACATAAAAGATAGCTAACATGCATGGTGAACAAATTAAAGCTGGGCAATTGACAGATAATGAAACATGCATGACATGATGATTACTATGTGATTCATGCGGGCATTACAACAAGATACATAGACCGTTATCCAACTGCATCTATGACTAATAATCCATCGTTCGAATATCATCCGAACAAACGTTGGGTATTAAGTTGCAAGCAACAGATAATCTCAGTAAGCAAAGTGTGTAATGTAAACAATGTAAACGTTGTTGTTTTCTCCCTAATGGTAACAACACATCCTCCATCTGTCACGTTTCTGTCACTCGAGCACAGATGCAAAGGAGGCATGAACCCACTATCGAGCATAAATACTCCCTCTTGGAGTCACTAGTATCTACTTGGCCAGAGCATCTACTAACAACAGAGATCATGCAAGATCATAAATAACATACACATGAAGACAACATGATAGATTGATAATCAAGAGACATAGCATTAAATAATCATCGCATCCCAGTAAACACAACATGTAGCATTACAATAAGATGATCTCGATCATGTAGGGCAGCTCACGAGATCTAAACATGACGCATAAAGAGGAGAGAAAAACCATCTAGCTACTACTTTGGACCCATAGTCCAAGGATGAACTACTCACGCATCACTACGAAGGCGGGCATGGTGGTGTATAGAGCCCTCCGGTGATGATTTTCCCTCCCAGCAGGGTGTCGGGGAGAACTCCAGAACCCGCCCGATCTTGGGTTGACAGTGACGGAAGCCTTGGGTGTTTTTCGTGGGAAAGTGGTATATTTTTACGGTTCACACATCAGGGAGAATATATAGACGAAAGGGCGATGGCGGTGGGTGCCCGAGGGCCCCACACCATCCCCAGGCGTGGCCAGGGGCGCGCCGCTCTATGGTGTGGCCCCCTGTGGCCCCATCCGGGCCTCTTCGGGACTCCGTGGAACCTTAGCAAATTCTAAGACTTCCGAGCTTCGAATTTTCCAATTCCGAGAATATTTCCACAACAACTTTTCAGAAACGAAAAACAGCAGAAAACAGGAACTGTCTCTCCGGCATCTTGTCAATAGGTTAGTCCCGGGAAATCTATAAAAATGACATAAAGTGTAAGAAAAACATGTAGCATATGCCATGAAAACAACATGGAACATCATAAATTAAGGATACGTTTATGACGTATCAGGGGCCCCTCCTGGCCCCCCTCCAGCTCTTCTTCTGGCTTCGGGGGTCTTCGGGTAATATAAGGACTTCAGGATCTTTTCCGGGCAATTTCCTCAAAGTTGTTTTTTCTGCACAAAACGAGACACCAAGGTAATTGTGCTGAAAATAGAGTTATCCGTGTTAGTTGTATCCAAAACTCACAAGTTTAGAGGCAAAAAATAGCAAAAGTGTTCAGAAAAGAAGATACATTTTGGACGTATCAATGCTGGAACGGATTGGCAGAGAGGTACACGGCAGAAATATTGTCACAATAGACAACTGTAGAGTGGTCAATTTGTCGCTGTAGTTCCTGGATGAGTTGTCAAAGCTAGCAACTTTCCGCAACAACATGGGAGACGACCTGATATTCTGCTTCAGCACTAGACCTGGACACTGTTAATTGGAGTTTGGCGGATGAAGAAATAAGATTGGCACTAAGGAATGCAAAGAAACTAGTGGTGGAGCGACGATTGTCAGGGCATCCAGCCCAATCCACGTCGGAGTAGGTAGTAAGAGAGGTTGTGGAGGAGGGGATGATCTGGGTGCCGTAATCAATTGTACCTTTGATGTAGCGAATAATTCGCTTAACAAGGTATAAATGAGACGAGCCAAATTAGTGCATAAAAGGGCACGCTTGGTGCACAACATAGGAAAGTTATGGTCGGGTTAGGGTAAGATATTGTAAAGCCCAGGTGAGATACAATATTTAGTAGGATTATAAAGAAGGTCACCATCCTGAGCAGATAAGTTTGAGCCGGGATCGATTGGGGTGTTGACCGGATGGCATTTGGACATGCGAGCTCGTTGAATAATATCAACAACATATTGAGTTTGAGATAGATGAAGGCCATTAGAAGAGCGTGTTAATGAGATGCCGAGGAAGGATTAAGGGGACCGAGATCTGTCATGAAAAACTCGTGGCTAAGGGTGGAAATGATGGATTGAAGAAAGGGTTGGGAGGAGGCTGTAAGGACAATGTCATCTACGTAGAGAAGGAGATAGGCGATGTGCTCAGGGGTGCGAAGAATAAAAACTGAGGTGTCGGATTTGGAGGCAACAAAACCCATGGAAGTGGCAAAGGTTACGAACCGGGTGAACCAAGCACGCGGAGCCTGTTTTAGACCATACATAGATTTTTGTAGAAGACAAACGAAGGAGGGATTGGTGGTATCTTTGAAACATGACGGTTGTTGGCAGTACACGGTTTCAGAGAGGTGACCGTGTTGGAATGTGTTTTAACATCAAGTTGATGGATAGACCAGTGTGAGGAAATGACGCGAGAAAGAACAAGACGTATAGTGCTAGGTTTAACGACTGGGCTAAACGTCTCGTCGTAATCTATGCCATGTTTTTGGGAGAAACCGCGGACAACCCATCTGGCTTTGTATCGAGACAGTGTACCATCCGAGTTGTATTTGTGGCAAAAAAAACATTTGCCAATAACAAGGTTTGCACCAGCGGGTTTGGGAACTAGGGTCCAGCTGTGTTTGTGAAGGAGTGCATCATATTCGTCACACATGGCTGCGGACCAGTGAGGGTCAGCAAGTGCATGACGGTATGTGCAAGGAATAGGAGAGATCAGAGGGATAGCGGATAGTTCTAAAATAATTTGGGATTTGCGAATGTTGGATTCAAGATGAGTGCATGGAGTTGTGGGTGGTGGTGGTGGTTGTGTGTGTAGTGTGGTAGTAGCAGGAGGCGTGGTAGGAGGGTTCGTAGAGGAGGTTGAAGATGAGCTTGGAGAGGAGGGAGACGCGGGCACGGGAGAGCTAGGGTCGCGGGCAGAGAAAGATGGCGAATTGGGCTGTCGGGCAGAGTCCGGCTACGCAGAAACAGGAGAAACGAACTCGGAAGGGGCGGGGGCAGTAGGTATAGGGACAGTAGGATGGGGTAGGGTAGGTAGGTGCGAAAAAACGTATGAGGGAGGTGGGTTTCGGTTGTCATAGTCAAAAGGAAAAATGGTTTCGTCGAAGGTGACATGGCGGGAGGTGTAAACGCGACGAGTTTGGATGTGGTAGCATCTGTAACCTTTATGCTCGGTAGCGTATGCTATAAAAACGCAAGGGAGATAACATGGAGAGAGTTTGTGTGGAATTGTGGATGAGAGGTTGGGGAAACAGAGGCAGCCATAGACACGAAGGTCATCATAGGAGGGGCGGTGGAGAAGAGTGCTTCATGTGGTGTTTTGAGAGCTAGGGTTTTGTGGGACGTAGATTGAGGAGAAGTGTGGCAGTGCTCAATGCTTCAGCCGAAAGTGCGGATTACTCGTTCTGCTTTACCATTTTGTGGCGACGTATAGGGGCAGGAAAAACCCAGTTTTGTGTCGTGTGGTGCAAGGAAGTGGCAGTTGTCATGGTTGTCTAACTCGGTGTTGTTGTCACATTGGATAGTGCCAATAGTTTGAGAGAAATGTCTGCGAACAAAGGCGTGGAAATATTGTAAGGTATGATGCACATCGGACTTGAGGCGAAGAGTAAAACTCCACATGTAATGCGTAAAATCATCAATGATAAGCAAGTAATATTTCATGTTTGAATTTTTGTAAACGGGAGAAGTCCATAGATCACAATTCACGAGTTGGAAAGCAGAGGAAGTAGTTGTGGTGGATTTATTGAACGGGAGCCTAACGTGTTTGCCAAGCTAACAAGCTTAACACAAATGATCTGAATCATTACATGGAAATGATTTATTAAAAGCAGATGGAACGTTGGGGTGCCCAAGATGTCGACGCCAGAGGTCCTTGGTGGTGGAGAGTGCCGGAAGAGCTTGATGCGAGGAGGACGGTGCGTAGAGCGGGTAGAGATCACCAGAGTTGTCACATCGGAGAAGAAGTTGCCGGGTTTAAAGGTATTGGGGCGCCTGTCATGTGTGCAGATGCGCCGGAGTCGGCAACCCAGCGGTGACCACCGTTCCGCAGCTCCTGCAGGGCGTCGAGCATCGCGGTTTGGTCGAATGAGTTCGACGTGGCCCGCGCGTTGTAGTACGGTGGAGGCAGATGCACGGGCAGTGATGGAGCATAGGGATGCCCAAAGGATGGCATCGGTGGCGGCAGCTGTACCTGTTGCATGACGGACGGTCGGGCGTCATACATCTGAACAGGCATGAAGACGGAGTGGGCCTGGGGGCGCGGTCCCGGTCCAAGCAAGTTGTGGCCGCCAGGGCGCGGAGGCGTGATACGTCTCAAACGTATCTATAATTTTTGATGCTCCATGCTTTTTTTCTATCCAATACCTTTATGTTTTCACATGTTTTCCTCCGTTTTCCGGATGTTTTCATGCACTAACCTATTTACAAGATGTCTCAGAGCCAGTTCCTGTTTTCTGTTGTTTTTGGTTTCAGAAGAGTTATTCTGAAAATATTCTCGGAATTGGAGAAAAAAAATCCCAAAGTCTTAGAATTCCCGACACGTCAGAGAAGTCCAAAGGAGACCCGGAGGGGGGATCCAAGGTAGCCACACCACATGGTGGCGCGTCCCCACGCTTGACGCGCCACCACATGGTGTGGGCCCCTCGGGAGACCACCGACATCTCCCTTTCTCCTATAAAGTCCCCCGAGGCATAAACCCTAAATATATCAGCCCCCATCCACGAAAAGTTCCTTAGCTCCGCCGCCGCTGCCGACAAGTTTCGGGGGACAGAAATCTCTATTCCAGCACCCTGCAGAGATGGGGAAGTGCCCCCGTAGCCATCTCCATCCACTCCACCGCCATCTTCATTGTTGTTGTTCTCTCCTGTGATGAGGAGTGAGTAGTTCTCCCTCGGGGCTGAGGGCTCTACCGACAGCTATGTGTCTCATCTCTCTCTCGCATGGTGTGATCTTTATGTGATCATAACCTTTGTAATCTAGTAGAATAAGTAGATGTTACTCTTCATCTGTTATGCTACTCCAGTGGTTTTGTTATGAGATCTCCGTAAACACTTTTATCACGGTGTAAAGGTGATAGTGTGTGCACTGTGTGGTTTAGCATGATATTTATATCTTGTGTTTGATGACCCTATGAAATTGTGGCATGATGACCCACAAGTATAGGGGATCGCAACAGTGTTCGAGGGAAGTAAAACCCAAATTTATTGATTCGACACAAGGGGAGCCAAAGAATATTTATATGCCTTAACAACTGAGGTGTCAATTCAGCTGCACCTGAAAGTAGACTTGCTCGCAACAATTTATCAGTGGTAATAATTTTATAGCAGCGGTAGAAATAAAATAACAGTAGTAGTAGTAAAATAGTAACAGCAGTAGCAATCGCGGAAAACAGCAGGATGGGAAGTACCGTAGGCATAGAGGGAATGGATGGACGGCGTTGCATGGATAACATAGGTCATGTAATAAATTAACACGGGCATTGGAGATAATAATAATAAAGTATCAAACATGTAGGAAAACCATAGGCATGTGTTCCAATATAGTAATACGTGCTCGCAATGAGAAACTTGCGCAACATCTTTTGTCCTACCAGCCCGTGGCAGCGGGGCCTCTAGGGAAACGACTGGTAATTAAGGTGCTCCTTGTAATAAAGCACCAAAACAAAGCATTAACACTCCGTGAACACACGTGATCCTCACATCAAACCATCCCCTCCGGTTGTCTCAATTTCTGTCACTTTGGGGCCTCACGTTCCGGACAATGACATGGGTAAAACAACTTGCAGATATGATCAAGAAACATAGTTATACTCATGAAACAATAACATGTTCATATCTGAGATCATGGAACTCGGGCCCTAGTGACAAGCTTTAAGCCTAACAAGTTGCAAAAACGATAGAAAACAATAACAACGGATACTAGGCACTATGCCCTAACAATCTGGCATTATTACATGATCGATCTCATCCAATCCCTTCCATCCCTCTCAGCCTGCAGCGGTGTTCACTCACACATGGATGGGGGAATCATGGATGGTTGATGGAGAAGAGGTGGCGGTGTCGATGGCGATGATCTCCTTCGAATCCCCGTCCCGGCAGGGCACAAGAACAAGAACTTCTGATCCCCGAATCAAGGTTCGGGGTAGCGGCGGCGCTATATATGTTGTGTTTCTGTGGAATATGACGAACCCCCTCGCATTTTTGGTTTACGGGGCATAAGTAGTCGAAAGGGGAGTTAGAGGGGGTCCCTGGGTGGCCCACACCACCAGGAGGCGCGGCCAAGGGGGCGCGTTGGGAGTGGTGTGGCCCCCTCCTGGCTCCTCACTTGGCCCCCTTTTGGCTCTCGGGGTCTTCTGGTGTTTTAGGACCAATGGGATCTTTTCTGGGAATTTTCCCGAAAGTTGATTTTTCTGCACAAAAACGAGACACCAAGGTAATTCTGCTGAAAACGGTGTTAGTCTGTGTTAGTTGTATCCAAAACTCACAATTTTAGAAGAAAACAATAAGTAAAGTGTTCGGAAAAGGAGATACGTTTTGGACGTATCAACTCCCCCAAGCTTAGCTTATTGCTTGTCCTCAAGCAATTCAGTGACAACTGAGTGCGATAAAAGACTTTCACGAACACATTTGTTTCATATGATGTAAATATACTCACTACATAATCAAGTGCTGAGGAAATTCATAATAAGATATATGGAAAATAAAAGTCACCCAACAGTTATGCAAACCATGAAAAGATGCCAAAAAACTAATAATATACAACATGAAGTATATCAATCTTCAAGATTGCAATGCTCATAATAGGGTATGATAAAGTGTACTCGCTTTCCCTTAATAGTGGAGCAAAACATAAATGCTAGGGCACCACTGATGTTCAAATGAAGACTAGAAATAAAGATATCAAAGATACAAGCATCAAAGTTATACCACTATCAATCGTGTTTTGGGACAAGCACAATACACTAAGAATAACAACATGCTCTCAAGAAGGTGCATAAAGCGAGAAGGTGAAGACTCAACATAAAAAATAAAAGAAACGCCGTTCGGAGAGGGAAGCAGGGATTAACTCATGTGCTAGAGCTTTTTATTTTATTAAACAGAGGTATTGAAAACATTTTTAAGAGAGGTGTATGCTTATGTCAACGAATGGTAAACAGACAATAAAGTATGTCACAAGCCAACTAGACTTCACAAGAATGGCTCCCATGGAAGGACGCATCTGGGTAGATGGTCATCCCTCTTTCTCTTTTATTTACACAATTATGCTTTGACTGATAAATCAGTGGCAAAAATAGTGAAGAGAATTTGTTGTATTAATTTGGGGCTGGGCACCCCGCTGTCGGCTCTTCTGTCATTTGGATAAGCGGATAAAGCCAATAGTCCAGGGTGTGAAATCTAATCAACAAGTGAGATAAAGATTCTCTATTTACGTCCTCATGAGCTAAAACAGGGGCACACAACAGGAATATTTTTTAGCAGGTTTTAAAGGTAGCACACGAGAAATTTACTTGAAGTGGCAATTAAATACCACATATATAGGTAGGTATGGTGGACACATTTGGCAAACTTTGGTTTTTGGGAGTTGGATGCACGAGTAGAGCTCATCTTCAGTACAGGTGGAGGCTAGCAATAGACGGGGAGCGACAATCAAGAGAGCAACAACTGTCATAATCATGCTTGCGACAAAACAAAATTAACAGGGGCATAAAAATGATACAAATACTCTGAGGGAAAATAAATCATCGAGGCTCAAGTGACTTTTGTTTTCAGTCATAGCATGCGTGAGCATGTGCCAAGTCGATGCAAGCAAAATAATCAGAGGGAGATACCACCATGTCATACCCTTCTATGAATAAAACAATGCAAGCAAACATTCATACGACATGCTATCTTATATTAATAAGTTGGAACTAACACGTGAGAGCACGAAATACAAAGTATCAATTAAATAATATACACCTTACATGAACGAACTAACCATGTTCACACGATGAGTATATGTACAAAAATAAAACAAATAGAGTTCATACCAGCCTCTCACTACAACTCGGAATGTCGTAAATCATCATTACTGCTCTTCACTTGTGGATTGAATAATATAGAATGATAATCAAGCTCCAATGGAGACACGAAAGTCCGGTGAACTCTGCAACAAACGTTACAAAACCAAAGAAGAACAACAAATATTTTTGGGTTTTCGATTTAAAACAAGAACAGAAAGAAACAAGCAAACAAAGAAAAATATATTTGGATTTTTGAATACTAAACCGAAACGAGAAAAGAAAGCAAACCAACTAAAGAAGCAAACAAAGAGAAACAACAGAAATATTTTTGGTCCTTTGGTGTTCTGGATAACAAAAACAAAACAATAAAACAAAGAGAAACGAAAGAAGCGAAAGAAAACAAAAACAACAAAAGAAGCGAAAATATGGATATACAAAGAACCGACCGAACATGATATATAGATGAGTGTGATGTCGGTATACCTCCCCCCAAGCTTAGGATTTTGTCCTAAGTGAGGATCATCCCCAAGGGGACCATGAGGTGGCGCCCCCGTAGTATGTTGAGGAGGAACTCTCCTCCTGATATGTGCTCGAGGACGCGCCGGTGTACCACGTGTTGTGGTCCTCAGGAGGCGTGTCTCGCCTCTCCCGCTGCCTGTAAAACACGTAGTGCTCAGATGCTCGTCTATCTCCTCCTTGGAGTGCGACCATGGTGACCTGTCAATCTTATACAAAACAGGCTGCAGCAAAATAACTTTCCGCTCCTCTCCATCCATATATAAAATTCTATATACTAAGCGATCATCATTAGAGTTAGCAGTGACAAACTGATGAGACTTCATGGCAGCAAGGTTGAGTCTATAGGGACCAATGAATTCATCATCAGGAGCAATAGAAAATTCTAGAGCAGTTGCGATTCGTGTAGCAATAATGCCCCCAAAAATAGGCCCCTTAGCAGCAGGCGGTGTGCAACAAGTGCACCAAGGTTGTACTTCTTGCTACGGTTAAGCGCGGCATCAATAAATCAAGGTGATAACCAGAAATGTTGCTAGTGTTCTCCCTACCAAGGATACTAGTAGCAATATAGTAAGTAAAATATCTAAGATCAGGAAGTTGAATGTTCCTTATATTCCCACGCTAGGACGAGCGACCATGATCGTTGGTGATTTCTCGATGAAGCACCATAAGATCCGCGGGTTTATCCTGAATCCTGCACACTATCCTGGTAGCGTTGATACCTACAATGGCACAAAAAGTCTCCAAGGGCAAAGAAAAAGAACAACTATATAACTTGAAGGCAACAGATGGACCAAAATATGTGTTCTGAAATCTAAAACTCTCAACAAAAGTATTATGAGAGCGGCATACTGAAGGATTTCATCCTCCAGTTGGTTAGACCAAGTCTTTCAATAAGCATAAGAAAGTCATCTAATTGACCTGCACTTCTTAGAAATGTAATACAAGGAAAGCTAGAGGGATTAGCAATACCATCACCTCCCGCATCGTCAATACTAGCTGCAATAAGGTCTTCATTATACGATGGCCTCACTAAAGTGGATGAGTGTGAGGGCCTTGTCCTCCTAGGAGCATCACTCCTAAATATATCTAAAAAATTGTGACTATCCATCTCTAGAATTTTTCAACAATCATCACAAAATTTAATTTCAAGGAAAACATGCATCAAAACTACCATACGGACTTATAGGAGAGCTAAACATGCATCAAAACTATATTATTTCTACTCAAATCAAGTATGAAAACTCACATAAGCTGTCTCCTACAGTACCAAAATACTCAAGAAATACTCCACTAAAAAAATATCTACTTGGATAATCGGAGGAGTCACATACCAGAGAGAAAATGCACCAAATTTCAGCACAAAAGATGGGCTGAGCAAAGAGATCGAAAAATTTCGAGGAAGAACTGTCGTGGGATTATCACGGCAGATGTTACCGGGGGTAACTGATCTTGGGGCAAGACGACACAGGCGTTTGGGAGAGGGTTTAGCTCAGAGGAAAACATGATGGAACTTGATCTGGTAGCCGGCAATCAAGTCGCCGAGTCTCCGATCTCAATATATTAACTCGATCTCTCGTATACACTGGATGCTCGATATCAACTGGTACTACTAGGATTCTTAGATCTCAATCGACTAGACCTGGGGGCCGGTTTATAAAGCACCCGTACCCCCCATGGCTTACTCTCCAAGGCGCACCCTGGATCCTACCCGGACACGGCATACAAACCCAAACCTTCCTTTAAAGTAACCCACAATCCGGGTTACTAGGCCTACAAACTTGGGCCTTCCAGAAGTTTCTTTATCCTTAGCCGGATCCTGCGCAGCGTCATTTGAGCCGGGTTACACCTTAGAGTTGGCCTACCGGATTATTATCCCTCCATCAGTAGTCCCCAGAATAGCTTGGGCTTCACGGATCCTTTCTTGAAGCGCTCGCTATTCCCTGCAGAATTATCAAATACACAAGTGTATGGAGGCCGGGTTAAGGTGCTTCGATAGATAGCTAGGCCTAACTCCATGGTGGCCATATAGTAACCCGACTTTTCCCAAAGTACTTGGCTCAACTTTCCAGGCCTGAATACTGATAATAATGTTAAGATTCTATACTTGATAATTAACCCTGATATCACGGGGTGGATCTCCTTCTCTTTTTTGTCCAGGTACCTTGCCAAATACTCGAAGCATATCTCGCAGGATCCGCGTGGATAACCATTCCCCCCTAATAACCGGCTTCCGGCCGTTGGGATAAGTTCACCCTCACCTTATAAATAGTGTTCAGAGGATGACCTAGAACCCAACGGCTCACTCCATCCTCTTCTTTCCTTCCTCACTCCTTGCGCTCTCGTAACACCACCGCAGGAATTTCGTGCTCGCCGCCGGAGCAGAGCCATCGCCGGCCGCGTCCGCTTCCGAGCCATCCCGCGCCGCCGCCAAACTTCACCGCTGCGCGCTCACCCCGCTCGCCAAGAATCGCAAAGGGGCACTCGATCCACGCCGTCCACCGTCGTTGCGCTAAACTCCAACATCTCCCAGTAAGTTTCTTGTACTTGTTTAATTTAGCCTCGCAATTTTTCGATTCATCCCAAACTGGATCTAGGTCAACCTGTGGGCCGCTTCTCTTTTTTTTTCACACCGAATCTAGAAGGCTTAAATGCTTGCCAACTTCTTCAACAACCTGTTTAATGATCACACACCACCCTCCTATCATTATTAATCACCAATCTCTTGGTAGAATCGTTCGCAAGTTTTCCGATCTAGATCCATTTCACCTCAATTTTCCGCACATAACATTGACACCCGGAAAATCCTCCTTTTCCGGCTATTTTGCTTGTAGTAGATACATGGGCAACCATCCGTCTTCCCCAAACACTTTTCCGTACGTAAGTGACCAATAATCTCCATAGTTATGCTTAATACCCGGATACCTTGCAATCTCCACTTCATGGCGTGATACTCGGATAGTTCTTAGTTTTCACACTTTCTCGATATCCCAGACTCGGATAATCTAATACTTCCGAGTCTTATTTCCTGTACCTCTTTTTCTTGTGTTTTGCAGGTCGATCCCATGGCTCCCAAACGGCAAGGAAAACAGCCGACTCAGGCAAAGGCAACCCAGACCATATCCGCCAATTGGGGGCGTTCCACTGCTACAAAGGCCAAGCTGGACGGGCTAGCCGAGTTAGGAATTCTCCCTTCCCAGAAGGATATTCACTGGAGAGCACCGGGCAACGAGACCCGGCCCACACCCGCCGATAATGAGGTAATCTGCTTCATAGAGCACGTGACCCGAGGATTCCGTCCCCCGGGTCACCCTTTCTTTAGGGAGGTCCTAAACCATTATGGCCTCCGGGTATTCGACATAGTTCCTAACTCTATGTTAAACATTACCCACTTCATCGTTCTATCCGAGTCGTACTTATGCGTACCGCCAAGTTTGACTCTCTTCATCGAGCTCTTCCAGTGTAAGCCGTGCCGCGAAAGCGGTGACGGGGCACTTCTCACCTGCGGCGGGGTATCCATCCAACGCCGCAAGAATTCACCGATGCCAACCCTCAATCTAAACTCCCATGTCAAGCACTGGCAGCTATCATTCTTTTACTGCCATGATACCTCCCCAGACAGCGAGAAGAAACTGTCGGGCTACTCGGAGAGTCTCCTCGAGCCTTCCGAGTCTTTTAATGCTTTTGCCCCTGACTCAGACAGGGAGGCAATCCTTCCCTTGTTAGCTAAAATAGCCATCCTCTCAGCCCAAGGCCTCCTTGGGCTCAATTTAGTGAAAACGTGGGTTGATTTTCGAATCCAACCCAACTCCATCCGCACCAAATTGATGTGCGAGTACTCGGGGCATACCACGGACGCGCTCCGATACTCCACCAAGAGCTTTGCGACCGGCGATACCAACAAGACCATCAAGGGCTTCTTGACAGAGAAGCTAGAGGTGATAAAGAACATCGCCGGGTTACCCCCATTCACTCGGGAAAACCCGGCTCCAGCGGTAAGATCCGATATTCATAACTTATTTCCACACTTTGACTTGATACAGCTTCTAACCCTTAATTTCATCCTTTTATCTTAGGCCGATGATCCCTTCTGGAGAGTTGAACCCTCCCCTCCCTCCAGAGACCCGGAAGAACAGGACGAGCCGGCCGGTGATAGTGAAGGTACTTGCCCGGATCTGGTATTATATTTACTTACATCATTTTCCTCCCATTTAACCTTTTCCATCAATACATACTCGGCTCGCAGGGCTGGAGGACGAAGAAGAGAAGGATGAGGACGACCCGGAGGCCACCGAATCTGATCAGGAAGTGACAGCCGGAGCCAAGAGGAAATCCAGAGGGGCAGTGTCCAAGGTTCCTTTCTCTTCTAAATCCTCTGAACCTTACTCCTTTGATGCCATGCGACGACTTAACCATCAATTATCAAACTCGTCGTACTTGAAGGACTCTCTTCCAGCCAAGCGCAGAGTAACTCGGAGTTCCCCGGGTGAGGATCCCCTTAACCCGGGCATCTCTACCTCCCCCGTCCACCGTGCCAGTGCTCCTCCGTCTCGTCCTTCCAATTCTCCTCAGCGCCACATGCCGGGCAATTCCGGGTTCCACTGTCGGTCCCTTTGACATCTTCGTCTGCTTCCAGCGGCGAGCTCCCGCCGGACTACGCCGTAAACACCGGGTAAGTTTTTGGCTATATGACACCCTTTGATACCTGACAATTTTCAATCACCACTGCTAACTGCCTTCTTTCCTCTTTCTTTTAGCGCTCAAGTCACCGTTAGTGACCCGGAGAATGTGGAGATGGATAACCGGGAGGCGGACAACCGTCAGGCAGAGGAGCCGACTGAGAACATAGAATCCGCGACTGGCGGTGATACTGCGAACGGCCAGGAACAAGGCCCCTTGGGCGACTCACTTCACCAAGCTGCCGAGTCTCCTGCCTCATCCGAACCAGTAGACGAGGAGATCGAGGTTCCGGATACGAGGATGGGTTCTCCTAACCCGGATACTCAGACTGTCCGGGTCTCGACCCCAAGGGCGGGGAGAGCTCCCCCATCAGGCGACCAGGCTGCCGGCTCTTCCGGTGTCCGACCCGAGGACCTGACGTTTGCCCAGATGCTCGACACCCTGCGCACTTTGAGAGCTAATGAAGAAAATATCTTGGATGCTTTAGTAGCCAAACACGAGGTAAACCCGACTAATATTGCTTGTGTCCTTATCCAGTCCCCAAGTTCCGAGTGAATTATTTCACAATTTGCTTGGAACTTTTACGATATAAACGACTGATACCTTTCCTCCTTACCCGGCTAATCCTTCCTTGCATCCATGCAGTCCTTCGTGACTCAATCTGAGGAGAAACTTGCAAAGGCCACCAAGCTCATTGAAAAGGAGGTGGCTCTGCGTGAAGCGGTCGAGGCTGAGGCCAGGAGGAACAGGATGATAATGAAGAAGTATAGGAAGAGGGCTCACACAGCAGAAGATGATCTAACGAGCCTTTCTGTTCAAATCACTGACACGTATCGTGCCTTGCTTGGTATGTTTCTTCATCCGGGTTACGCTTTTGATAAATAGCCGGAGTTTCCTGACTTATGTTTCCATTTCTGCAGGTCCGGATGAAGTGATGCCAGACGAGGGTGACATTGCCAGGCTGAAAAATATCAAGAGCGTTATCCGGCAGCTATGCGCCGGAACCAAATGGATCCTTCAAGAAATACGGTGGCCGGGTACAGGGTACGGCGACCTGAAGAGAATGCTAGACGCTTGCTCCACTATCCCTGAATGGATTTGGCACTGGAAACGCTCGTCCTGTCGGGCGGGAGTAACCCGGGGGCTTGCACTTGCCAAGGCTTATTTCCCTAAGCTCGAGCTGGCTAAGCTTATGGGCGGTTTCCCAGAATTCAAGCTTGATGGTTCCAAGTTCTCCGTGAAGGATTTCCAAGCCGTCCAGAAAGAGGTCCGTTACCCGGCCAGCGTGATTGCTGACGGTTTAGATGTGGATTCCCTCGTTCTTGCGTATGACGCTGCTGGTGAAGTTGTCAAATCGGATCTTCCCGAGCCGTATGACATGCTTGCCCGATGGAAGGAGGAAGCTGCTAAGCTGAGGGAGGAGGCTGCCAAAAAGAAGGCTGAAGCCGATTCTGCACCCGCTACCTCCATGCCAGTCGTTCCTCCTCCTGCGCGAGCCGGCGCTGCTGATCCGGGTGCTGCTGCTACCCCAAGCGATGACAAGGGTAAGGCGAAGATGGACACCGAGGCTTAGAATGCCGAGTGATACCTGCTCCTTAATGCCACTTCTCATGCGTCAGTCGGCCGATGTGCCGTTTAAACAATTATTTTTGGATGGTGCGCATGTGCACCTTTGATACTATTTACCGGAGTTTGTAATGCACTCTAAGTTCTTGATACACTTTGTGCTTGTTATGTCCGTTTAAATTTATCCACTTTTGAGTCAACTTGTTCTTGATATCCGGCTTTCGCTATGATTCCTATTGTGAGACTCGGTTTCCATGTTTCATGGGTGTTTTGACGAGCGGGCTTGCTTCTAAGCCCCCAAGTCCCCAAGACTCGGATGTTTGGGTGTTTTTGAGCCTCAGCAACTACTTTTTCCTTTCCAAAATCCCCAATCGCCAAGACCCGAATTTCCGAGTCTGGGATATGTGGTCTTTTCGAAGAGAACGAGTTTTTTTGTTTGCTAAGCTCAAACCCGGAGCCGTTTCACCTGGGTAGTGAAGTTATGCTTGATAAACATTGAGTTTCCAGCTTTTAGCCTTATACTCTGCATAACTTGTGGTTTAGATGACCCTTTTGACAATCTTGTACTATAAGCCGGCTTTCGCGTGGATATCATGTTGTTACATCTATACGAAAACAGGGCAGGCAAGTCCCATTGGGCTTCATGGCTGATTGTAATCGTAAGCGAGCAAATCATGCCACTTTTATTGCGAGTCACATCGAGCTTAAGTAAGAAAAGTCAAGAAAGTTTGGCTCCTTTGTCCGGTTATAAGATTGCAGCCGTACTCGTTTGCGAGTAATTGGTCCTTATAACTCATAGGCATCAAGGCCGGGTCATTGAGTTTGTAACTGTGCTATTCAAGCAATCAGCCCCCAAGACCTATACATATGCAACGTACTGAGATGAGAATAACCACTTCTTTTCTTGATATGAGAATATTGGGTCAGCAAGCCGCCTCATTAAAAACCCATCCAGTCCCCAAGGGTACCCTGGATAGGAAAAGAGTACGTCTAAAACCTGCTGCCTGTTACATCGTGCAATTCCACTTGCCAATATGGTCTTTACTAAGTATAATACGGAGGTAGCGGAGCCACGTTCCATGGTCTGTCTCTTTCTTGCATAGATGAAGTGGTATGTGCGGTGTCGTTAATTGTAGCCGACTCTTCCCTTGCATCTACCAAGTAATATGATCCATTATGCAGATTCCGGCTTATGATGAATGGTCCTTCCCATGGTGGTGATAATTTGTGTTTTCCTTCGTTTGACTGTACCAGGCGCAGAACCAAATCTTCTTCCTGGAACACCCGGGTTTTCACGCGCTAGCTATGATACCTCCGTAGATCTTGCTGATATATGGCTAATCTTTCCAGGGCTTGTTCTCTTTGCTCTTCTAACATATCTACGGCGTCCTGCTGGGTCTTTTCGTTCTCCACTTCGACGTAAGCTGATACTCGCGGTGAATCGTGAATAATGTCACTCGGTAACACTGCCTCCGCGCCATAGACCATGAAGAAGGGTGTCATTTGAGTGGACCTGTTAGGTGTAGTGTTGATACCCCAAACCACAGAAGGAAGTTCGCCGACCCATGCGCCAGCAGCCCTGATACAGGGAACTCGCAATTGTGGTTTTAATCCGCGAAGCAATTCTTGGTTTGCCCTCTCCACTTGTCCATTGGCCTGCGATGAGCCCACTGATGCAACTCAAGCCGGATTCCATTGTGCCGGAACACAGAACATCTCCATCCTCCCCAAGGGAACATGTATTTGGTTCCATTGTCTGTAATTATGCTGTGGGGATACCCGAACCGTAGATAATCTTTTTCAGAACTTGACTGCTCTAGCTGCTTCACAATTAGTAACTGGCATAACCTCAACCCACTTGGTAAACTTATCAATAGCCACCAAAAGATGTGTCTTCTTGCATGGTGACATATGAAAGGGGCCAACCATGTCCATACCCCAGACGGCGAACAACCAAGTTAACGGGATGGTTCGTAACTCCATAGCTGGCACATGGATTTGGCGAGCGTACCGTTGACATCCGTCACACCTTGCTACCAATCGTTCCGCATCGGCTAGAGCCGTGAGCCAGAAAAATCCGTGTCGATAAGCTTTAGCCACAAGAGATCTTGTGGATGCATGATGTCCGCAGTCGCCTTCATGGATTTCCTTGAGAATCTGCCGGCCTTCTTCTGGCGCTACGCAGCGCAGAAAGACTCCTGCTGCGCTTCTCTTGTATAATTCCCCATTGATGATAGAATATCCCTTTGCTCGCCTCAAAATTTGCCTTGCTAATACCTCCTGCTGTGGTAACTCGCCGCGTGATAGGTAGGTCAAAAACGGTTCTGTCCACTCGGGAATAGTACGTACAGTGGCCACAAGTCCTGAATCCGGGTCTTGATTTGCCAATTCCTCCTCTGACTCGGTTTTAACTGATGGTCGCCATAATTCGTCCAGGAAAACGTTAGGTGGAACCGGCTCTCTGCGCGAGCCGAGTCTGGCGAGTGCGTTGGCTGCCTCATTCTTTCTTCTGTCTATATGCTCCACCTCATACCCGAAAAAACATCCTGCAACCCTATCAACTTCCCTGCGGTATGCTGCCATAGTTGCGTCCTTTCTATCCCAAGTTCCTGACACCTGCTGTACCACAAGGTCCGAATCTCCGAAGCATCGTATCCTCTTGATGTTCATCTCCTTGGCTACCTTTAAGCCATGCAATAGGGCCTCATACTCGGCCACGTTGTTGGAACAGTCGAAGTGAATTTGTAGTACGTAACTCAATTTGTCTCCTTTGGGTGATGTTAGCACCACCCCAGCTCCTGATCCCTCGTACTGCTTTGACCCATCGAAGTGCATGATCCATGACTCGGAACTTGGAACCACGGTAGTCATGCCTGTGTGTGTCCAATCATTAACGAAATCAACCAAAGCCTGAGATTTGATTGCTGACCTGGGCTCGTAGCTGATGTGATAATCCCCCATTTCTATCGCCCATTTGGCTATTCTTCCAGTCGCATCCGAGTTTCTGATGATATCCGACATTGGTATTGAGCTAACTACTGTTATGGGGTGTTCCTGGAAATACGGCTTTAGTTTCCGGCTGGTCATAAAGACCCCGAAGACCAGCTTTTGCCAATGCGGAAGGCGCTGCTTTGCCTCTGATAATACCTCACTAACATAATAAACGGGCCTCTGGACTGGATAACCTTTTCCATCCTCTTTACGCTCCACAACCACCACCGCACTAACGACTCTGGGGCCAGCTGCTACGTACAGCAACATAGGCTCTTTGGGACCCGGGGCCGCTAGTACTGGTGCTTCAGATAACTGCTTCTTTAGTGCCTCGAACGCCTTATCCGCCTCTTGATCCCATACAAATTTGTCGGACTTCCGCAAGAGCCGGTACAAGGGTATTGCCTTTTCACCGAGTCTTGATATAAATCGGCTCAAGGCCGCCACGCAGCCCGTGAGCTTCTGAACATGCTTCAAATTTTCCGGCTTTTTCAGATTTTGAATAGCTTTGATATTGTCCGGGTTTGCTTCAATTCCTCTCTCCGAAACGATAAAGCCAAGTAATTTCCCGGCTGGAACTCCAAATACGCACTTTGTCGGGTTAAGCTTCATCTGATACCTCCTTAAGTTTTTGAATGTTTCCCTCAGGTCATCGATAAATGTTTCCGCCTTCCTGGTCTTGATAACCACATCATCCACATAAGCATGGACGTTGCGTCCAATTTGGTCCTCGAAGCACTTCTGAATACACCGTTGATAAGTTGCGCCAGCGTTCTTCAACCCAAATGTCATGGTTTTGTAACAAAAGGCCCCAAAGGGGGTTATAAATGACGTTTTCTCCCAATCCTCCCTCTTGAGTTTAATCTGATGATATCCGGAATAAGCGTCCAGAAAGCATAATAGGTCGCTCCCAGCTACTGCATCTATGATCTGATCTATCCTTGGCAATGCGAACGGACTTTTGGGCAATGCTTGTTGAGACTCGTAAAATCAATGCACATCCTCCACTCATTGGTCTTCTTCATCACCAGCACCGGATTTGCTAACCAATCCGGGTGAAACACTTCCATGATGAAGCCGGCTGTTAATAGTCGAGCAATTTCTTCACCTATAGCTTAACAGGCCTGGACTTGGGATCTACATGCAAACTGTGCTCTGCCAATTCTGTAGGGATACCCGGCATGTCGCTAGGTGTCCAGGCGAATACGTCCGCGTTCGAACGAATAAACTCCACAAGTGCCTTCTCCTGCTCGCTGTCCAAGTTAGACCCTATAGTAAATTGCTTAGTGGGATCACCTTCGACAAAATCCACCATCTTGGTGTCCTGTGCTGCCTTGAATTTTGCTCTTTCGTCCTCAGTATTCGGCCTTCTCAATGCGGTTCCATCATCTGGATCTACTTGAGATTGATAATACTTGAGTTCTTCTTTTCTGCAAGCTTGCTCGGCCATTACCGAATCTCCTTCGTCGCACTCGGCCGCTATATCCCGGCTTCCATGTATGGTGATGGTCCGCTTAGGACCCGGAATCTTCAGCTGCAAATACACGTAACACGGTCTGGCCATGAATTTGGCGTAAGCCGGTCTTCCAAATAGTGCGTGATAAGGACTGCGCAATTTGACCACCTCGAATGTGAGCCACTCGACTCGATAATTATCCGCTGATTCTCCGAAAGCCACCTCCAATGCGATTTTCCCCTCAGGACATGCCGAGTGACCCGGCACTATTCCATGAAAAATTGTTGAGCTTTTCTGTAGCTGGGACTCTCTAAGACCCATGCGTGAAAAAGTTTCCCAGTACAAGATATTGATGCTACTTCCACCGTCCATCAGGACCCTTTTTAACTCGTATCCATTAACCTGTGGTGCGACTACCAATGCTAAGACTCCTGGGTGCTCTATCCTTTCCGGGTGATCTCTTCTGCTCCACGTTATCTCTTGTTCCGCCCATCTCAGGTATCCCGAAGCAGCCGAGGAAACCGAGTTCACAGCTTGCTTGAGTATCTTTTTGTCCCTACTAGAAGTTCCTGTAGTATGCACATGATATTGTCCTTTCGAATCAGACGTACGTACCATACCGATGAAGAGGCTGATCTGGCCGATCGTCACAATGGACCCGCAAGGCGATCCGACTCTGGCTCCCAGCCGGAATCGTCCACCATCTTCTCCCCTTCGTGGTTGATGTAGATCTCGCCGACGACAAGATTCTCCATGTTCTTCCGAGCTTCTCCCGTGATGTAAACACCTTTGGACGCAGGCCCCACGGTGGGCGCCAACTATCGTGGGATTATCACGGCAGACGTTACCGGGGGTAACTGATCTTGGGGCAAGACGACACAGGCGTTTGGGAGAGGGTTTAGCTCAGAGGAAAACATGATGGAACTTGATCTGGTAGCCGGCAATCAAGTCGCTGAGTCTCCGATCTCAATATATTAACTCGATCTCTCGTATACACTGGATGCTCGATATCAACTGGTACTACTAGGATTCTTAGATCTCAATCGACTAGACCTGGGGGCCGGTTTATAAAGCACCCGTACCCCCCACGGCTTACTCTCCAAGGCGCACCCTGGATCCTACCCGGACACGGCATACAAACCCAAACCTTCCTTTAAAGTAACCCACAATCCGGGTTACTAGGCCTACAAACTTGGGCCTTCCAGAAGTTTCTTTATCCTTAGCCGGATCCTGCGTAGCGTCATTTGGGCCGGGTTACACCTTAGAGTTGGCCTACCGGATTATTATCCCTCCATCAAGAACACTAAGAACTCGGGTTCCAGGAAATATGTTGAGTTTGGGAGGTGAGAGAGGGAACTTTGGCAGAGGAGAGAGTTAGTGGGGGGCTAGGGGCCCACACCATGTGCTGGCGCCACCAGGGGGTAGGCCGCACCACCCCAAGGTTTGCCTGACTGGTGGGTCCCCCTGGGGCCTCCCAGGTGGCTCTCTGCCTCATTTTTGACGTAAAAATTTCTGGAATTTTTCGAGAAACTTTATTTTTGAGGTATTTCCAGAATTTTAATAATTAATAAAAACCAGAAAAACAAAAGTGAAAAGGTGGAAAACAAAACCAAAACCAGAACTACAGTGGTTCTATGACACTCCAATGGAAAAATATCCAAAGAAAACAAAGGTGGAAGTGGCGAAAACAAAAGTATGGGTGGTGAAAACATGCATAACCACATTAATAAAGGTGAAAACATGATGAAAACATGAATATGGATGATGAAAACATGATTGTACTCAAGTAGCAATCTGATAACAGTAGTAAACATGGTGAAAACATAATGGGGAAGGTGAAAACATAGTGAAAACATTGTCCTCTTCATTTAAAACCATTTTGTTAACAAGGGTGATCAAGTCTTGTTACCAGAACAATTTTCATACGAAGCAAAACTTTGCTAATCACTAAATAATTATGTTACCTCAACCTTGGTGGACATAGTCCCAATCGTAATAATTTTGTATTATTTTGGTGGTACTGGAATGGGACGATAAAATTCTCCAATCATGAAGGTCTCAGTATTTTAAATTGAATTTAAACCATATCTTCTATCAATCTTCTTGGGAAAATAAATAGTATGCTCTTTATCATTAACATTAAAAGTTACTTTCCTTGATTGCAATCAATAACAACCCCTGTAGTGTTAAGAAAAAGTCTCCCAAGAATAATAGACATATTATCATCTTCAGGCATTTCCAACACAAAAAAGTTAGTTAATATCAAACAATTAGTAGAAATTTGCACAGGAACATCCTCACATATACCAACAGGAATAGCAGTAGATTTATCAGCCATTTGCAAAGATATATTAGTGTGTATCAATTTTTCAAGAGAGAGTCTCTTATAAAGAGAGAAAAGCATAACACTAACTCCAGCTCCCAAGTCACATAAAGCAGTTCTAACATAATTATTTTTAATAGAACAAGGGATAGTAGGAATACCAGGATCTCCAAACTTCTTTGGAACCTTGTGATTGAAAGAATAATTAGCAAGCATAGTGGAAATTTCCTCAATAGGAATCTTCCTTTTGTTGGAGACAATATCTTTTATATATTTAGAACAAGGAGACAATTTAATAGCATCAGTCAAACGGATTTGCAAAAAAAGAGGTTTCATCCATTCACAAAACTTATTATAATGTTCTTCTTCCTTAGATTTGTGTTTCTTATTAGGAAAAGGCATTGCTTTTTATACCCAAGGCTCTCTTTCATTACCATGTTTGTTAGCAATGAAATCCTCCTTAGTACACTTTGCAGTTTTAGTTTTCTTTTCAGGTTCAGCTACAGTTTCTTCTTTATCAGAAGCATCACTTTTACCATTACCACTCTCAGTTTCAGCTTCAGAAATAGATATACTACTAGGATCTTTTGCAGGTTCAGGAGATTCTACAACATTTTTATGTCTCTTCTTCTTTTTCTTAGAAGGAGAACTATTGTTTTTAGGTTGCTGAGAATTTTGTTCAATTCTTTTAGGATGTCCTTCAGGATACAAGGGGTCCTGAGTAAAAACACTCATACGTCAAAAATGTATCTCCTTTTCTGAACACTTTTCTCATTGTTTTTCTCTAAACTTGTGAGTTTTGGATACCACTAATACGGAACAACTATGTTTTCAGCTGAATTACTTTGGTGTCTCGTTTTTGTGTAGAAAAATCAACTTTCGGGAAAATGCCTAGAAAAGACCCCATTGGTCTTAAAACACCGGAAGACCGCGGGAGCCAGAAGGGGGCCAGGAGAGGGGCCAGAGGGGGCCACACTACCCGTTGGCGCTCCCCCCTAGGCCGCGCCACCTGGTGGTGTGGGCTACTCCCACACCCCCTCGGACTCCCATTTCGACTACATATTGCCTTCAGCCCTAATATGCGAGGGGATTCGTCATATTCCACAGAAACACAACAGAGCGTCGCCGCCAACCCGAACCTCGATTCGGGGATCAGAAGTTTCTGTTATGCCGCCCGCCGGGACGGGGATTCGAAGGAGATCATCATCATCGACGCCGCCACCTCTTCTCCATCAACCATCCATGTTTCCCCCGTCCATGTGTGAGTAAACACCGTTGTAGGCTGAGAGCGATGGAAGGGATTGGATGAGGTCGATCATGTAATAATGCCAGATTGTTAGGGCATAGTGCCTAGTATCCATTGTTAGTGTTTTCTACCGTTGTTGCAACTTGTTATGCTTAATTCTCGTCACTAGGGCCCGAGTTCCATGATTTCAGATCTGAACATGTTATTGTTTCATGAGTATAATATTGTTTCTTGATCATACCTGCAAGTTGTTTTACACATGTCATTGTTCGGAACCAGAAGCCCCAAAGTGACAGAAATTGGGACAACCGGAGGGGATGGTTGTGATGTGAGGATCACGTGTGTTCACGGAGTGTTAATGATTTGCTCCGATGCTTTATTAAAAGGAGCACCTTAATTACCAGTAGTTTCCCTAGAGGCCCCGCTGCCATGGGCTGGTAGGACAAAAGATGTTGTGCAAGTTTCTCATTGCGAGCACATATGACTATATTGGAACACATGCCTATGGTTTGCCTACATGTTGGCGCTTTATTATTATTATCTGCAACGCCCGCGTTATTATTATTACATGACCTATGTTATCCATGCAACGTCCGTCCATCCATTCCCGCTATGCCTACGGTACTTCCCATATTTCTGTTTTCCGCGATTGCTACTTCTGTTACTATTTTACTACTTCTGTTTATTTTATTTCTACTGCTGCTATAAAACTGTTACCACTGATAAATTGTTGCGAGAAAGTCTACTTTAAGGTGCAGCTGAATTGACAACTCAGTTGTTAAGGCATATAAATATTCTTTGGCTCCCCTTGTGTGGAATCAATAAATTTGGGTTTTACTTCCCTCGAAGACTGTTGCAATCCTCTATACTTGTGGGTCATCAAGACTATTTTCTGGCGTCGTTGCCGGGGAGCATAGCTTTATTTATTTGATCACTTGATCGTGATATTGTTTGCTGCAAGCCATTCATCATGGGCAAGACTCGTGATGGAAAAGTTCCTATATTACCATCCACTACAAGAAGAGGTACAACTCTGAACACCTTTGCTGCTCTTGATTCACCGTCTGTTATGAGTAAGCTTCTTTCTCCACCACATGTTACATGTACTGTTACTTATGCTGAGTCTGAGAATGTTTCGGATACTTTTGATGATGCTTCTAATGTGCTTGATGATACTGGTTCTCTAGGTCCTTTCCTAGATGCTACTATTACTAGATCGAAACAAATTAAAAATGCTGAAATTTCTGTTGAAAATATTGGTACACCTGTTAATTCAACTGATCTTATTGATGATCTTGATGAGACCTATATTGAACTGAGTGATGATTTTATTGAAGAAGCTCGTGCTACTACTGGTGCAAGTGCTCTTAAGACTCTTCTTGCAATACATGATGTGAAATATAAATCTTCTCTTGATGCTAAGTTTGCCACATCCCCCATACACATTATAGACAAGGATTATGATTTCTCTTTAGATTTATCTTATATACCTATTGTTGAGAAGGAACCTTTTTTTTGGAACTGAAAGTAAAAGTGCTATGGAACACATGAATGAGCTTTCATCTTTGAGTAGTTTATTTTGTGATGATACTAAGCTGCGTACTTATTTTGTTACCAAGATCTTCCATTTTTCATTGAAAGATGAAGCTAAAACTTGGTTTAACAATCTGTCACCTGGGTGTATTACTGATCCTATGGATTTGGTTAATGCTTTATTTCAAAAATATTTTCCTGCTAGTGCTCAACATGCTGTTGTGCAGGACATCTTTAACATGTTGTTGTGCAGGACATCTTTCAAAAATTGCCTGAATCTTGGATAAGGTTTTGTTCTTTGATAAGAGCTAGCCCTGGATACCCATTAACTAAAATTGAGCTCCTAGATATATTTTACAATGGACTAACTGTTGAATCTAGGACATACCTGGATAGTTGTGCTGGTTGAGTTTTCAGGAAAAGAACTCCAGAAGAAGCTTAGCAATTCATGGCTAAAATAACCAAAAATAATGATGATTGGAATATACCTGATCCTACACCTAAACCAGAGCCAACACCAATACCAACACCCAAGAAGAGAGGGATGATTTAATTAAATGATGAAGTGATGAAGGAAGCCAAGAAATCTCTTAAAGAGAGGGGTATTAAATCTGAAGATGTGAAGAATTTACCTCCTATAGAAGAATTATGTAAGCCTATTCCTCATCCATCAACTATTGAGGTACACACTCTCCAATACTTTGATAATAGAGATATTCCTTACTCTAAACCACCTGATCAATGCTTAGATGAATTTGAAAATTATGTTGTTAAGCAAGACAACTTTAATAGGATAGTGAAATCACCTTATGGAAAACTCTAGAGCTATTGATAATTTGCATGGTATTATTGAGAGAACCTCTAATGATGTTAAAATGCTTGTTAAACATTTTCAAATGGTTCAAACTCAAATTGATCAACTTACTAAAGTGCACAAAGACATGCTAGCTAATGCTTCTAGAGATAAACATGTTTGTGAAATAATTACTAGAAGTGGTGTTTCTACTCAGGACCCCTTGTATCCTGAAGGACATTCTAAAAGAATTCTCAGAAGCCTAAAAACAATAGTTCTCCTTCTAAGAAAAAGAAGAAGAGACATAAAAATGGTGTAGAATCTCCTGAACCTGCTAAAGATCCTAATAGTATATATATTTCTGATGCTGAAACTGAAAGTGGTAATGATAAAAGTGATTCTTTTGATAAAGAACAACCTGTAGCTAAACCTGAAAAGCAAACTAAAACTGCAAAGTATACTAAGGAGGATTTCATTGCCAATAAACATGGTAAAGAAAGAGAGCCTTGGGTACAAAAAAGCAATGTCTTTTCCTAATAAGAAACACAAATCTAAGGAAGAAGAACATTATAACAAGTTTTGTGAGTGGATGAAACCTCTATTTTTGCAAATTCCTTTGACTGATGTTATTAAACTACCTCCTTATTCTAAATATATGAAAGATATTATCTCCAACAAAAGGAAAATTCCTACTAAGGAAATTTCCACTATGCTTTCTAATTATTCTTTCAATGGCAAGGTTCCAAAGAAGCTTGGAGATCCTGGTATTCCTACTATCCCTTGTTCTATTAAAAATAATTATGTTAGAACTGCTTTATGTGACTTGGGAGCTGGAGTTAGTGTTATGCCTTTCTCTCTTTATAAGAGACTCTCTCTTGAAAAATTGATACACACGGATATATCTTTGCAAATGTCTCATAAATCTACTGTTGTTCCTGATGGTATATGTGAGAATGTTCCTGTGCAAGTTGCTACTAATTGTTTGATATTAACTGATTTTGTTGTGTTGGAAATGCCTAAATATGATAATATGTATATTATTGTTGGGAGACCTTTTCGTAATACTGCAGGGGATGCTATTGATTGCAATCAAGGAAAAGTAACTTTTAATGTTAATGATAAAGAGCATACTGCTTATTTTCCCAAGAAGATTGATAGAAGATCTGGTTTAAATTCAATTGAAAATATTGAGACCATCAAGATTGGAGAATTTTATTGTCCCATTCTAGTGCCACCAAAAGAATATGAAATCATTATGATTGGAACTATGTCTATCAAGGTTGAGGTAACATAATTATTTAGTGATTAGCAAATTTTTGCTTCATATGAAAATTTTTCTGGTAACATGACTTGATCACCCTTGTTAACAAAATGATTTTTAATGAAGAGGATAATGTTTTCACTATGTTTTCACCTTCCCCATTATGTTTTCACCTTGTTTACTTCTGTTATCACATTGCTACTTGAGTACAATCATGTTTCCACTATCCTTATGCATGTTTTCCTGATGTTTTTACCCTGATTACTGTGGTTATGCATGTTTTCACCACCCGTACTTTTGTTTTTACTACTTCCACCTTTGTTTTCTTTGGATATTTTTCCATTAGAGTGTCATAGAACCTCTGTAGTGCTGGTTTTGGTTTTGTTTTCCACCTTCTCAATTTCGTTTTCCTGGTTTATATTAATTATTAAAATTCTGGAAATACCACAAAAATAAAGTTTCTCGAAAAATTTCAGAAAATTATAATAATTTTTTACGTCAAAAATGAGGCAGAGGGCCACCTAGGGGGCCCCAGGGAGACCCACCAATCAGGCACACCATGGGGTGGCGCCAGCACATGGTGTGGGCCCCCTGGCCCCCCACTAATTCTCTCCCTGCCAAAGTCTTCTCTCTCACCCACCAACCTCAACATATTTCCTCGAACCTGAGTTATTGCTGTTCTTCCTCGAAATTTTTAGATCTCTTTGCTCAGCCGATCTTTTGTGCTGAAATCTGGTGCATTTGCTCTCCGGTATGTGACTCCTCCGATGATCCAAGTAGAATTTTATTTGGTGAACTATTTATTGAGTATTTTGGTACTGATGTGACAACTTATGTGAGTTTGCATGCTTGATTTGAGTAGAAATAATGTATTTTTGATGTATGTTTAGCTCTCATATAAGTCCCTATGGTAGTTTCCACCTTATAGTTTCTTGAAATTAATTTTTGTGATGATTGTTGGAAAATTTTAGAGATGGATAATTATAATTTTGGAGAGATATTTAGGAGTGATGCTCCTAGAAGGACAAGGCCCTCATGCTCATCCACTTCAGTGAGGCCATCATACAATAAAGATGTTATTGCATCGACTATTGACGATGCGGGAGGTGATGGTATTGTTAACCCATCTAGCTTTCCTTGCATTACATTTCTAAGAAGTGCAGGTTTATTAGATGACTTTCGTATGCTTATTGAAAGAATTGGTCTAACCAACTTTATGAAGGATGAAAGCCCTCAGTATGCCACTCTCACAAAAACTTTTGTGGAGAGCTTTAAATTTCAGAACACACATTTTGGTCCAACTGTTGCCATCAAGTTATATAGTAGTCCTTTTTCTTTGTCCTTGGTAGATTTTTGTGCTATTACATGTATCAATGCTTCCGGGACAGCGAGCATGATTCAGGATAAACCAGCAGACCTCCAGGGGCTCTACCGGGAAATCACCAACGTTGACGGTCGCTCATCCTAGCGTGGGAAGATAAGGAACATTCAACTTCCTGCTCTTAGATATTTTACTTACTATCTTGCTACTAGTATACTTGGTAGGGGAAACACCAGTAACATTTCTAGTTATCACCTTGCTTTCATTGATGCTGCACTGAACCATAGCACGAAGTATAGTCTTGGTGCACTTGTTGCACGCCGCCTTGCTACTACTGGGCCTATTTTTGGGGGCACTATTGCTACACGTGTAGCAACTGCTCTAAATGTTTCCATTTCCCCTAACGATGAAATAATTGCTCCATGTAGGCTTAATCTCGTTGCCATGGAGTCCCATCACTTTGTTACTGCTAACTCTACTGCTAAACATTTAGTATATAGATTTTTATATATAGAAGGAGAGGAGCGAAAAGTTACTTTGTCACAGCCTGTTTTGTTTAAGATTGACAGGTCACCATGGTCGCTCTCTATGGAGGAGGTGGACGAGCATCTGAGCACCATGGAGTTTCACATGCAGCAGGAGAGGCGAGACGCGCCTCCAGAGGACCACATCACGCAGTACACCGGCGCATCCTCGAGCACATATCAGAAGAAGGGTTCCTCCTTAGCATACTACGGGGGCGCCACCTCATGGTCCCCTTGGTTATTGATCTCCACTTAGGCCAAAACCCTAAGCTTGAGGGGAGGTATACCGACATCACACTCATTTATATATCATGTTCAGTCAGTTCTTTGTATATCCATGTTTTCTCTTCTTTCGTTTGTTTCGTTTACTTTCGCTTCTTTCGTTTCTCTTTGTTTTATTGTTTTGTTCTTGTTTTCCAAAACACAAAAAGACCAAAAATATTTCTGTTGTTTCTCTTTGTTTTCTTCTTTAGTTTCTTTATTTGGTTTGGTTTCTTTTCTCGTTTCGGTTTAGTATTCAAAAATCCAAAAATATTTTGCTTTATTTGCTTGCTTCTTTCTGTTTTTGTTTTAAATCGAAAACCCAAAAATATTTGTTGTTCTTCTTTGGTTTTGTAAAGTTTGTTGCAGAGTTCACCGGACTTCTGTGTCTCCATTGGAGCTTGGTTTTCATTCTATATTATTCCATCCACAAGTGAAGAGCAGTAATGACGATTTACAACAATCCGAGTTGTGGTGAGAGGCTGTTATGAACTCTATTTGTTTTATTTTTGTACATATACTCATTGTGTGAACATGCTTATTCCGTTCATGTAAGGTGTATGTTATATAATTTATGCTTAGTAGTTCGTGCTCTCACGTGTTAGTTCCAACTTATTAATATAAGATAGCATGTCATATGAATGTTTGCTTGCATTGTTTTATTCATAGAAGGGTATGACATTATGGTATCTCCCTCTGATTGTGTCGCTTGAATCGACTTGGCACATGCTCACGCATGCTATAACTAAAAACAAAAGGTCACTTAAGCCTCCATGATTTATTTTGCCTCAGAGTATTTGTATCATTTTTATGCACGTGTTAATTTTGTTTTGTCGCAAGCATGATTAAAAGTTGTTGCTCTCTTGATTGTCGCTCCCCGTCTATTGCTAGCCTCCACTTGTACTGAGTATGAGCTCTACTCGTGCATCCAACTTCCAAAACCCAAGTTTGCCAAATGTGTCCACCATACCTACCTATATATATGTGGTATTTAACTGCCACTCCAAGTAAATTTATCGTGTGCTACCTTTAAAGCTTGCTAAAAAAATATTCTTGTTTTGTGCCCCTGTTTTAGCTCATGAGGACGTAAATAGAGAATATTTATCTCACTTGTCGATTGGATTTCACACCCTGAACTAGTGGCTTGATCCGCTTATCCAATGATAGAAGAGCCGGCAGCGGGGTGCCCAGCCCCAAATTAATATAACAAATTATATTCACTCTTTTTCCCCTGATTTATCAGTCAAAGCATAATTGTGTAAACAAAAGAGAAAGAGGGATGACCTTCTACCCAGATGCGTCCTTCTATGGGAGCCGCTCTTGTGAAGTCTAGTTGGCTTGTGACGTACTTGATTGTAAGTTTACCATTCGTTGACATAAGCATACACCTCTCTCAAATATGTTTTCAATACCTCTCTTTAATAAAATAAAAAGCTCTAGCACATGAGTTAATCCCTGCTTCCCTCTGCGAGGGCCTTTCTTTTATTTTTATGTTGAGTCTTCACCTTCTCACTTTATGCACCTTCTTGAGAGCATGGTTGTTATTCTTAGTGTAATGTGCTTGTCCCAAAACACGGTTGATAGTGGTATAACTTTGAGGCTTGTATCTTTGATTTCTATATTTCTAGTCTTCATTTGAACTTGAGAGGTGCCCTGGCATTTATGTTTTGCTCCACTATTAAGGGCCAGCGAGTACACTTTATCATACCGTATTATGAGCATTGCAATCTTGTAGATTGAAGTACTTTATGTTGTCTATTATTAGTTCGTTGGCATCTCTTCATGTTTTGCATAACTGATGGGTGACTTTTATTTTCCATACGTTTCATTATGAATTGCATCAGCACTTGTTTATGTAGTGAGTATATTTACATCATATGAAACAGATGTGTTCGTAAAAGTCTTTTATCGCACTCAGTTGTCACTGAATTGCTTGAGGACAAGCAATCAGCTAAGCTTGGGGGGACTTGATACGACGAAACCGTATCTCCTTTTCCGAACACTTTTCTTATTGTTTTCCTCAAAAATTGTGAGTTTTGGATACCACTAACACGTACTAACGTTGTTTTCAGCAGAATTACTTTGGTGTCTTGTTTTTGTGCAGAAAAATCAACTTTCGGGAAAATGCCCAAAAAAGACCCCATTGGTCTTAAAACACCGGAAGACCCCGGGAGCCAGAAGGGGGCCTGGAGAGGGGTCAGAGGGGGGCCACACCACTCCCTGGCGCGGCCTAGAAACACAACAGTGTCGCTGCCACCCCGAACCTTGATTCGGGGATCAGAAGTTCCTGTTCTGGCGCCCTGACGGGATGGGGATCCGAAGGAGATCATCGCCATTGACACCGCCACCTCCTTCTTCATCAACCATCCATGTTTCCCATGTCCATGTGTGAGTAAACAACGCTGTAGGATGAGACGGATGGAAGGGATTGGATGAGATCGATCATGTAATAATGCCAGATTGTTAGGGCGTAATTCCTAGTATCCATTGTTAGTGTTTTCTACCGTTGTTGCAACTTGCTATGATTCATGCTTGTCACTAGGGCCCGAGTGCCATTATTTCAGATCTGAACATGTTATTGTTTCATGAGTAAAATATTGTTTGTTGATCATAGCTGCAAGTTGTTTTACACATGTCATTGTCCGGAACCCGAGGCCCCAAAGTGACAGAAACTGGGAAAACCGGAGGGGATGGTTGTGATGTGAGGATCACGTGTGTTCACGGAGTGTTAATGCTTTGGTCCAGTGCTTTATTAAAAGGATCACCTTAATTACCAGTAGTTTCCCTAGAGGCCCCGCTGCCATGGGCTGGTAGGACAAAAGATGTTGTGCAAGTTTCTCATTGCGAGCACGTATGACTATATTGGAACACATGCCTATGGTTTGCCTACATGTTGATGCTTTATTATTATCTGCAATGCCCGTGTTATTATTATTACATGACCTATGTTACCCATGCAACTCCCATCCATCTATTCCCTCTATGGCTACGGTACTTCCCATACTGCTGTTTTCCGCGATTGCTACTGCTGTTACTATTCTACTACTGATGTTATTTTATTTCTACTACTGTGTAACGCCCGGGGTTTTCTTTTCCCAACTAGAATTTGCCTGCTTGTTTGCCTGTCGTCATGTCATAGCATCTGCATCATTGTGCATTTAAAAAATTGGTGAAATAATTAAAGTTGCATAAAATCTTGTTTTTCTAAATTTTCTGAAATTGGTTTGTGTCCCAAAAACTATTTTTTTCCTATCAAACAGTTTTGTAAAAAAAAAAAAAACTTGTTTTGGGTGGCAGGCTAGCCTAACCAGACCAGCCCACCAAGCGAACCCTAGCCCACCTAACACACGCACGCTACACACGCACACACCGCACGGGAGAGGGGATCCCTTCGATCCCCAACTGCCCAGCGCCGCCTGCGTCTCCCTCTGCTCGATCCCGAGCCCATCGAACCCCCCAACCCGTCTCCTACCCCCTCCTATCGAGCGCCGCCGCTCCCTCCACGCCGGCCACCATCCCTCCGTGCATCCGCTGTCTCGAGCCCTAGGTGCTGGCCCTCGCTGCCGTCTCGAGCATGGACAATCCATTGGTCCAGAGCTCTGTCCCGCCCCAATGGCGCCACCCGTACCAGCACCTACAACAGGGGGCTACCAGTGCTCCTCCTTCGCCTCCCTCCTGGGCTCGATGCACCAGCCGTCGGAGGCCATGGAGATGGGAGGCCTCTTCCCTCCGCTGCAGTTGAGGAGAACGACCTCCCGCTGCTGTGCAGGAACGGCAGTGGGGCGGCACAGATGCTGGTCGCCTTCCGGGAGCTACATCTGCTTGCCGACGACCACCTCCTCGACCTGGAGATGTCCCCGACCTACTGCTGCTGGCAACGACTCCCTCCTACCGCTGCCCGTTTTAGGATTCCCCGCCTCGGCTCGTCTTCCATGGCCCCTTCTCGCTCTGTATGCGATGGACGCACCACAGGTGTTCGACGCCAGTACCACAAGAGGCGGGCTCCTTGCGGCAGCCATTCGTGCTCATGTTACAGTTGTTGTGACCAAGGCCGTCATCCCCGTGTGTTTGCGACCGTGACGCCGCCAAGATCTTCCCTGAACCGAACTCCGACAACAAGATCATCTTCGACAAGTACCTCTACCCCGAACCGAGAACCTCGGACCGAACCACGCCCACGACTACACCTTCGACAAGATTTTCGCTCATGTCCGTCGTTGTATACGTTGTGTTGGCCACCTTTGTGTGCGCCTTGTACCACAAAGCTGCCAAGTTCTCCAACGACCCCGGAGACGGTGATGTTACGGTTCGACCACGACTACTTCCACTACGAAACGAGTACGACTACTTCCTCGACTACATGAGAACGAACGTCTACTTCCTCCACGCACCAACGACACCGGCGATCCGAAGATCTCTTTCCAACGTGCGAACCCAAAACCCCAACCCTATACCTATATGCCTATTTCCTAAATTTCATCTATGTCGTGCATATCAAATCATTCATCTTGTTGCATTGCATATTGTGGGTGCGGGCAATCATAATATCACCTAATATTTAAGTATGGAATGAGTTGGGATAATTAAATATTATCCCGGTTTCATTTAAATTGTATAGCTCATCTTTATGTCATCTAACTATGTTAACTCAACGCTTAATATTGATGGGTAGATAAATAACTCGAACCTCCTAAATTAGATGTTGGGCTTCCGGCTCAATTTAAATTGATTTAATTGAATAAATCATAACTAATTCATTTTAACTCCAAATTTGAAAAGTAAAATATGTTTTCCAATCAAAATTCTCTAAACTTTGCAAATATCAACTTTGTTTCCTGTTTTGAATAATTAAAATTGGTTAAATAATTTAAATCTTGTTTAAATCATTTAAAATTGCTAAATCAATAACTTGGTCAAACTAAATTCTTTTTGAACATATAAAATATGTTTTCCATCCAAAATTCCATGCTCTTTCAAAATATAACATTTGTTTTCTGTTTTGGATAAATAAAACTAATGCAATTACTTAATGCTTTAATTAAATCATTTAAATGGTGAAATTCATAACTTGCTCAATTAAAATCCAATTTCAACAAATAAAATATGTTTTCCATCCTATTTTTCATGAACTTTGCAAATATAAACTTTGTTTTCCATTTTGAATAAATTAAATTGCTGAAAACAACTATTTCTTAATTAATGCATTTAAAATTGTCAATTTAATAACTTGCTCATCTAAAATCCAAATTCAACAAATCAAATATGTATTCCACCTAAAATGTTGTGTTCTTTCCAAATATGAATTTTGTGATCTATTTTGAACATTTAAAATTGGTGAAAACAACAAATGCTTGTGTAACTCATTTAAGAAGCCAAATTTCATAACTTAATAAATAAAATCCCAAACTTGGTAAACAACATATCAAATTGAGGCTATTGTTGTTTTCTTATTGTTTTCCTCATCCATGCATCATTCTAATCAACTTTCACATGATGGTTATTTGTAGATCATTTAATTCAACATGAATTCATGGGCTTTTCCATATGCAATCCAAATTGTATATGGGCCCATTTAAATATGTTTACCATGTCAACTAGTTTATCTTTGATGCATCCTTAAACTTGTCATGCATCCATATCTTGATAATGATGGATCTTTTGCCGTAGTAGTAATTGTTGCATCTGGTGTTTGTTCTAGTTCGTTGCTTCTTCCCGGATAGGACGTTGAGATGATGTGAGCAACGACAAGTTCTTCGAATGTACCTCTACTTGCTGGATTCCAGGCAAGTATACTCACTTGCTGCCTATGGCTGCCTTTCATCACTTGTTACCGATTCTTCCCGTTGCCTTTATTCTAGCCTTATGATTCGATGCTTGTGTCTCGATCCTATCATATGTTTACCTTGCAACCATGATATAGCCCTCCTTCCACTTCCTATTACCTGTTGATTGTTTACCTTGTTGGCCTCGTGTCGTAGTTGCATGCTTAGTGTTGTTTGCGCTCAAGTCTTGTTGTCCGTCTTATCACCTGTTTAGTTTGATAGTTGGGTTTCAACTTGATCAACAACCTGTTAATGTTTTGGGTAATAATAATTTGATGATAAGGCACCGGCAGGAAGCCCGGCGTGGTTTTGAGGCCTGCTAGTGTCGACCCTAATTAGGAAAAGGGTCTTGTCCATTGATCCATGATGAGCGCACTAACCGCATGTGGGAAGCGAGTATGGGCGCCCCCCGCAATTCTGATTCGATTCGCATCTCGTCCAAATCGCCTCATTTAGTTCGGGTTTTCCATTTGCCGCATGCATATGCAGGTGCGAACCCTTGGCGCCAGGGTGGAACTTTTGTAGTCGGCATTTAGGGAGACACGTTCTTAGAGTGCTATGAGGGTCCCCTTTTCTTCCTGGGGCTTGATTAGCCGTGCGCTCAATTGCACGGGGTTCTTTGGGCTTGATGCGAAGAAGAGTTGGGTTGTGTTGAGTACCTCGCTTGGTGGGTTGATCCCCCGTCTGGCGGGTTATTCTTACGTGTACGGCCAAATTGGTGCATCCCTGCAGGGTTAAATCTTCTCGAGAAGCCGTGTTGTCCGCGGTTATGGATGACTTGGTGAAAGTGCTGGCTAACAAGTACTCAGACGACTTACACTAAACGATGATAACTTGATTAGTAATATAGATTACCTCCACCATAAAAATGAATGTCACCCTAATCAACCGTGTGAGTTTTCCTTGGGTTGCTTCCTTAGTAGGGGGTAACATTGGATGGGTATTGCTTGGTGAGTAGTTGTAGTTGGTTCTGATACGCTATCTTATCCCTTTCTTTTAGCCGGATGTTGTAGCGTGTTTCTGTGGTTAGTTAGTGCAGCCCGCTGCCGCTTCTTTGCAATAATCCCTTCCTTTCCGTTGTACCCAAAGTATTGGTATCTTGTGATGAATGGTTACGCTGGTATCTTGTGAGTATGGTTTATCCACTTGCCAGTACTTAACCGTACTGACCCACGAATCCCTTTTCGTGGCTGCATATTCCACATTGCAGTCAACAGGTTTGAAGTCTGACGATGTTAGCTTGGGAATCCCTCCGGCTTGGCCTGGGCAGGGATTGGACGCCATCGGTTATCTTCAGGACTCTTAGTCCAATTTGTATCTTGTCCGTAGTCGGACGCTATGTTGTTTCTTCCGCTGTTATTTGGATCTTTGTATTGTATCAGTTGTATCCTTGACTCGTTTGAGTCGTCTTGTATCTACCTCCTCGGTTGTTGTTGTGGATTATTCGTGAACTGTTGTAATGTTATCACAAGTGGCAACCTGGAATCGGTTATTATGTGGATTTTGGCGGGAATGCTGAAATCTGCATAGTGCCCGATCTCGGGGCATCACAAATGGTATCAGAGCATGGTTTCCGATTCCCGATATTGTTTCGATACGAATGGTTATCGAAGCAACGGGTCCGCAAAGCCTGTAGGATAACCTCGCTAACGGTCGTGTTTTTAGAGTGTCAAAACTATTTGTACAAAACCTGTTTTGGAAATATCTCAATAGGATTCTTGTTTTCTCCTTATCTCTATTCTATTTCGCCTCCCATCTTATTTGTTTTGGAGTCTCCCCCCTTGTCTATCTTTCAAAGTTCTAGGATTCTACGTGGGTGGACGTTTTCTAAGCCTTTAACCTAATAGGTTCGATCATCGGAAGATTCCTGGTGGAAGAACATCGTCATCAATCCGAGCAAGAATCTCTTGTTAGTGGTGTCGAGAAGATCAACAATGCGACCGAAGACTCGATAGTCCGGCTTCTTCCTCTCTCTTGGCGTTGGCGGATTGCGAGGGCGCAATCCCTTGTTAGTGGTGTCGGCTGTAACGCCCGGGGTTTTCTTTTCCCAACTAGAATTTGCCTGCTTGTTTGCCTGTCGTCATGTCATAGCATCTGCATCATTGTGCATTTTAAAAATTGGTGAAATAATTAAAGTTGCATAACATCTTGTTTTTCTAAATTTTCTGAAATTGGTTTGTGTCCCAAAAACTATTTTTTTTCCTATCAAGCAGTTTTGTAAACAAAAAAAAACTTGTTTTGGGTGGCAGGCTAGCCTAACCACACCAGCCCACCAAGCGAACCCTAGCCCACCTAACACACGCACACACCGCACGGGAGAGGGGATCCCTTCGATCCCCAACTGCCCAGCGCCGCCTGCGTCTCCCTCTGCTCGATCCCGAGCCCATCGAACCCCCCAACCCGTCTCCTACCCCCTCCTATCGAGCGCCACCGCTCGCTCCACGCCGGCCACCATCCCTCCGTGCATCCGCTGTCTCGAGCCCTAGGTGCTGGCCCTCGCTGCCGTCTCGAGCATGGACAGTCCATTGGTCCAGAGCTCTGTCCCGCCCCAATGGCGCCACCCGTACCAGCACCTACAACAGGGGGCTACCAGTGCCCCTCCTTCGCCTCCCTCCTGGGCTCAATGCACCAGCCGTCGGAGGCCATGGAGATGGGAGGCCTCTTCCCTCCGCTGCAGTTGAGGAGAACGACCTCCCGCTGCTGTGCAGGAACGGCAGTGGGGCGGCACAGATGCTGGTCGCCTTCCGGGAGCTACATCTGCTTGCCGGCGACCACCTCCTCGACCTGGAGATGTCCCCGACCTACTGCTGCTGGCAACGACTCCCTCCTGCCGCTGCCCGTTTTAGGATTCCCCGCCTCGGCTCGTCTTCCATGGCCCCTTCTCGCTCTGTATGATATGGACGCACCACAGGTGTTCGACGCCAGTACCACAAGAGGCGGGCTCCTTGCGGCAGCCATTCGTGCTCATGTTACAGTTGTTGTGACCAAGGCCGTCATCCCCGTGTGTTTGCGACCGTGACGCCGCCAAGATCTTCCCTGAACCGAACTCCGACAACAAGATCATCTTCGACAAGTACCGCTACCCCGAACCGAGAACCTCGGACCGAACCACGCCCACGACTACACCTTCGACAAGATTTTCGCTCATGTCCGTCGTTGTATACGTTGTGTTGGCCACCTTTGTGTGCGCCTTGTACCACAAAGCTGCCAAGTTCTCCAACGACCCCGAAGACGGTGATGTTACGGTTCGACCACGACTACTTCCACTACGAAACGAGTACGACTACTTCCTCGACTACATGGGAACGAACGTCTACTTCCTCCACGCACCAACGACACCGGCGATCCGAAGATCTCTTTCCAACGTGCGAACCCAAAACCCCAACCCTATACCTATATGCCTATTTTCTAAATGTCATCTATGTCGTGCATATCAAATCATTCATCTTGTTGCATTGCATATTGTGGGTGCGGGCAATCATAATATCACCTAATATTTAAGTATGGAATGAGTTGGGATAATTAAATATTATCCCGGTTTAATTTAAATTGTATAGCTGATCTTTATGTCATCTAACTATGTTAACTCAACGCTTAATATTGATGGGTAGATAAATAACTCGAACCTCCTAAATTAGATGTTGGGCTTCCGGCTCAATTTAAATTGATTTAATTGCATAAATCATAACTAATTCATTTTAACTCAAAATTTGAAAAGTAAAATATGTTTCCCAATCAAAATTCTCTAAAATTTGCAAATATCAACTTTGTTTCCTGTTTTCAATAACTAAAATTGGTTAAATAATTTAAATCTTGTTTAAATCATTTAAAATTGCTAAATCAATAACTTGGTCAAACTAAATTCTTTTTGAACATATAAAATATGTTTTCCATCCAAAATTCCATGCTCTTTCCAAATATAACATTTGTTTTCTGTTTTGGATAAATAAAACTAATGCAATTACTTAATGCTTTAATTAAATCATTTAAATGGTGAAATTCATAACTTGCTCAATTAAAATCCAATTTCAACAAATAAAATATGTTTTCCATCCCATTTTTCATGAACTTTGCAAATATAAACTTTGTTTTCCATTTTGAATAAATTAAATTGCTGAAAACAACTATTTCTTAATTAATGCATTTAAAATTGTCAATTTAATAACTTGCTCATCTAAAATCCAAATTCAACAAATGAAATATGTATTCCACCTAAAATGCTGTGTTCTTTCCAAATATGAATTTTGTGATCTATTTTGAACATTTAAAATTGGTGAAAACAACAATTGCTTGTGTAACTCATTTAAGAAGCCAAATTTCATAACTTAATAAATAAAATTCCAAACTTGGTAAACAACATATCAAATTGAGGCTATTGTTGTTTTCTTATTGTTTTCCTCATCCATGCATCATTCTAATCAACTTTCACATGATGGTTATTTGTAGATCATTTAATTCAACATTAATTCATGGGCTTTTCCATATGCAATCCAAATTGCATATGGGCCCATTTAAATATGTTTACCATGTCAACTAGTTTATCTTTGATGCATCCTTAAACTTGTCATGCATCCATATCTTGATCATGCTGGATCTTTTGCCGTAGTAGTAATTGTTGCATCTGGTGTTTGTTCTAGTTCGTTGCTTATTCCCGGATAGGACGTTGAGATGATGTGAGCAACGACAAGTTCTTCGAATGTACCTCTACTTGCTGGATTCCAGGCAAGTATACTCACTTGCTGCCTATGGCTGCCTTTCATCACTTGTTACCGATTCTTCCCGTTGCCTTTATTCTAGCCTTATGATTCAATGCTTGTGTCTCGATCCTATCATATGTTTACCTTGCAACCATGATATAGCCCTCCTTCCACTTCCTATTACCTGTTGATTGTTTACCTTGTTGGCCTCGTGTCGTAGTTGCATGCTTAGTGTTGTTTGCGCTCAAGTCTTGCTGTCCGTCTTATCACCTGTTTAGTTTGATAGTTGGGTTTCAACTTGATCAACAACCTGTTAATGTTTTGGGTAATAATAATTTGATGATAAGGCACCGGCAGGAGGCCCGGCGTGGTTTTGAGGCCTGCTAGTGTCGACCCTAATTAGGAAAAGGGTCTTGTCCATTGATCCATGATGAGCGCACTAACCGCATGTGGGAAGCGAGTATGGGCGCCCCCCGCAATTCTGATTCGATTCGCATCTCGTCCAAATCGCCTCATTTAGTTCGGGTTTTCCATTTGCCGCATGCATATGCAGGTGCGAACCCTTGGCGCCACGGTGGAACTTTTGTAGTCGGCATTTAGGGAGACACGTTCTTAGAGTGCTATGAGGGTCCCCTTTTCTTCCTGGGGCTTGATTAGCCGTGCGCTCAATTGCACGGGGTTCTTTGGGCTTGATGCGAAGAAGAGTTGGGTTGTGTTGAGTACCTCGCTTGGTGGGTTGATCCCCCGTCTGGCGGGTTATTCTTACGTGTACGGCCAAATTGGTGCATCCCTGCAGGGTTAAATCTTCTCGAGAAGCCGTGTTGTCCGCGGTTATGGATGACTTGGTGAAAGTGCTGGCTAACAAGTACTCAGACGACTTACACTAAACGATGATAACTTGATTAGTAATATAGATTACCTCCACCATAAAAATGAATGTCACCCTAATCAACCGTGTGAGTTTTCCTTGGGTTTCTTCCTTAGTAGGGGGTAACATTGGATGGGTATTGCTTGGTGAGTAGTTGTAGTTGGTTCTGATACGCTATCTTATCCCTTTCTTTTAGCCGGATGTTGTAGCGTGTTTCTGTAGTTAGTTAGTGCAGCCCGCTGCCGCTTCTTTGCAATAATCCCTTCCTTTCCATTGTACCCAAAGTATTGGTATCTTATGATGAATGGTTACGCTGGTATGTTGTGAGTATGGTTTATCCACTTGCCAGTACTTAACCGTACTGACCCACGAATCCCTTTTCGTGGCTATATATTCCACATTGCAGTCAACAGGTTTGAAGTCTGACGACGTTAGCTTGGGAATCCCTCCGGCTTGGCCTGGGCAGGGATTGGACGCCATCGGTTATCTTCAGGACTCTTAGTCCAATTTGTATCTTGTCCGTAGTCGGACGCTATGTTGTTTCTTCCGCTGTTATTTGGATCTTTGTATTGTATCAGTTGTATCATTGACTCGTTTGAGTCGTCTTGTATCTACCTCCTCGGTTGTTGTTGTGGATTATTCTTGAACTGTTGTAATGTTATCACAAGTGCAACCTGGAATCGGTTATTATGTGGATTTTGGCGGGAATGCTGAAATCTGCATAGTGCCCGATCTCGGGGCGTCACATACTGTTATAAATCTGTTACCACTGATAAATTGTTGAGAGAAAGTCTACTTCAGGTGCAGCTGAATTGACAACTCAGTTGTTAAGGCATATAAATATTCTTTGGCTCCCCTTGTGTTGAATCAATAAATTTGGGTTTTACTTCCCTCGAAGACTGTTGCGATCCCCTATACTTGTGGGTCATCAAACACCACTTCTAGTAATTATTTCACAAACATGTTTATCTCTAGAAGCATTAGCTAGCATGTCTTTTTGCACTTTAGTAAGTTGATCAATTTGAGTTTGAACCATTTGAAAATGTTTAACAAGCATTTTAACATCATTAGAGGTTCTTTCAATAATACCATGCAAATTATCAATAGCTCTAGAGTTTTCCATAAGATGATTTTGCACTTTCCTATTAAAGTTGTCTTGCTTAACAACATAATTATCAAATTCATCTAAGCATTGGTCAGGTGGTTTAGAGTAGGGAATATCTCAGTTATCAAAGTATTGGAGAGAGTGTACCTCAACAGTTGATGGATATGGAATAGGCTTACATAATTCTTCTATAGGAGGTAAATTCTTCACATCTTCAGATTTAATACCCCTCTCTTTAAGAGATTTCTTGGCTTCGTTCATCACTTCATCATTTAATTCAATCATCCCTCTCTTCTTGGGTGTTGGTATCGGTGTAGGCTCTGGTGTAGGTGTAGGATCAGGTATATTCCAATCATCATTATTTTTGGCTATTTTAGCCATTAATTCCTCAGCTTCTTCTGGAGTTCTGAAGGGTACGTTGCGTAGAAAACAAAAAATTTCCTACGCGCGATAAACCCGAATGGCCAAGATCTAATCTATGAGATGAAAGGCAATGGGGAGAAAGAGAGTCTTGAGATAACATACCCTCGAAGACTCAAAGTGGTACGAGATAAAATCTCGTTCTTGGCGTAGTCGTACTCACGCCGATCCCGAGCGAGAAGAAGTGCACCGCAATCCGGCGGTGCCTCCGTAATCGGTCACACGTTCAGCTCGATGAAGACTTCCGTTCCCTCGATCCAGCGGGTAGTGGAAGTAGAGGATCCCCGCGGAACTCCAGCAGCACGACGGCGTGGTGGTGGTGAAGAATCCCACGGTCAGGGTTTCACCAAGCCGGAGACCATGGAATAGAGCAGCGGGTGGAGGAAAAAGGAAGTGGGAAAGTGTGTGGAGAAGAGGGAGCTCTCACCCTCCTTTTATAGGGGAGGGGAAGGCAGCCCAAGGGGGTGCGGCCAACCATGGGTGCCCCCACCCCTTCCTCTCTTCATGTGAGTGGAAGCCCCACTCATACTCCCTTAATTTTCCACTTAGAAAATCCAAAGGTTTTCATTAACAAACATTTTCATGCAGCACCTCGAATCATTTGTTAATTCTATTAACAACCATTCGACGAAAAAACCCCTTGAACTATTTCAATTTTCCCCGAAATTTTTTTTGGAGCTGCCCAAAATATTCGTCGGTATTCCGTATCCTCTCTAACGCTTCATGGAACCTTAAGTGTGTCACCCTATGGTTCGCGAATAATATAGACATGACCGAGACTCCTCTCCGATCAATAATCAACAGCGGGATCTGTAGATCCGTGATGACTCCTATACATTCAACAATGACTCTCGTGATCGTGTGAACCTTTCAACATCGTAACGATTTCCCTTTGTCTCGCGATATTTTACTTGTGCGAGATCCGGTCATCGGTATACACCATAACTTGTTCGATCGAGTTATCCGACAAGTACTCTTTTCTCGTTCCCGTGATATAACATCGTTGTGATCATATCACGTGCTTGCAAGAGGTGTCGATGTGATATCACCGAGAGGGCCCTGAGTATATCTCTCCGTCATATTGGATGGACAAATCCCATTCTTGATCGATGAGCTTCAACTAACACTTTCCGAATACCTAATGCCACCTTTATAGTCACCCTGTTACGGTGTGACGTTTGATGTCATCAAAGTATTCTTTCGGTATTAGTGATTAACACGATCTCATGGTCTAAGGAACAATGTTACTCCGAATGAAAGACATAACAATAAAAATAAATGACTTGATCGTATTGTTAAACTTAGTTAGGGTCTAAGTTCATCATGTCATTCTCCTAATGACATGATCCCGTTATTAACAACATCCAATGTCTATGATCAGGAAACCTTGATCATATGTTAATCAACGAGCTAGTTAAAAGAGAGGCTGCACTAGGAACGTTGGTTTGTTTATTAATCACACATGTATCAACGTTTCCCGTTAATAAAATTCTTGCATGACAAATAAACATCTATCATAAACAAGGAATAACATAATAAACACTTTATTATTGCCTCTCGGGCATATTCCCTTCAGTCTCCCACTTGCACTAGGGGCAATAATCTATATTACATAGTGATGAATCTAACACCCATTGAGTTCTGGTGTTGATCATGTTTTGCCCTTGAGAGAGTTTTAGTCGAAGGATCTGCCACATTCAGATCCGTATGTACTTCGCAAATCTTCACATCCCCATCTGCGACATGTTCACGGATGGAGTGAAAATGGTGCTTGATATGCTTGGAATTCTTGTGAGACCTTGGCTCCTTAGCATTGGCTATGGCACCATTGTTATCACAATAGTAACCATTGGATCCAACACACTCGGAACCACACCTAGTTCGGATATGAACTCCTTCATCCAAACTGCTTCCTGTGTTGCCTCCGAGGCAGCAACATATTCCGCTTCCGTTGATGATCTCGCCACCACGGATTGCTTGGAACTCCTCCAGCTTAAAAGCTCCTCCATTCATAACAAATACGTACTCGGACTGAGACTTAGAGTCATCCAGATCAGTGTCAAAGCTAGCATCGACGTAACATCTTGCGACAAGCTCTTCTTCACCGCCATATATGAGAAACATATCCTTAGTTTTTGTCAAGTACTTAAAAGATATTCTTGACTGCCTTCCAGTTTTCTAAACCTGGATTGGATTGGTACCTACTAGTCAAACTAATAGCATGTGCCACATCCGGTCTTGTACATAGCATAGCATACATGATAGAACCTATGGATGAAGCATAGGGAATCTTATTCATTCTCTCTCTATCTTCTGTTGTAGCTGGACATTGAGTCTTACTCAATGTTTTGCCTTGCAGCATAGGTAAGAACCCCTTCCTACTATCTTCCATTCTGAACTTCTTCACAATCTTGTCAAGGTATGTACTTTGTGAAAGTCCAATTAAGCGCCTTGATCTATCCCTGTAGATTTTGATTCCTAATATATAAGCTGCTTCACCGAGGTCTTTCATCGAAAAACTACTGTTCAAATAACCTTTTACGCTTTTAAAAGTTCTATATCATTTCCAATCAACAATATGTCATCCACATATAGTACTAGAAATGCTACAGAGCTCCCACTCACTTTCTTGTAAATACAAGCTTCTCCGTATGTTTGGACAAATCCAAACCCTTTGATTACCTTATCAAAACGGAGGTTCCAACTCCGGGATGCTTGATTCAGTCCATAAATGGAACGTTGAAGCTTGCACACCTTGTCAGCATCCTTAGGATCAACAAAACCTTTGGGTTGCCTCATATACAACTCTTCCTCAGTGTCACCATTAAGGAATGCCGTTTTTACATCCATCTGCGAGATTTCATAATCGAAAAATGCAGCAACTGCTAACATAATCCTACCTGACTTAAGCATCGCTACTGGTGAGAAAGTCTCATCATAGTCAACTCCTTGAATTTGTCGGAAACATTTTGCGACAAGTCGAGATTTATAGACGGTCACATTACCATCAGCGTCAGTTTTCTTTTTAAAGATCCATTTGTTCTCAACGGCCTTGCGGTCATCGGGTAAGTCCACCAAAGTCCAAACTTGGTTTTCGTACATGGATCCTATTTCGGATTTCATGGCTTCAAGCCATTTGTTGGAATCTGGGCTCATCATCACTTCATCATATGTCGTAGGGTCATCACCTCCATCTACCATGAAGTTTAATATGGGATCTCCGTACAGTTCCCTAGTTGACCTGCAAGGTGCGGTAGTTTCCTCTACTGGAGTTTCATGATCTTGATCATTAGCTCTCTCTTCAAATGACGGGGTCGGCACCAGAACAACTTCCGGCGCTGCGCTACTCGCCATTCCAAGAAGAGAAGGTTCAATAACCTCGTCGAGTTCTACCTTCCTACTATTCACACCTTTCGAGAGAAACTCCCTCTCCAAAAAGGATCCATTCTTGGCAACGAAAATCTTGCCTTCGGATCTGTGATAGAAGGTGTACCCTATTGTTTCTTTAGGGTATCCTATGAAGACTCATTTTTCCGCTTTGGGTTTGAGTTTATCAGGTTGAAGCTTCTTCACATAAACATCGCATCCCCAAACTTTTAGAAATGACAGCTTAGGTTTGTTTCCAAACCATAATTCATACGGTGTCGTTTCAACGGATTTATATGGTGCCCTATTTAAAGTGAATGCAGCGGTCTCTAGTGCATAACCCCAAAACGATAGTGGCAAATCTGTAAGAGACATCATAGATCGAACTATATCCAATAACGTACGATTACGACGTTCGGAAAGGCCATTACGCTGTGGTGTTCCGGCAGGTGTGAGTTGTGAAACTATTCCACATTGTTTCATATGCATGCCAAACTCGTAACTTAGATATTCACCTCCACGATCAGATCGTAGAAATTTAATATTTCTGTTACAATGATTTTCAACTTCACACTGAAATTCTTTGAACTTTTCAAATGTCTCAGATTTGTGTTTCATTAAGTAAATATACCCATATCTACTCAAATCATCTGCGAAAATGACAAAATAACGATATCCACCGCGCGCCGATACACTCATTGGTCCACACACATCAGTATGTATGATTTCCAGTAAGTCTGTCGCCCGTTCCATGGTTCCAGAAAACGGGGTTCTAGTCATCTTGCCCATAAGGCATGGTTCACATGTTTCAAATGATTCATAATTAAGTGATTCTAAGAGTCCATCAGAATGGAGCTTCTTAATGCATTTAACACCAATATGACCTAAGCGGCAATGCCACATGTAAGTAGCAATATCATCATTTAACTTAATTATTTTGGCATTCACATTATGAATATGTGTATCAATACTACCAAGATTCAAAAGAAATAAACCATTCTTCTCAGGTGCATGACCATAAAAGATATTATTCATATAAATCGAACAACCATTGTTCTCAGACTTAAAGGAATAACCATTCCGCATTAAGCAAGATCCAGAAATGATATTCATGCTTAATGAATGTACCAAATAATAATTGTTGAGGTTTATAACTAATACCGATGGTACACGTAGAGGCAACGTCCCGACGGCGATCACATCAACTATTGATCCATTGCCGACGCGCATCGTCACCTCATCCTATGCTAGTGGTCGCTTATTCTGCAGATCCTGTTTCGAGTTACATATGTGAGAAACCGAACCAGTATCAAATACCCTGGTGCTACTGCGAGTACTAGTAAGGTACACATCAATAACAAGTATATCATATATACCTTTGTTCACTTTGCCGGCCTTCTTATCTGCCAGATATTTGGGGCAATTGCACTTCCAGTGGCCAGTACCCTTGCAATAAAAGCACTCAGGCTTAGGGCCATAATTGGATTTCTTCTCAAGAGCATCAACAGATTTGCCACCCTTCTTGAAGTTTACAATTGGCTTGCCTTTCTTGCCTTTCTTGAAACTAGTGGTCTTATTGATCATCAACACTTTATGTTCTTTCTTGATTTCGACTTCAGCAGTTTTAAGCATCGAGAGAAGCTCAGGAAGAGTCTTCTTCATGCCTTGCATATTATAGTTCATCACGAAGTTCTTGTAACTAGGTGGCAGAGATTGGAGAACACGATGTATCCCTAGCTCATTGGGAATCGTTATTCCCAAGGCTATGAGCTTATCAGCGTACGAAACCATCTTGAGTACGTGCTAACTAACGGAGATGTTCTCTTCCATCATGCAGCTAAAGAACTTTTCTGAAGCGTCATAACTCTCAACTGCGGCATGGGTATCGAAAATCATTTTCAATTCTCCCATTGTAGCATAAGCAGTGTTGTTCTCCAAAGGTTTTCGCAGCTCTGGCTCTAATCCATAGATGATGTCGCAATGAACTATACCGTGGTCTTCTTGTTGAGTCAGATAAACATTTTTATCTTCATCAGAAGCATCATCAGCGGGCTGGTCACCTAGCGGTGCGTCAAGCTGTAACATCCCAAGTATGAAAAACAACCTTTAGAATGTTTGCTTTTTGTTAAATTATGTTTTGCATCATGTCATCATAAGCTTGCATTTGTTTTCCATTTGTTTTCCCTTGTTTTCCATATGAATTTTAAACCAATTCTCAAAATCCTTGTTCATACTTGTTCTGTTACAATTTTTAAATGAAAATTTCAAATCAAAACATCAAATTGTTTCCAATAAACTAGGAAGTTCAAACTATCAAATTGTTTCTTTTCAATAAATCATTTAACACCAAAATCACCCAAATTCATTTGAATTTCCAAACAGCAACTAAATTCAAAAAATTTGGAAAACAAAAATGGCATAGTGGGGCTTTTTGTAAATAACAACCTATAAAAATTGTTCCAAATTTTTCTCTATCCCAAAACCTCTCTTTTTCTTCCCTTTTCTTTTTCTACAAAAAAAACAAACAATCAGAAAAACAGAAAAAACAAAAATAAAACAGAGAGAGTAGGGGGCAGGCCAGCCCAACAGCCAGCCCCAGGCCCATTCCCCCCACGGCCTGCTTACCTTTCCCTTACCTCTGTACGGCAGCTCATCGGAGCTGCCCACGTCGACAAGCAGAGGAGGGAACGGCCACAGCGCCTCCTCCTCCTCCTTATAACCGAGCCCGAGAGCTCCTCCTCCCTGCCCTAAACCCCCTCCTCCTCCTTTCTCTCTCCATCGCCGCCGTTTCCCTTCTCCTCCTCCCTCTGTTCCTCTCTCTGTCTCTACACCACCTCCACCGAACGCCACCGCCACCAATCCCGGCGATCGCCGTCGCCATGTTGTACCTCCGCGCAGGATAGGCACGGGAACGAGTTCCCCGCTGCTTCCTCTTCCTCCTCGACGCCACAGCGAGGACGGGGAGCTCCCGGATCGCCGCCGTCGTCCACCTCTCTGTCGCCGGCCACCTCCCCGCACCGAGCACCTCCTCCATCCCTCTTCCCCGGTGAGCACCTCTCCCTCCTTCTTTCCCCTCTCTGCCTCGACACCAGCACGCACCCCTTGCACCGCCCTGTGCTGGCCCGCAAGCAGTAGCAGCACAGCGGCGCCGCCGGCGACCACCGCATCACCGTCAGGTTCAGAAAGCCTGAACCTTTCGACAGTTTCAGTTAACAACAGCAGTTGAACGTCAAAACCGCGCGCATCTCCCCTCTGTCACCAAACGCATCCACACCGCAGTGGTTTGATCCAACGGCACGCACGCCCGCGGCGCGGGTTTGATCCCCCCCGCGCGCAGAATAAAACCCCATTTTGCTCCTTTGCCACGCGGGCAGGCAGGGCCCACCTGCCATAGGCAGTGGGTGCCACGCCAGATCCCAGCCGCAGCGCCAGCTGGGCGCTGGCCCACAGGCCAGTGGCCCAGGGGTTGTTCTCCTGAGTAGAAAAGGGTTCCCAGGGGCCTTTCTGTAATTCCTTTTTCGGACCTAAGCCCCTGGAACATTTCTGTAACTGTTTAATTCACAAAATAGCCCCTGCAATTTCAAATTCTAATAACTTTTGTATTTCAAATCCAAACTTAATAAATAAAATATGTTTTATGTACCAAATTTAATTCTCTACGTGTTTAAATCTTTTTTTTACTGTTTTGAACATTTCAAATGTTTTCAAAATTCAAATTCAAACAACTCATTTCAAATTTGGTCAAATTCATAATTAATTCAAATTTAATTCAAATGGCCCATATAAAATATGTTTTCCATGCAAAATGGAACCACCTTTCCAAATATAAACTTTGCTTCCTGTTTTGAATAATTAAATTTGCTTAAATAATTTAAACCTTGTTTAATTCATTTAAAATTGCTAAATTCATAACTTGGTCAAATTAAATTCTTTTTGAACATATAAAATATGTTTTCAAACCAGAAAAGTATAAACTTTCCAAATATGAATTTTATTAAATGTTTTGAACAAATAAAAATTCAAATAAATTCATACTTGAATTAAATTCATTTAAATCTTCTGCAAACTTGTTTAAATCATAAGTAATTCATTTTAAATCCTTTGTCAACAAATGAAACATGTATTCCACCTAAAATTTTGTGTTCTTTCCAAATATGAACTTTGTTATCTATTTTGAACATTTAAAATTGGTGAAAACAACAAATGCTTGTGTAACTCATTTAAGAAGCCAAATTTCATAACTTAATAAATAAAATTCCAAACTTGGCAAACAACATTTCAAATTGAAGCTATTGTTGTTTTCTCATTGTTTTCCTCATCCATGCATCATTCTAATCAACTTTCACATGATGGTTAGTTATAGATCATATAAATCAACCTTAATTCATGGGCTTTTCCATATGCAATCCAAAGTGCTTATGGGCCCATTTAATTATGTTACCATGTCAACTAGCTTACCTTTAATGCATCAATTAAATTGTCATGCATCATACCATGATTGTGCATTATGCCATGTTATTGATTGTTTGTCTCTCTGCATTGTTTGTTTGCTTCTTCCCGAATAGACGACGACGCTGAGACAGACGAGGTTTACGACACTACTTCTGAGGAGTTAGCCCAGTACCAGGCTACTGAGTTTGCAGGCAAGTATACACTCACATGAACCATTTTATCCTTTCCACACTGGATATCGATACTTTCCGTTGTCTATTCTGCTAGCCTTAAGATTCGTTGCTCGTGTTCCGATCCTATCACATGTTATCCTGTAACGCTGATATAGCCTATCCTCCACACCTATAACCCTGTTGCTTGTTGCCTGTGTCTTACTAGCATGCTTAGGGTTGTTTATGCTCGAGTATGATGTCCGTTATTTCTTTTACCATCTTTATTATGTTCTGGGGCTCGAAGTTTAAACAACAACCTGTTAATGTTTGAGGTAATGCTAATTTGATGATAAGGCACCGGCAGGAGGCCGGGTATGGTTTTGAGGCCTGCTAGTGTCGAACTCAGGAAAAGTATTTGTCCTCTGGATCCATTATGAGCGCGCTAACCGCATGTGGGAAGCGTGTATGGGCGCCCCCTTCAACTTTGATTCGATTCGCATCTCGTCCAAATCGCCTCATTTAGTTCGGGTTTTCCATTTGCCGCATGCATATGCAGGTGCGAACCCGAGGCCAGGGTGGAACTTTTGTAGTCGGCATTTAGGGAGACACGTTCTTAGAGTGCTATGAGGGTCCCCTTTTCTTCGTGGGGCTTGATTAGCCGTGCGCTCAATTGCACGGGGTTCTTTGGGCTTGATGCGAAGAAGAGTTGGGTTGTGTTGAGTGCCTCGCTTGGTGGAAGTGCATTTCCATCTGGCGGGGTATTCTTACGTGTACGGCCAAATTGGTGCATCCCTGCAGGGTTAAATCTTCTCGAGAAGCCGTGTTGTCCGCGGTTATGGATGACTTGGTGATAGGGATGGCTAACAAGGATTAGACAACTTACACCTAACTAATGATAACTTGACTAGTAATAGGCTTATTGACACAATAACTGGAACCTTCACTAATCCAACTGTGTGAGTTATCCTCGGATTGCTTCTTTAGATAAGGGGTGAGATCCAGGATGGGTTTGTTTGAGGTTAGTGGTAGTTGGTTCCGATACGCTAACTTATCCCCTTCTCTTAGCCGGAAGTTGTAGCGTGTTTCTGTAGTTGATTAGAGCAGCCGGCTGCCGCACTTTTCTATCACCTATCCTTCCGTTGAACCCAAAGCATCTGTACTTGGTGTTGCCGGGTACACTTTGGTATCTTGTGAGTCTTGCTTGCCAGTACTTGTCTGTACTGACCCCTTTGGGGTTGTGGTTTCCGCAGACTACGTTTCTGAAGATCCCCACGGTGGCTACTACGTGGAGTATGACGAGGCTGCTGACGAGTAGATAGCGGACCCGGGCAGGATCCGAGACATCGTGGATGGTCTCCGTCTTTTCGTTTCCGGCCTCTTAGGCCTATTTGGATCTTGTCTGTACCCAGACACTTTGGATGCTTCCGCTGTGATGTAATGATGACTTGTTGGGACATGTGTCCTCTGGATGATTGTATTTGCTATCTCTGCTCTAGTGAGAGCTATTTGCAACTTATTTCTATTTCTTGTGTCTTAGAGATTTGTTGTGATATCACTTGTTCAAATGCCGTTGACGTACCATGTGTGTATGTTATGAAGTACGTCAATGGAAGTAGTCGGATTTCTATGGGATGGTTTACGCAGACAATGGATAGTAGAGAATGGTTGTCACACGTTTACGTGTTGGCCTGCTCATATTGAGATGCGGGTGCCGGTATGCCCCGTAAGCCATTTATCTACTGTTTAGCGGGCTGTGAGTATCCTCTAGAAGTCCGGGTGCGACAAATGGTATCAGAGCCTGTCTGCCTGTAGGATCCCTTTTACTGGTCGCAGTTGAGTCTAGAAACTATTTTGTAGCTATATAGGAAAAATGAAACGTGAGAGTAGGAATTCTGTTCTTTTATTTCTTTCCCCACCCACCCTCCCTTTTTCTGGTAAGGAAGTGCAACGTTGTTTTCTCTTCTCATCTAAACTTTCAAGATAGGATTTCACGTATCCTAGTTTCTCTAGGATAGTTATATCTACTAGACCATAGGAATGGAGGTGGTTGTGACATGATTTATCATGTTGCCTACTCACGATTGAGAACGGAGGCGGGTAAGCCCCGGAAGCAGATCCTCTATTCCTTAAGCAGTAGATATTGATCCTTTAGAAGCCCGGATGGGTTTTCTGTAGTACCTCAGGACTGTTTGGTCTCGTGTTTCCCAAATGTTGCTTCAATATCATGTTCTTCTCAACATCCTTTTCGTCCGTTGAAACCTTGTTGTTGCTTGCCACTTAAGTTCTTCTACCGGCGTCTAATCAAAACTTCCCCATCATCTGCAGATGGATCTCAGGTTCTACCCGCAGGTGGTTCGTATGACTCGTTGCGAGAGCACTGCCGGTTATCCGGAGATGCTGAGAGACATGGTCAATTTTCTGGGTTTCCGTTGGGCACCAGAGTACCAGGTCTACGAGCAGCAGCGAGAGTTTGACCAGACCTACTACCAGGCTATCGTCTACATTCTGTCAGATGATGGCATGAGCGTAGTCCACCGCTACGAGGCAGTAGGTTCCACAGTGGATATGGCTGTGCAGCAGGCAGCTTATGTGAGTCTCACCGTCCTTCGTGCTGACTATTGGGGATTTGACGATTCTATCTATCGCCACATTCCCCGTGGTTACATCACTTCGGAGGGAGCTCACTTCACTCTCTATGACAACTTGGATGTTTATGAGCATGATAACTCCAGGCTGCACACCACCGCTCAGTTTGTGAGGCACAGTGACGCAGTTGCCAGCACACTATCTCAGGAGTTGGCTTCAGTGAGAGAGCAGCTCTACCTTGCTTTGACTCGGCTGGCGACGTACACCACAGACTTTGTTGGAGACGAGCGCTTTGCATGTTTCGATCAGCCAGTTGGTCGTCGTCTGCCAGATGCTGGAGGTTACGAGCCGATCAGAGGTCCACTCTTTAACCTTGGTGCTGGTTACACTGGGATTCCACGCTTTGGAGCACAGGGAGTAGACGCTATGTACTTCACCACACCTAGAGTCGCTCTCAGACCACGTCAGATCTACGTGGATCATCGTTCCACATACTTTCGTGGGCGTGCTCCTCACCGTACCTCTCGCCGTACTCCTAGCCGTCGTCCTGCGTGATGAGCATGGGAGTACCGATGTATCCATTCTTAGCTATGTTTAGTTATCCTTTGGCATTCGAACCATTTATGGTGTGTTGGATATTCTGATGTATTTGAACATGTGATGATGTACCTGTTGGTTATCTATTCATGCGTCGGAATAATCTCTCTTTCGGTTGCCAAGTCTATCCTTTTCTATTGTTGTGCTAAAATGCATTTCCATTCAGGATGCCGCCAACAAGGAACAACGCGCCTGAGCCACCGGCAATCGCGGAGCTGTTGACTCAGATGACCCAAGTCATGGCGCAGATGGCCCAGTTTCAGACTAATCAGCACAACAACCAGACAACTCCACGAGTCAGCATCAAGGAGTTTCTCAGTCTGGGCCCAAGAGCTTTCGTGGCCACACGCGAGCCTCTGGACGCTGATGACTGGATCCGTGAGATAGCTAAGGCTCTGGAGATTGATCACGTCGCTGAAGAAGACAAGGTCAAGTATGCCTCCTATCTGCTGAAGGGTCAGGCAGCTACTTGGTGGGAGAATTTCCAGGCCATGAGAAATGGGATACCAGTCACGTGGAATTGTTTCAAGGAAGCCTTCCTGAAGCACCACATTCCAGATGGTCTCATGGAAAGGATGCGTGAAGAGTTTTGCTCACTCAAGCAGGGCAAGCTGGACGTCATCGGGTACCAGAGTGAGTTCAATCGCCTCGCTCGGTACGCTGGAGATGAGGTGTCCACTGAGGCTAAGAAGATGGCAAGGTTCCGCAGAAGTTTTAACCCGGAACTCAAGTATGCCCTCACCAACGTCAAGGCCAACAGCTTCGAGGATCTCGTTAACACCGCGCTCAATGAAGAAAATGGGCGCAAGGCATTCGAGGAGTCTCGCAAGCACTCGCGTGAGGGTGGTTCCTCCTCCAACATGACCACCCCTCCGCAGAAGCGCCGCATCTGGGTGCCAAATGGTGCTGTCACTCGGGCTCCATACGCCCAAGCTTCTCCAGGCTTCGCTCCCCGCCCACCCAACCCTGCTCAGATGCATGATCAAAGGGCTTCGATGGGGCAGCCAAGGCCAGGGCCCCCTCGTGTCGTCACATGCTACAAGTGCAAGCAGACGGGGCACTACGCCGACAAGTGCACGCAGAGGCAGCTACCTCCACCACCACCTCGTCCTAACACAAACCAGGCAATGGTGCGCGCTCCCCCGCCTAAGGCCTTCAACTCCAACAACAGGCCTGTCGGGAGGACCGCAAGGGTGAATCATGTCAAGATCGACAAAGTTGAGGAAGCTCCTGACGTCATTCTCGGTATATTACCCGTAAACTCTTTACCAGCTAAAGTGTTGTTTGATACCGGAGCATCGCATTCTTTTGTGTCAAAGATCTTTGCCACAACAAACAACCTAATTGTGGTTCCACTAAGCAATCAAATCACTGTTCACTCCCCGGGATCTCAAATGTTGACTTCCAAGATAAGTAAGGACAATCAAATCCTAATTGGAGGCCACATTTTCCTTGCCTCTCTCATGTTGCTGGGAAGTTCTGACATTGATGTCATTCTTGGTATGGATTGGCTGAAGACCAATAAAGCAAGGATTGACTGTGCTCAAAAGTCAATAACTCTGTTCCACCCTTCTGGCCAGATAATCTATTCTCCACATGAATCAAGTTCCATTCAGCTATGCACCCTCGATACAAAACCTCTACCTTCACTTGAAAATGTTCCGGTGGTTTGCGAATTCCCTGACGTCTTTCCAGAAGAGTTTCCAGGGATGCCTCCGGACAGAGCTGTTGAGTTCGTGATCGAACTTGAACCAGGTACTGCTCCAATCTCTAAGCATCCTTACAAGATAGGAACTCCCGAGCTGAAGTTGTTGAAGGAACAAATTGATATGTACATGGAAAAAGGTTACATTCAACCTAGTTCCTCGGCTTGGGGTTGCCCAACTCTGTTCGTTGCGAAGAAGGATCACACAAAGAGACTCGTTGTTGACTATCGTCCTCTTAACGAGAAAACCATCAAAAACAAGTATCCAATTCCTCGTATCGATGATCTTTTTGATCAACTTGCTGGAGCCTCAATATTCTCCAAGTTGGACTTGAGAATGGGTTACCATCAGATAAAGATCAGAAAAGAGGATATTCCAAAGACAGCCTTCACCACTCGCTACGGTCTATATGAATTCACCGTCATGTCCTTTGGTCTCACCAATGCACCGGCGACATTCTCTCGACTCATGAATTCTGTCTTCCATGAATACCTCGACAAGTTCGTTGTGGTATATCTCGATGACATTCTTGTCTACTCAAAATCCGAGGAAGAGCATGAAGAACATCTTCGTCTAACCCTCTTGAAGCTTCGCGAGCATCGTCTTTATGCCAAGTTCTCCAAATGTGAGTTCTGGATTTCAAAAGTTGCTTACCTTGGTCATGTCATCTCTGCCAAGGGCATAGCCATTGATCCAGAAAAGGTTAAAGCAATTGTTGATTGGAAACCTCCAAAGACGGTGAAGCAAGTAAGAAGTTTTCTTGGCTTGGCTAGCTATTGCCGTCGCTTCGTCCAAAACTTCTCCAAGATTGCCAAACCTCTCACTGACCTCACAAAGAAGGACAAGAAGTTCGTTTGGTCTCCACAATGTGATGAGAGCTTCAATCTCCTGAAGACTAAACTTACTTCTACACCAGTTCTGGTTGGCCCAGATCCTTCCAAACCTTTCCAAATATTCCGTGATGCTTCTCTCCAAGGTCTAGGTGCAGTTCTTATGCAAGAACGTCAAGTTGTGGCTTATGCTTCACGTCAGTTGAACGCACATGAGCTCAATTATCCCACTCATGACCTTGAGCTTGCAGTAGTTGTGTTTGCCCTCAAGAAATGGAGACAATACTTGTTGGGTAATCGCACTGAAATCTTTTCCGATCATAAGAGTCTGAAGTATATCTTCACTCAACCAGATCTAAACCTCATACAAAGGAGATGGATTGAAAAGATCAAAGACTTTGATCTTACCATTTCTTACACGCCAGGCAAGGCTAATTTTATGGCCGATGCTCTCAGTCGCAAGTCGTATTGCAATAATCTCATGATCATGGAAAGCCAACCTCCACTTCATGAAGAATTCGAGAAGCTGAACCTTGGTCTTGTTCCTCAAGGCTATCTTGCAAACTTGACAGCCAGTCCAACTCTCGAGGACAAGATTCGTTCTGAACAACTTCGTGATGCTGAAATCAAGAAGATGGTAGAACACATCAAAGAAGGCAAGGAGAAATTTAAGTCCTTCTCAATTGATAACAAGGGAACTGTGTTCTTCGAAGGACGCATTGCAATTCCTCAAGTTCAAAGTATCAAAGATGTCATTCTCAAGGAGGCTCATGAAACTCCTCTCTCCATACACCCTGGAAGTACAAAGATGTACCAGGATCTCAAGACACTGTATTGGTGGCCTAGCATGAAACGTGAAATTGCTCAATACGTTTCTGAATGCGACGTTTATCAACGTGTTAAGGCAGTTCATCAAAAAACAGCCGGTCTTCTCCAACCTCTGAAAATCCCTGAGTGGAAGTGGGACATGATCGAAATGGACTTCATCACTGGTTTTCCAAAGTCCAAGAGGGGCAACGATGCAATCTTCGTTGTCATTGATCGACTCACTAAAGTAGCTCACTTCTTTCCTGTCAAAGAGACAATCTCAGCTAGTCAGTTAGCAGAGCTCTACAGCAAAGATTGTTCCTCTTCATGGTGTTCCATTGGAAATAAGCTCAGACCGTGGAAGCATATTCACTTCTCATTTCTGGAAAAGCTTTCAAGAAGCATTGGGCACCAAACTTCTGTTCAGCACAGCCTACCATCCTCAGTCTCAAGGGCAAGTCGAAAGAGTCAATCAGATTCTCGAGGATATGCTCAGAGCATGTGGTATCTCTTTTGGCATGAAATGGGAGGAATGTCTTCCATATGCTGAATTCTCCTACAACAACAGCTTCCAGGAAAGCCTAGGCATGGCACCATTTGAGGCTCTCTATGGCCGCAGATGCAGGAGTCCAATCAATTGGTCTGGAGCTGGTGAACGTTCACTCTTAGGCCCTGACATTGTTAAGGAAGCCGAAGAGAAAGTTCGCATCATTCGTGACAATCTCAAGATTGCTCAGTCTCGTCAGAAAAGCTACTATGACAGCAAGCACAGGGATATGGTCTATGCACCTGGTGACAAAGCATATCTCCGTGTAACTCCCCTCAGAGGCACTCATCGTTTTGGTGTCAAAGGAAAGCTTGCACCAAGATATATTGGTCCTTTCAACATTCTCTCAAGGCGTGCAGAAAATGCCTATCGTCTTGAACTTCCAGAAAAGCTATCCAAGGTGCACGATGTGTTTCACGTGTCACAGCTCAAGAGGTGCTTCAAAGATCCAGGTCGTGCAGTTGATCATGATTCCATTGATCTGCAAGAGGACCTCTCTTATGAAGAGCATCCTGTTCGAATTCTCGGTGAGACCGAGCGTAAAACTCGCAACAAGAGCACCAAGTTCTTGAAAGTGCAGTGGTCTCATCATTCCGATAAAGAGGCAACGTGGGAGACCGAAGAGGATCTTCGCAAGAAGTATCCGGACCTTTTCTCTTCTCAGTAGGAATCTCGGGGCGCGATTCCTTCAAGGGGGGCGTTTTGTAACATCCCAAGTATGAAAAACAACCTTTAGAATGTTTGCTTTATGTTAAATTATGTTTTGCATCATGTCATCATAAGCTTGCATTTGTTTTCCCTTGTTTTCCATATGAATTTCAAATCAATTCTCAAAATCCTTGTTCATACTTGTTCTGTTACAATTTTCAAATGAAAATTTCAAATCAAAACATCAAATTGTTTCCAATAAACTAGGAAGTTCAAACTATAAAATTGTTTCTTTTCAATAAATCATTTAACACCAAAATCACCCAAATTCATTCGAATTTCCAAACAGCAACTAAATTCAAAAAATTTGGAAAACAAAAATGGCACAGTGGGGCTTTTGTAAATAACAACCTATAAAAATTGTTCCAAATATTTCTCTATCCCAAAACCTCTCTTTTTCTTCCCTTTTCTTTTTCTGCAAAAAAAAAAACAAACAATCAGAAAAACAGAAAAAACAAAAATAAAACAGAGAGAGTAGGGGGCAGGCCAGCCCAACAGCCAGCCCCAGGCCCATTCCCCCCACGGCCTGCTTACCTTTCCCTTACCTCTGTACGGCAGCTCATCGGAGCTGCCCACGTCGACAAGCAGAGGAGGGAACGGCCACAGCGCCTCCTCCTCCTCCTTATAACCGAGCCCGAGAGCTCCTCCTCCCTGCCCTAAACCTCCTCCTCCTCCTTTCTCTCTCCACCACCGCCGTTTCCCTTCTCCTCCTCCCTCTGTTCCTCTCTCTGTCTCTGCACCACCTCCACCAAACGCCACCGCCACCAATCCCGGCGATCGCCGTCGCCATGTTGTACCTCCGTGCAGGATAGGCACGGGAACGAGTTCCCCGCTGCTTCCTCTTCCTCCTCGACGCCGCAGCGAGGACGGGGACCTCCCGGATCGCCGCCGTCGTCCACCTCTCTGTCGCCGGCCACCTCCCCGCACCGAGCACCTCCTCCATCCCTCTTCCCCGGTGAGCACCTCTCCCTCCTTCTTTCCCCTCTCTGCATCCTCGACACCAGCATGCACCCCTTGCACCTCCCTGTGCTGGCCCGCAAGCAGCAGAAGCACAGCGGCGCCGCCGGCGACCACTGCATCACCGTCAGGTTCAGAAAGCCTGAACCTTTCGACAGTTTCAGTTAACAGCAGCAGCTGAACATCAAAACCGCGCGCATCTCCCCTCTGTCACCAAACGCATCCACACCGCAGTGGTTTGATCCAACGGCGCGCACGCCCGCGGCGCGGGTTCGATCCCCCCCGCGCGCAGAATAAAACCCCATTTTGCTCCTTTGCCACGCGGGCAGGCAGGGCCCACCTGCCATAGGCAGTGGGTGCCACGCCAGATCCCAGCCGCAGCGCTAGCTGGGCGCTGGCCCACAGGCCAGTGGCCCAGGGGTTGTTCTGCTGAGTAGAAAAGGGTTCCCAGGGGCCTTTCTGTAATTCCTTTTTCGCACCTAAGCCCCTGGAACATTTCTGTAACTGTTTAATTCACAAAATAGCCCCTGCAATTTCAAATTCAAATAACTTTTGTATTTCAAATCCAAACTTAATAAATAAAATATGTTTTCTGTACCAAATTTAATTCTCTACATGTTTAAATCTTTTGTTTACTGTTTGAACATTTCAAATGTTTTCAAAATTCAAATTCAAACAACTCATTTCAAATTTGGTCAAATTCATAATTAATTCAAATTTAATTCAAATGGCCCATATAAAATATGTTTTCCATGCAAAATGGAACCACCTTTCCAAATATAAACTTTGTTTCCTGTTTTGAATAATTAAATTAGGTTAAATAATTTAAACCTTGTTTCATTCATTTAAAATTGCTAAATTCATAACTTGGTCAAATTAAATTCTTTTTGAACATATAAAATATGTTGTCAAACCAGAAAAGTATAAACTTTCCAAATATGAATTTTATTAAATGTTTTGAACAAATAAAAAATTCAAATAAATTCATACTGGAATTAAATTCATTTAAATCTTGTCCAAACTTGTTTAAATCATAAGTAATTCATTTTAAATCCTTTGTCAACAAATGAAACATGTATTCCACCTAAAATTTTGTGTTCTTTCCAAATATGAACTTTGTTATCTATTTTGAACATTTAAAATTGGTGAAAACAACAAATGCTTGTGTAACTCATTTAAGAAGCCAAATTTCATAACTTAATAAATAAAATTCCAAACTTGGCAAACAACATTTCAAATTGAAGCTATTGTTGTTTTCTCATTGTTTTCCTCATCCATGCATCATTCTAATCAACTTTCACATGATGGTTAGTTATAGATCATATAAATCAACCTTAATTCATGGGCTTTTCCATATGCAATCCAAAGTGCTTATGGGCCCATTTAATTATGTTACCATGTCAACTAGCTTACCTTTAATGCATCAATTAAATTGTCATGCATCATACCATGATTGTGCATTATGCCATGTTATTGATTGTTTGTCTCTCTGCGTTGTTTGTTTGCTTCTTCCCGAATAGACGACGACGCTGAGACAGACGAGGTTTACGACACTACTTCTGAGGAGTTAGCCCAGTACCAGGCTACTGAGTTTGCAGGAAAGTATTCACTCACATGAACCATTGTGTCCTTTCCACACTGGATGTCGATACTTTCCGTTGTCTATTCTGCTAGCCTTAAGATTCGTTGCTCGTGTTCCGATCCTATCACATGTTATCCTGTAACCCTGATATAGCCTATCCTCCACACCTATAACCCCGTTGCTTGTTGCATGTGTCTTACTAGCATGCTTAGGGTTGTTTATGCTCGAGTCTGATGTCCGTTATTTCTTTTACCATATTTATTATGTTCTGGGGCTCGATGTTTAAACAACAACCTGTTAATGTTTGAGGTAATGCTAATTTGATGATAAGGCACCGGCAGGAGGCCGGGTATGGTTTTGAGGCATGCTAGTGTCGAACTCAGGAAAATTCTTTGTCCTCTAGATCCATGATGAGTGCGCTAACCGCATGTGGGAAGCGTGTATGGGCGCCCCCCTCAACTTTGATTCGATTCGCATCTCGTCCAAATCGCCTCATTTAGTTCGGGTTTTCCATTTGCCGCATGCATATGCAGGTGCGAACCCGAGGCCAGGGTGGAACTTTTGTAGTCGGCATTTAGGGAGACACGTTCTTAGAGTGCTATGAGGGTCCCCTTTTCTTCGTGAGGCTTGATTAGCCGTGCGCTCAATTGCACGGGGTTCTTTGGGCTTGCTGCGAAGAAGAGTTGGGTTGTGTTGAGTGCCTCGCTTGGTGGAAGTGCATTTCCATCTGGCGGGGTATTCTTACGTGTACGGCCAAATTGGTGCATCCCTGCAGGGTTAAATCTTCTCGAGAAGCCGTGTTGTCCGCGGTTATGGATGACTTGGTGATAGGGCTGGCTAACAAGGATTAGACAACTTACACCTAACTAATGATAACTTGACTAGTAATAGGCTTATTGACACAATAACTGGAACCTTCACTAATCCAACTGTGTGAGTTATCCTCGGATTGCTTCTTTGGATAAGGGGCGAGATCCAGGATGGGTTTGTTTGAGGTTAGTGGTAGTTGGTTCCGATACGCTAACTTATCCCCTTCTCTTAGCCGGAAGTTGTAGCGTGTTTCTGTAGTTGATTAGAGCAGCATGCTGCCACACTTTTGTATCACCTATTCTTCCGTTGAACCCAAAGCATCTGTACTTGGTGTTGCCGGGTACACTTTGGTATCTTGTGAGTCTTGCTTGCCAGTACTTGTCTGTACTGACCCCTTTGGGGCTGTCGTTTCCGCAGACTACGTTTCCGAGGATCCCCACGGTGGCTACTACGTGGAGTATGACGAGGCTGCTGACGAGTAGATAGCGGACCCGGGCAGGATCCGAGACATCGTGGATGGGCTCCGTCTTTTCGTTTCCGGCCTCTTAGGCCTATTTGGATCTTGTCTGTACCCAGACACTTTGGATGCTTCCGCTGTGATGTAATGATGACTTGTTGGGACATGTGTCCTCTGGATGATTGTATTTGCTATCTCTGCTCTAGTGAGAGCTATTTGCAACTTATTTCTATTTCTTGTGTCTTAGAGATTTGTTGTGATATCACTTGTTCAAATGTCGTTGACGTACCATGTGTGTATGTTATGAAGTACGTCAATGGAAGTAGTCGGATTTCTATGGGATGGTTTACGCAGACGATGGATAGTACAGAATGGTTGTCACACGTTTACGTGTTGGCCTGCTCATATTGAGATGCGGGTGTCGGTATGCCCCGTAAGCCATTTATCTACTGTTTAGCGGGCTGTGAGTATCCTCTAGAAGTCCGGGTGCGACACAAGCACATAGAGCTTCTTGCAAGCGGTGAAGAGAATCCTCAGGTCAAGTGCCCAGTTGGTAAAGTTGCTCGCATTGTTCGCTAGTTTTTCTCCCTCCATGAACATATTGAAATTGAAGGTAGGTGGTGCCATGATCTACAACATATTTTCAAACACTATTTAGACTATGTTTATGATAAATTAAGTTCAAGTTAATTCTAAAATTATCCCATGAACTCTCACTCAAAAACAACATCCCTCTTAGTCGTCTTTAGTGATTACACGAACCAAATTCACTACACCAAAACCGATCATCACGTGAGACGGTGTAGTTGCAAAGGCGAACATCAACATGTTCATCATATCATCCATATGACTCATGCTTTACCTTTCGGTTACGTGTTCCGAGGCCATGTCTATACAATCTAGGCTTGCCAAGTAGAACCGTAGTATTGTGTGTGTTTCAAGGCCATGTCTGTACATGCTTGGCTTGAAAAACACCCATTTTATGCGAACGTTGAGTCTATCACACCCGATCATCACGTGGTGTCTCGAAACGACGGACTTTCTTAATGGTGCATACTTAAGGAAGAGCACGTTATTATCTTGATATTAAGTGAGAAGGATCATCTTATAATGCTACTGTCGCGATCTAAGCAAAATAACATGCATGGATAATGTGATATGATATGGTCCTTCTTGCACTTGATGTCTATCTTGTGCATCATGGTATGATCTCCATCATTCCACCGGCGTGGCACCAAGGTTCGTGGCACCTCCAACTTGATTGTCCATTACAACATATCACATGGATATGATATACAACACGCAGGCCATAAAAATAAGACAACCATATGGCTCCAGCCGGTATGTCAATAACTTGCAAAAGATATCATCTCATACATAACGTTTGTAACATTGACCATATCACATCACATGCCCTGCAAAAACAAGTTAGACGCCTCTAATTTATTTTTTGCATATTTTACGTGGCTTGGGCTTACGAGGATAGAACCATTTATACCTACGTACAAGAGCCACAATGTTGATAAAATATATTTTTAACAACCCTTCGTTGATTAGATCTTAACTATAGTAGGAGAAACCGACACCCGCAAGCCACTTATGCAATACAAGTTGCATGTCCGTTGTGGAACAAGTCTCATGTACGTGGACATGTAAAGTTAGTCCGGGCCGCTTCATCCTACTATGCCACTAAGATCATAAAATACTCAAGCAGGCAATAACATGATCATCAACTCCCACATACACCTATGCGTTCTATCCGTACAAATCATCTACGCATAGATCCGGCTCTTATACCACTGAAGGGTACGCTGCATAGAAAACAAAAAACTTCCTACACGCGATAAACCCGAATGGCCAAGATCTAATCTATGAGATGAAAGGCAACGGGGAGAAAGAGAGTCTTGAGATAACATACCCTCGAAGACTCAAAGTGGTACGAGATAAAATCTCATTGTTGGCGTACTCGTACTCACGCCGATCCCGAGCGAGAAGAAGTGCACCGCAATCCGGCGGTGCCTCCGTAATCGGTCACACGTTCAGCTTGATGAAGACTTCTGTTCCCTCGATCCAGCGGGTAGCGGAAGTAGAGGATCCCCGCGGAACCCCAGCAGCACGACGGGGTGGTGGTGGTGAAGAATCCCACGGTCAGGGGTTCGCCAAGCCGGAGACCATGGAATGGAGCAGCGGGTGGAGGGAAAAGGAGGTGGGCAAGTGTGTGGAGAAGAGGGAGCTCTCACCCTCCTTTTATAGGGGAGGGGGAGGTAGCCCAGGAGGTGCGGCCAGCCATGGGTTCCCCCTCCCCTTCCTCTCTACATGTGAGTGGAAGCCCCACTCACACTTTGACACCCTAGTTTTTGGATTCTTGTACTGTGTTCAAGAGGACAAAAATTAGGGCAAACCAATTTTTTTTATAACAACATGATTGTTTGAACTAACATGTGTTTATGATCTTAATCATATTTCCAACACAAGTTTTGTTTCTTTATAAAACCTATATTAAATTTTTCTGAAAACAATTCATTAAATTTTTCCCTGTTGTTTTTTCTATGGATTTCTTGAGTGACTTTTATTCCAAGACTTGGATCATTCTTGTTTGAATATTAAAATAAAATTTTAACCTTGTTGGATCAAAGAAAACAAAATTTCAAAAGGATTTATGAAAGATTTCTTTTAAGTTTCTATAGAAAACAATCCCTGCAAATCTAGCCAAGTACCTGTTTTCTACCTTTATTCCCACTAGGCTATAAATTGTTATTTTATGTTTTCTTGACTTTTATTTGATCCTTGATATATGTACTAAAAATCCATAAGATTAGTTTTAATTTTGGGTTAATAAAAATTATCTTTTGCTTGTTGTTTTTGTGGTATAAAAATAAGCCAGAAAAAGGCATTTTTGAAAAAGAGAGAAAAACAGAAAGTACACCTTTTTCCACATTGTTTTCATGGCCTTAAACTATTTAAAATTTGTTTTCAAAAGATGTTTATGAAATTTTATAACATGGTTAACAAGTTCCCACTTTGAAAACAAATTTTGGAAGCCATTTGACCCTTGAAAACAAACCCACCTTTTTGATAATTTAATCTGTTTTCAACACTTAGAAAAAATTCTCTAAGTCTAGACTGAATTTTCTGAATTTTTGAACAGTGTGAGGTACACTTTTGGAGAATTGTTTTCTTTGATTTTCTTTGCAAGTTTTGAGGTGTAACCTTGCCAAATGTGTTGACTAACTATTTGGCTCGAGCCAGGATGTGTGTTCTTGCTTCTAGAAGCCTTGAGGATGAAGAAAACTATAGAGAGAAGGAGGATGATGTGGCAAGTATGGGCACCCATACCTTTGACCATTTGACCTTGCCCTTGCCTCCCCTAGCCTCCAAAAGCCAGGCATTGACCTTCCCCTTCGTGGTCTTGGACTTGGACAACCAGAGCATGAAGTAGAATGACCAAAACCACCCCTGGCTAGCCCATGCCATTGCTACACATCAACCCGAGCCCACTTTTAGCTTTTTGCCCTTGCCTTCAGGTACAAGCCCCCACTGGCCTGCTCCTTGCTCCTCTGCACTCCCTCACTCTCCCACACCTTCCCCAGGTCGAGATCCAGCCCTGCCATAGCCCCTGGAAGCCCCACGAGCCGGGAGCCGCCGCCGGTGACCGTGCTCGACCTCGGGTGGGTACTGCATGATCCGTGCCTTCCCCACCTCCTCCACTGCCCTGGATCGTTTCCCCTTACTCCCCTGAACCTCCCTGACGCGTTCCCATGGTCTCTGCCCGCAGGAGACGCCGCCACCGTCCGTGGACGCCGCCACAGGCACCGGCCGCGCGCCGCCGCCTGGAGTAGCACCCGCGTCCAATCTTCGCGCCCCTCGACACCCCTCACTCCGGAGAGAGAGAGAAGAGCGGAGAGGAAGGAGAGAGTCAGCGGATCGTAGATCTAGAGATCTACGGCCACGCTTAAACCCGCGCTGTTCCCACGCTGCGCGCGTTGGCCTGGCCCTGCGTTTGGCCGCTCGGCCGCTTAGCTGCGCCGCGCCCACTAGATGCCAGCCCACGCTGCCTTTTTGTTTTCTTTTTAGATCTGTGCAGAAACTGGTTGTTTGCTTTGGACTTGGAAAAAATAAATAAAGTGCAAATTAAAATCTACCAAAAATCAAGGCACTAGTGTTATGTTTTCCTAACCACATGAAATTTGTAGATCTAAGTCTTGGCTTATAGTTTTCTCACATTGTCTGTTTTTCCACAGAGTGTCTGTGAGTTTGTTTTGAGCATAACTTTTGAAATCTGTAACCATTTTGGCCAAACCAAATTGTTTTGCATATCTCTTGAATAGATCTACCACTAGGACTTTGCCTCACATCAAGGTGAGTTACCAAATGGAAATGCCAACCATTTTGGTAAAAGTCCAGTAGGATTTTTAGAGTGAGTTTAAAAATGATTTTTGAGGTGAATCCAATTGGATGAGTTTGCTATTGACTAGATCTATCTAATCCAAGCATGGATTAATTTTTGGAGCTCTAGATTAATTTTGGTGAGCAGATCTAGGAAACAACACTTTTCTACCGAGGAGGAACAACACTGAAAAGGAGAACAACAATCAAACATGGCATCGATGCAATGCTCAATATGTATGCATGAGAAATTTAGTGCACTTAAATAAAGCCCTAAACATGTTTGTTGGGTTGCAAGGGTTCGCATGGCAATTATGCAATTTTAGTGAAATTAGCCCGAAATGGACCTCGGAGGGCACTTCGGGCGATTCTGAAAGTGAGTCTAATTTTAATTGCTCAAATGGGTTTGAAAACATCATAACTAGGTTGAATTTGTCATTTTCAGCATTTTGGTATATAACTTGTAATTTTCTTTTTTTATTGAATAAAAACTTATTTTCTCCATTTTTAAAGGCAACATATCATGTGCATCCGACCTATACGGTGTATCTGTGTATCCACTCATTTCCGGCCGAACGATCTAGTCTGACGAGCTAGCTTAGCCCGCGTTATATTTTCAGAAACACGCCCCCACGCGAGTGCTCCATCCCCATACCGGAACTTTTTTTTAGAAACCCCCTTTTTTTTGAATTTTTTTAGAAAACCCCCTAGATCCTGAACTGGATCGTGCCAGGCTGATGTCGTGATGCGATCCCATCGGTGGCCGGTGTACGTACACGGCCATGGCCAGGGCCAGCCATGGGCCCCTTCAGCTGTCCTCTTCAAGTTCCTCCGTGTGCGCGACTCAAGGCTGGCGCCCGCCTTGGACGTACCCAATACGACCCTCGTTGGTGTAGGGTGTTGGTGCAGGGTGTCGAAGAGATAGGTTTTTTTTTGCAAATGCAAGCGTTTGTTATGTCTGGAAGCGGGCATGCAATTGCAAAGTTTCTTTGGACTTAACGCGAGGCACAGGATTTAGATTGTCTGGCTGAAAATGAACGGATGCGGGGATACACAGATAGGCTGGATTCACAGGATATGTCGCCAAAATGGAGAAAATAATTCAATAAAATCAGAAAATCACAAGTTATATACTAAAATGCAAAAAAATAGAAATGAAACCTAATTATGATGTTTTCAAACCTATTTGAGCAATTAAAATTAGACTCGCTTTCAGAATCGCCCGAAGTGCACTCCGAGGTCCATTTCGGGCTAATTTCACTAAAATTGCATAATTGTCATGCGAACCCTAGCAACCCAACGAACATGCTTAGGGATTTATTTAAGTGCATTAACTTGCTCATGCATACATATTTCGCATTGCATCGATGCAATGTTTGATTTTTGTTCTCCTTTTCGGTGTCGTTCCTCCTCGGTAGAATGTGATGGGGGGATGATAACCCGGTAGGCCAATGCCAAGGTGTAACTCGGCCCAAAGGGAACCGCGCAAGACCCGGCTCAAGGAGAAGGAGCTTCTAGAAGGCCCAAGAAGTAGTGTAGGCCTCGTAACCCGGCTTTGGGGTTACGATAAGGAAACTTAGGGTTTGTATGCGGTGACTGGGTAGGACTCCGAGTATGCCTTGGATAGGAAGCCAGGGGGCGGGTAAGATATAAACCGGCTCCTAGGCTTAGATTAGCACGAGCTTCACCAGATATTCGAGTTTCCCTGTAATACGAGAATTGATACTGAAAACCTAGATCGGAGACTCGGCGACTTGATTGCCAGAGCTACCAGATCGATTATTAGCATGATTTCTCTTGATCTAAACCCTCTCCCAAACACCAGAGTCGAACTACCCCAAGATAAGTTACCCCCGGTAACGTCTGCCGTGATTATCCCACGACAGTTGGCGCCCACCGTGGGGCCTGCGTCCAAGGGTGTTTACATCACGGGAGAAGCTCGGGAGAGCATGAAGAACCTCGTCATCGGCGAGATCTACACCAACCCCGAAGGAGAGAAGATGGTGGACGATTTTGGCTGGGGGCCAGAGTCGGATTTGCTGGATGCCGGATCTATCGTCACAATTGGCCGGGTCAACGTCTTCGTCGGCATGGTACGTACGTCCAGTTCAATTCCTGATGATGTTGAATATGATTCCGTGTCAGGAGGAGCGACCTGCGTTCAGTCGGATGGGGATGAGTCGGTCGGGACGATCGATCCGATAGAAGATCCCACCACGAAGAGGGCACAGCCGGAGGAGACGGCATGGACCCCTCGTGGCCGGGTCACGAGGGAAGATGATACCGAGTCTATCCTGCACCTGCTGGAGGATCGGTACGAAGAGGATAGCTGTGATGAGGAAGAGTATGAATCTGCACCAGGCATCGCGCGCCAGGTCGCGGTCTACATGGCCCCTGCAACCAATCTTAATCAGGGGGGACGTTACTACGGCCGCGGTCGGAGCGGCGCGAGCGCTGGCTCAGCAACAAAATCCGGTTGATGGAAACCCGGTCATAGCCCGGGTTGACGGAGAGTCGGCTTCAGTCACCAGCCATACCCCGGAAAGCGAATTGCAAAGAAACATGTTTGGGTTTATGACAAACAGAACGCCAGAAGCAGGGCCCTCGAATTCACGAAATCCGGCTCTGTTCAACAATAACCTGATCTTAGATCCTATGGTGCTAGCAACGGTGATAACCCCGGAAAACGCGGCGGCACGCGATCCTGATCTGGATGTGGCCCGTCGTGCATTGGATCAGCAGAGGAGAGATATGGAAGCTGAAAGACAGGGGATAGCAGCGCGCCAGCGCGAGCTGGAAGCATTGGAGAACCGGCTCCAAGTTCAGTCGACCAGGATGCACAATCAGAGATATCAGTCGAGATTACCAGCAACGGGTGGAACTATAAACCCGGCCGCACTGTTTATTACACCTCAGGATCAGCCAATTCCAGCTGTGAATCAGGAAACCGGACATCAGCCTGCAACCTTGGGAGGACAACCGGCAAACGTACAAGCCGGGTTACCCACATTGCAAACAGGGAACGTAACTGGAAATATAGCGCCACCACCACCACCGCCACGATTTCACACTCCACCAGGTCACTTCAATAACCCCATGGACAATGTATATGCAGCAACATTGGCATTGGATCGCATCCCCGTAAGAGAGTCACCCCATGCGGAGGAGACCCGGCGGGCGATAGATCTATTGCGCACAGCAGTGGCTCAGCAAGCCAATTACCCGGATAATAGGAGTGGAATGCATGGAACACCGTATGTTAGCCGGCATAACGGAAATACCGGCAATATTCAGACGAGCTCAGCACGGCGGAGGGCAGAGCAGCAGCAAATGCCGCCTCCTCCCTGTAGACCAGCAACACCTGCAGTATCAGCGGAGCAAGCTATCGTGGACAGTTCTCGAGCCAGGCGCGCAGCAGCCGGGTCTGCGGTACTAGGGCCGGTAGCGGTTGCACCCCCCTCCGTACCTGCAGCCGGATCACATGTTTCCCGGGTGAGGCCAATACCGGCAATTTTAGCCGGGCCCAAGTGTTTGTCGGACGTCATCAGAGCCGAGCCTTACCCGGATAACTTCAAGGAGCCGGGTAAAGTGGTCAATTACGAGCCAACCATGGATCCAGAAACCTGGTTGAGTAGCTATGAGATGGACATGTCGATTCGAAATGCTTCTGAAAATCTTCAAGCCAAGTTTATGTACTTAATGATGTCAGAGGGAGCAGCAAAGTTGTGGTTCAATAATTTACCGGAAAGATCTGTCAATTCATGGAGTGAGCTGAAAATCGCATTTATCAAGCACTTTCATGGGACATGCAGGAAGTTATTTACAATCGATGATCTAGAACGATGTGTCCAGAAGAAGGGTGAGTCAGCGCGCAGTTGGGTACGCCGGGTTATGGAAATACTCCACTCGTCCACGGATATTCAGCCAAAGGATGCGTTACAGGCTATGGCAAAAATATGCAAGTATATACCCTTAGTGCAAAAGCTGACGCGCATGAAGTCCAGTCGGAATGCTTCAGAGGTTACAATGGGAGAATTGATGGACGCGTGAAACAAGCACGCCGCCACAGATACCACGGAGGAGGATGTCGATGATAAGAAAGCAAAAGCCAACGCGAGCAACAGCGGGAGACCCGGCAATGGATCTGCGCCAGGTAGCAATGGAGGAAATAATGGAAACAACCAGAACAAGCGTCCGTATGAGGGAAGTTCCGAGTTTGTCGCCAACACAGAAGCCGGGTTTTCCAGACCCAGAGCAGAAGGAAATTTTAACGGAGGAAACTTTAATGGAGGAAATTACCAAGGACCGCCAAGGCCGGCTAACCTTATAGAGGCCTTCAGGATGCCCTGTCCGCGTCATAGCAGGAACGGCAGGCCGGGTAATCATTCGATGGAACAGTGCGTGGATTTACAAAGATGGAAGAATAAGGAAATACAAAAGGCAATGCGAGGTGCAGGCCGGGGAGCAGGACCGGGTCCGGGTGGTAACCCGGGCAACAGCCTACCCCCAGCAGGCAACCCAGGAGGTGGCAATCCGGGTAACAATCAGGGAGGAGCTGGAGGTTTCCAGGCTAACCCCAAGCAGTTGGGGCAGTACCACATCCACACTACAGGAACTTCTAACAAGGATAGAAAGATACTCAAAAAGGCAGTAAACTCGATTTCTTCAGCTGTCCCGAGATACTTGAGATGGTCGGATCAAGAGGTAACATGGAGCAAAAGGGATCACCCGGAAAGAATAGAACATCCGGGTGTCTTAGCGTTGGTCGTTGCACCACAGGTTAATGGTTATGAGTTGAAAAAGGTGCTAATGGATGGCGGAAGCAGCATCAATATCCTATATTGGGAAACTTTCCTACGCATGGGTCTCAAGGAGTCCCAGTTACAGAAAAGTTCTACAGTTTTTCATGGGATTGTGCCGGGTCACTCGGCGTGCCCCGAAGGAAAGATTACATTGGAGGTCGCTTTTGGAGAATCAAAGGATAATTTCCGAGTGGAGTGGCTCACGTTTGAGGTGGTAAAGTTGCGCAGCCCCTATCATGCGTTGTTTGGAAGGCCGGCTTACGCCAAGTTCATGGCCAGGCCGTGTTACGTATACCTACAGCTAAAGATCCCGGGTCCCAAGCAAACCATCACCATACATGGGAGCCGGGTTATAGCCGCTGAGTGTGACGAAGGAGACGCGGCAATGGCAGAACAAGCTTGCAGAAAGGAAGAGCTCAAGTATTACCGGTCTCAAGTAGACCCGGATGACAGAAAAGCATTGAAGAGGGCGAATACGGAGGATGAGATAGCAAAATTCAAGGCAGCACAGGACACAAAGATGGTGGCTTTTATTGAAGGTGATCCCTCCAAGCAATTTGCTATAGGATCTAACCTAGACAGTAAGCAAGAAGAGGCACTCATTGAGTTTATTCGCGGAAATCAAGATGTTTTCGCTTGGACGCCCAGTGATATTCCGGGTATCCCGACCGAATTAGCTGAGCACAGTTTGCATGTTGATCCTAAGTCCCGGCCTGTGAAGGAGGGCCTGAGAAAAATGAATGAGGAAAGAAGAAAGGCTACAGGAGCAGAGATAGCCAGGCTACTTGCGGCTGGCTTTATCATGGAAGTTTTTCACCCGGATTGGTTGGCAAAACCGGTTCTAGTAATGAAAAAGAGTAATGAGTGGAGGATGTGCATTGATTACACGAGTCTCAACAAGCATTTCCCAAAGGACCCGTTTGCTCTCCCAAGGATAGATCAGTTTATAGACGCAGTAGCTGGAAGTGACCTATTATCTTTCCTGGATGCATATTCCGGGTATCATCAGATCAAGCTCAAGAAGGAAGATTGGGAGAAAACATCGTTTATAACCCCCTTTGGATCTTTCTGTTACAAAACCATGACTTTCGGATTGAAGAACGCTGGTGCGACTTACCAGCGGTGCATTCAGAAGTGTTTCAAGGATCAAATTGGACGCAATGTTCATGCCTATGTTGATGATGTGGTGATCAAAACGAGGAAGGCAGAAACATTCATTGATGACTTGAAAGAAACATTCAGGAACCTGAGAAGGTATCAGATGAAGCTTAACCCCACAAAGTGTGTATTTGGAGTCCCAGCTGGAAAATTACTCGGATTCATTGTTTCTGAGAGAGGAATCGAGGCAAACCCGGATAAAATCAAAGCTATTCAGAGTATGAAAAGGCCGAAAAGCCTGAAGCATGTTCAAAAACTTACAGGATGCATAGCAGCATTAAGCCGGTTCATATCCAGGCTTGGAGAGAAGGCAATACCCTTATACCGGCTCTTGAGGAAATCCGACAAGTTCGTTTGGGACCAAGAGGCGGATGAGGCGTTCGAAGCGCTAAAAAAGCAGTTATCTGAGGCACCAGTCTTAGCAGCTCCGGGTCCTAAGGAGCCCATGTTACTATACATTGCGGCTGGGCCCCGGGCGGTTAGCGCAGTGGTTGTTGTTGAGCGTAAAGAGGATGGAAAAGATCATCCGGTAGAGGCCGGTTTATTACGTAAGCGAGGTACTATCGGAAGCAAAGCAGCGTTACCCACATTGGTAGAAGTTGGTTTTCGGGGTCTTCATGGCCAGCCGGAAATTGAAACCCTATTTTCAGGAACACCCCATAACAGTGGTTAGCTCCATACCAATGTCGGATATTATCATAAACTCAGATGCAACAGGTAGAATAGCCAAGTGGGCCATTGAGATGGGAGATTACCACATCAACTACGAGCCCAGGTCTGCAATCAAATCTCAAGCTTTAGTCGATTTTGTCAACGATTGGACTCACACGAGCATGCCCACAATGACACCAAGTTCCGAGTCTTGGGTGATGCACTTTGATGGTTCTAAGCAATACGAGGGATCAGGAGCTGGGGTGGTACTTACATCGCCCAAAGGAGATAAACTGAGCTACGTGTTGCAAATTCACTTTGATTGCTCCAACAACGTGGCCGAGTATGAGGCATTACTGCATGGATTGAAAGTAGCCAAGGAGATGAACATCAGGCGGATACGGTGCTATGGAGATTCAGATCTTGTGGTACAGCAGGTCTCAGGAACTTGGGATAGAAAGGATGCAACTATGGCAGCATATCGCAGAGAGGTGGACAGGGTTGCCGGGTGTTTTTCTGGGTATGAGGTGGAGCATATTGACAGGCGAAAGAACAAGGCAGCAGATGCGCTCGCAAGACTCGGCTCGCGCAGAGAGCCGGTTCCACCCAATGTTTTCCTGGACGAGTTATGGCGGCCATCTGTTAAAGCCGAGTCTCGGGAAGAGGTGGCTAACCAAGACCCGGATTTGGAGCTCGTGGCCACGATACGTGCTGTTCCCGAGTGGACAGAGCCGTTTTTAGCTTATCTATCACGGGGCGAGTTACCACCGCAGGAAGTTTTAGCAAGGAAAATTCTGAGACGAGCAAAGGGCTATTCCATCATCAATGGCGAGTTATATAAAAGGAGTGCAGCAGGAGTCTTTTTACGCTGTGTAGGACCAGAAGAAGGCCGACAGATTCTGAAAGAGATCCATGAAGGTGATTGTGGGCATCGTGCATCCACAAGATCCCTTGTGGCCAAAGCATATCGACACGGTTTCTTTTGGCTCACAGCCTTAGCAGACGCGGAGCGCTTGGTGGCAAGGTGCGACGGATGTCAAAGGTACGCTCGCCAAATCCATGTGCCGGCTATGGAGTTGCAAACAATCCCATTAACCTGGTCGTTCGTTGTTTGGGGCATGGATATGGTGGGCCCCTTCCACATGTTACCCTGTAAAAAGACCCATATTTTGGTAGCCATCGATAAATTTACAAAGTGGGTTGAAGTTATGCCAGTTACCAATTGCGAAGCAATCACAGCAGTCAAGTTCTTAAAAAGGATCATCTACAGGTTTGGGTATCCTCACAGCATAATAACAGACAATGGAACCAACATGTCCCTTGGTGAGATGGAAAATTTCTGCGGGAACAATGGTATCCGGCTTGACATAGCCTCGGTAGCCCATCCACAAGCTAATGGACAGGTGGAAAGAGCAAATCAGGAGTTACTTCGTGGGTTAAAGCCACGACTACGGGTCCCGTGCATCAGAGCTGCTGGAGCATGGGTGGAGGAGTTGCCATCAGTGGTTTGGGGAATTAACACTACAGCTAACAGATCTACTCAAATGACCCTGTTTTTCATGGTTTATGGTGCAGAGGCAGTATTGCCGAGTGACATTATCCACGACTCTCCCCGAGTGTCGGCTTACGTTGAGGTGGAGAACGAGAAGACCCGGCAGGATGCCGTGGATATGCTAGAAGAGCACAGAGAACAAGCCTTGGAGAGATCAGCCATATATCAGCAGGATCTGAGGACATATCATAGTCGGCGAGTCAAAACCCGGGTCTTCCAGGAAGGAGACCTGGTATTGTGATTGGTACAATCAAAGGAAGGAAAGCATAAGTTGTCTCCACCATGGGAAGGACCGTTCATCGTAAGCTGGAATTTGCACAACGGATCATATTACTTGATAGATGCAAGGGAAGAGTCGGATACTGTCAATGACACCGCTCACACAACGTCGTCTATGCAAGAGAGGGAAAGACCATGGAACGTGGCTCAGCTACGTCCCTACTATACCTAGACTAGACTAGGCTTACAAGTGGAACTACACAATGTAACAGGCAGCAGGTTTCAGGTGCACTCTTTTCCTATCCAGGGTACCTAAGGGGACTGGAGGGTTTTTAATGAGGCGGCTTGCTGACCTAACTTTTCTCATATCAATAAAGAGATGGTTAAACTATGATGTTGTTTCTTTCTTATGTGTTTTTTGTTTCCTGTTTTTTCCTTTGTGTTTTCTTATATTTGTCAGGTAAGTGTTATTTGTTCGTTTATAGTACAATAGCTTTTCTAAAGGTTATATACATAGGTCTTGGGGGCTGATTGCTTGAATAGCACAGTTGCAAACTCAAAGACCCGGCCACGATGCCATGAAGTTATAAGGACCGATTACTTGTAATAAGTACGGTTGCAATCTTATAACCGGACAATAGAACCAAATTTTTTCTGATTTCTCTTGTTTAAGCTTGATGTGACTCGCAAAAATGTGGCATGCTTTGCTAGCGTGTAATTACAATTAGTCATGATGCCCAATGGGACTTGCCTGACCCTGTTCTTATACAGTTATAGCAGCATTGAATATCCACGCGAAAGCCGGCTTACAGCAAAGAGAATCAAAAGGGTCATCCAAACCACAAGTTATGCAGAGCACAAGGTTAACAGCCGGAAACTCGCAACATATTAAGCATAACTTCAAACCTATGTGAGTAACTCTAGGTTTTGGGGCCTTAGCAGACACAATTTGCTCTTTGGAAACCACCAAACCCTTAGACTCGGAAATTCGGGTCTTGGGGACTCGGTACTTCGAAAACAGCAACAAATTGTCTAGCTATCAAGCCTAAAACCCAAAAATCCGAGTCTTGGGGACTTTAGGATATAAAGTCCACTTATCAAAAATCCCCGAGACCCGGAAACCGAGTCTCGCAAAAGGAAAAATAGCGAAAACCAGCAACAAAAAGTCCAAGACCAGGAAATAACAAATCCATGAGAAATGCCAGAAGGGCCACAAAGGCTATTAAGGTTCTTAGCGTATTACAAACCAAGGGAGTTATATCGAAAAGTGCACAGGCACACTATTAAAAGGATAAATTGTTTTAGGCATATTACAAAATGCCCATTGGCCGAATGAAGTGTTTGGAGCGGTAGAAGGTGAAACTTTACTCGGCATCCTTGGCCGACTTATCAATGTTGTCGTGGGCAGCCAGGTCTTGTACTTGCTCGTCGGCGATCTTTTCGGCCTCAGCATCCGGGTCAGGAGCAGTACCGGCGCGCGCTGAAGGAGGGACAGCCGGCGTGGAGGTGGTAGGCGCAGTATCGGCCTCAGCCTTCTTCTTCGCAGCTTCCTCCTTCCTCTGGGCAGCTTCCGCCTTCCACCGTGCCAGCATGTCGTAAGGCTTTGGCAGATCCAACTGAATTGGCTTGTCTTCGGCGTTGTCGTGGGATAAACACGGCAGACGTTACGAGGGGTAACTTGTCTTGGGGCAAATCGACTCTGGTGTTTGGGAGAGGGTTTAGCTCAGGGAAAAACATGATGATATACGATGTGGTAGCTGGCAATCCAGTCGCCGAGTCTCCGATCTAGATGTATTATCTCAACTCTCGTATTACACTGGATACTCGATACCTAGCAATCTTGTTCTAACTCTTGGATCCCTCTAAACCTAATCTAGGGACCGGTTTATAAAGCACCCAGACCCCCTGGCCTGCGCTCCAAGGTATACTCTGAATCCTACCCGGACGCCGCTTACAAAACCCTAAACTTCCTTATCGGAACCCACAATCCGGGTTACCAGGCCTACGATCTTGGGCCTTCCAGAAGCTCTTTTATCCTTAGCCGGGTCTTTGCGCAGCGTCCTTTGGGCCGAGTTACACCTTGGCGTTGGGCTACCGGGTTATCATCCCTCCATCAGTAGTCCCCAGAATAGCTTGGGCTTCACGGGATCCTCCTTGAAGCGCTCGCTATTCCCTGCAAAAATATCAAACGTACAAGTCCGTAGAGGCCGGGTTAAGGTGCTTTGATAAACAGCTAGGCCTAACTCCAAGGTGGCCATATAGTAACCCGGCTTTCTCTAGGTCCTTCTTTACTTTTTCCGGGTCAACGCCCTGATAAGAACATCAAAGATCCGGCTTACTTTACTCGATAATTGATCCCGATATTGCAAAGAGGATCTCCATCTTATCTCTGTCTGGATATCCCGTCCAACACTTAAAGCATATCTCAAAAAATCCGGGCAGGTATCCGTTATCCCGAAATTTCTGGCTCCCGCCCATTGGACTAGGTCTATCCGCCCGCACCTTATAAATAAGTACTCAGGGGATAAGCTATCCCCCAACGGTTCATTTCCCCTTCTTCCTCCTTCTCTTCACCTCCGCGCTCAAGCTCGCAGAGCACCGTCACGGAGACCTCGCGCGCGTCACCGGAGCCAATCCGCCGCCGGCTACGCTCCGTCACGGTTTGTCCCGCGCCGCCGCCAAGATCCGCCGCCGCGCCCTCGACCTGCCCGCCGGGAATCGCAAAGGGGCACCAACACTGCGCTATTTGCCGCTGGCGAGCTTTACTTCAATCTGCTCCAGTAAGCCTTCTATTCCTGTTGATCTATTTCTGCAATTTCTCGATTTACTCCCGATTGGATCTAGGTCAATCCGCGGGTCGTTTTTCTTGCCGCGCCGGATTAGGCCGCTTAAATGCTTGCCAGCTCCTCCAATAGCTCAACAGATGATCACACACCACTCCCCTATGATCGTTAACCATTAATTTCCCCGTAGAATCGCCCGCAAACTTTTCGATCTAGATCCATTTCGCCCAAATTTTCCGCACTCCTCATTGACACCCGGAAAATCCTCTTCTTCCGGTTCTTGTGCTTGCAGTAGATACACGGGCAATCATCCTTCTTCCGCAAATGATCGTCAATATGTAAGTCCCTCATAATTTCTGTATTGCTACTCGATACCCGGATAGCCTGCGATTTTCACCCCGTCTAGTGATACCCGGATAATTCATAGTCCTCGTGCTTTCTTTTGATACTGCTTGTACATACTGAGATAACTCACGATTCCGAGTCTTACCCCTTGTACCTTTTTGTCTTGTGTTTTGCAGGTTGATCCCATGGCTCCCAAGAAGCAGGGGAAGCAGTCGGCCAAGGCAAAGACCACCCAATCAATATCCGCCAACTGGGCGCGATCCACAGTTACAAAGGCCAAGCTGGACGAGCTGGCCGAGTTAGGGATCCGTCCTTCTCAGAAGGATATACACTGGAGGGTGCCGGGTGATGAGACCCGGCCCGCGCCTGCTAATGACGAGGTAATCTGCTTCGTCGAACATGTGACCCGGGGGTTCCGCCCTCCGGGTCACCCTTTCTTTCGTGAGGTTCTGAGCCACTATGGCCTTCGGGTATTCGACATAGGGCCTAACTCTATGCTGAATATAACCCATTTTATCGTTCTTTCCGAGTAGTACTTGTGCACTTTGCCAAATTTGGCTCTCTTTATCGAGCTCTTTCAGTGCAAGCCGTGCCGCGAAAGCGGTGACGGTGCACTTCTTGCTTGCGGCGGGGTCTCTATCCAGCGCCGTAAGAATTCTCCCATGCCCACTCTCACTCTTAATTCTCATGTCAAACATTGGCAACTCTCTTTCTTCTATTGCCGAGATACCTCCCCACCCGGCGAGAAGAAACTGCCGGGTTATTCGGAGGGTCTCCTCGATCTCTCCGAAAACTTCAACGCCTTCCCCCTGACTCGGACAGGGAGGCAATCCAGCCCCTCCTCTCAAAGATATCCGTCCTTTCCGCCCAAGGTCTCCTTGGGCTCAACTTGGTTAAGACATGGGTGGATTTCCGGATCCAACCCAACTCTATCCGCACTAAGCTGATGTGCGATTACTCGGGGCATACCACGGACGCACTCCGGTATTCCTCCAAGAACTATCCAGCCGGCGACACCAACAAAACCATCAAGGGCTTCTTGACGGAAAAGTTGGAAGTGATCAAGAACATCGCCGGGTTGCCGCCGTTCACCCGGGAAAATCCGGCCCCAGCGGTAAGACCCGATACGTGTAACCTTATTCACACGCCTTTGACTTGATACAACTACCGATTCTCACCTTCCTGTTTTTATCTCAGGCTGATGACGCTTTCTGGAGTGTTGAAACCTCCCCTTCCGCCGGAGACCCGGAATAAGATGACGAGCCGGCTGATAATGATGAAGGTATTTATCAGGGTCTTGTATCAACCTTACTTGCATCATTTTCCTCATCCATCTAATCTTTTTCCGACGATGCATACTCGGCTCACAGGGTTGGAGGACGAAGACGAGAAGGACGAGGAGGACCCGGAGGCCACCGAGTCTGATCAAGAAATAACAGTCGGGGCCAAGAGGAAGGCCAGAGGAGTGGTGTCCAAGGTTCCTTATTCCACCATGTCTTCCGAACCCTACTCTTTTGATAACATACACAGACTTAACCAACAACTATCCAACTCATCGCACTTGAAGGACTCTCTCCCGACCAAGCGCAGGGTGACCCGGAGTTCACCGGGCGACGATCCCCTCAACCCTGGTATCTCCACCTCACCAAACCGCCGGGCCGGTACTCCTCCTCCTCGCCCCTCCAAATCTCCTCGGCGTCACCCCTCCCCCAACCATCCTTTGGCCGGGCAGTTCCGGGTTCCGCTATCAACTCCTATGACAATCTCATCGGCTTCCAGCAGTGAACTCCCGCCGGATTACGCTGTGAACACCGGGTAAGTCTCCGCTGTATGATATCCTTGCGCGCTTGATTATTTTCATCCGCTGTTGTTGACTATTCCTCTCTTTTCCTTAGCGCCCAAGTCACGATTAGTGACCCGGAGAACATGGAGACGGATAACCGAGAGACGGAGGGGCCGACTGATAACATGGACGCCGCGACTGGCGGTGATGCTGAGAACAACCAAGAACAAGGCCCCTTGGGCGATCCAGTTCACCAGGCCGCCGGGTCTCCAGAGTCATCCGAAGCAGTGGACGAGGAGATCGAGGTCCTGGACACGAGGATGGGTTCTCCAAACCTGGATACCCAGACGGTCCGGGTCTCGACCCCAAAGTCGGGGAAAGTCCGCCGGCCAAGCGACCAAGCCGCCGGCTCTTCTGGTGTCCGACCCGAAGACATGACGTTTGCCCAGATGCTCGATGCCCTGCACACCTTGAGGGCTGATGAAGAAAATATCTTGGAAGCTTTAATAGCCAAACACGAGGTAAACCCGAATAATATTGCTTGTGTCCTTATCTAGTCCCCAAGTTCCGAGTGAATTGATTGATAATTTGCTTGGAACTTTACGGTATAACCGACTGATAGCTTGCTTTTTACCCGGCTAATCCTTCCTTGCGTCCGTGCAGTCCTTCGTGACCCAATCTGTGAAAAAATTGGCAAAGGCCACCAAGCTCATTGAGAAGGAGGTGGCTCTGCGTGAGGCGGCCGAAGCTGAGGCCAGGAGGAGTGGGAAGATCACGAGGAAGTATAGGAGGAGGGCTCATGCAGTAGAAGATAATCTAAGAACCTTTCTGTTCAGATTGCTGATACGTATCGCGCTTTGCTCGGTATGATTCTTAGCATAATATTCATAATCCGGGTTATCCTTCTGATGAATAGCCGGGGTTTCCTTACTCGTGTTTTCATTTCTTTCTGCAGGTCCGGATGAAGTAATGTCGGACGAAGATGATATTGCCAGGCTGAAAACCATCAAGAGCGTTATCCGGCAGCTATGTGCCGGAACCAAATGGATCCTTCAAGAGCTACGGTGGCCGGGTGTTGGGCACGTCGACCTGAAGAGAATGCTGGACGCCTGCTCCACTATTCCCGAGTGGATTTGGCATTGGAAGCGCTCGTCCTGCCGGGTTGGAGTAACCCGGGGGCTTGCGCTGGCTAAAGCTTATTTTCCTAAGCTCGAGCCAGCCAAGCTTATGGGCGGGTTTCCGGAATTTAATCACGACGGATCCAAATTCTCCCCGAAGAATTTCAAGGCCATCCAGAAGGAGGTCCGTCATCCGGCCAGCATGATTGCCGATGGTTTGGACCTGAGTGTCATTATTCCAGCATATGATGCTGATGGTGAAGCGGTTAAGTCAGATCTTCCTAAGCCGTACGATATGCTGGCCCGATGGAAGGCGGAGGCTGCCCAGGCGAGAAAAGAGGCTGAAAAAAAGAAGGCTGAGGCCGGCTCTGCGCCTGCTATCTCCACGCCAGTCATCCCTCCTCCTGCACGAGCCGACACTGCTGCTGATCCGGTTGCCGTCGCTGCCAAGGGCGCTGAGGACCAAGGCGAGGAGCAAGACCCGGCCTCCAAGGGCAAGGGCAAGGTTGACGACTCATCCTGAGATGCTGAGTGAAAAAATTTCGTCGGCAACCGTTTTTATGCAAACTATCCGGCCTAGGGGTCCTTGGAGTATTTATTTTGAATGGTGCGCTTGTGCATCATTGATACTGCTGCTGCGAATTGTAATATTCTTTTGAAACTTTGATAGCTTCCCGTGGCCCCTCTTGGCTTTTGGATGTTCTTAATACTATCTGCTTATGAGCCCACTTGCTCTTGATAATCCGGCTTTCTTTATGGTTCCTTTTGTGAGACTCGGTTTCCGGGTCTCATGGGTTTTGACAGGTGGATCTTTCTAAGTCCCCAAGTCCCCAGACTCGGATGTTTGGGTTTTTTCAGCTTTAGTGACAGCAACTTATTTTTTCAAAATCCCTAGTCCCCAAGACCCGAAGTTCCGAGCCTGGGGTGTGCGGTCTTTTGAAGAAAACAAGTTGTTTTTCTACTAAGCCTCAAAAACTAGAGTCGTTTCACATAGGTATTGAAGTTATGCTTAATAAACTTTGAGTTTCCGGCTATCAACCATATACTCTGCATAACTTGTGGTTTAGATGACCCTTTTGACTATCTTGTACTGTAAGCCGGCTTTCACGTGGATACCATGTTGTTACATCTGTACGAAAACAGGGTCAGGCAAGTCCCATTGGGCATCATGGCTGATTGTAATCATAAGCGAACAAATCATGCCACTTTAGTGCGAGTCACATCGTGCTTAAGTGTCGCACCCGGACTTCTAAAGGATACTCGCCGTTCCGTTGAACAGTAGTAGATTGGATTACGGGGCTTACCGGCACCCGCGTCCTCTTACGAGTAGGCCAACACACGTATGTGTGACAACCAACCTTTGTCTGTTCAGCGTCGACGTAAACTATCCCATAGAAATCAGGATACTTCCATTGACGTACTTCAAACCATATACACATGGTACGTCAACGGCGTTGAACAACTGATATCACAACAGATCTCTACGACACAAAAGATTGAGAGATAAGTTGCAAATAGCTCTCATTAGAGCAGAGATAGCGAATACAATCATTCAGAGGACACATGTCCCAACAATACATCATTACATCACAGCGGAAGCATTCAAAATGTCTGAGTACAGACAAGAACCAAATAGGCCTAAGAGGCCGGAAACGAAAAGACGGAGCCCATCCACGAAGTCTCGGATCCTGCCCGGGTCCGCTATCTACTCGTCAGCAGTCTCGTCATATTCCACGTAGTAGCCACCATGTAGATCCTCGGAAACGTAGGTCTGCGGAAACCACAGCCCCAAAGGGGTCAGTACATAAACGTACTGGCAAGCAAGACTCACAATTCACCAAAGTGTAACCCGTCAACACCAAGCACGGATGCTTTGGGTTCAACGGAAGGAAGGGGGTATAAAAGATGCTGCAACTGGCTGCTCTAACCAACTACAGAGTTTCTACCACTTCCGGCTACCAGAAAGGAGATAAGATCGTGTATCGTAACCAACCTATCAACTAACTCCAAACAAACCCATCCTGGATCTCGCCCCTTATCCAAAGAAGCAATCCGAGGATAACTCACACAGTTGAAATAATGGTGGTTCAGATTATTGTGTCAATAAGCCTATTACTAGTCAAGTTGTTAATCATTGGGTGTAAGGTTGTTAATCTTTAGGTTTAAGTTGTCCTGAGTACTTGTTAGCCAGTACTTTCACCAAGTAATCCATAACCGCGGAAAACACGGCTTCTCGAGAAGATTATCCCTGCAGGGTTGCACCAATTTGGCCAGACACGCAAGAATAACCCGCCAGATGGAAATGCACTTCCACCAAGCGGGGCACTCTACACAACTCGACTCTTCTTCGCATCAAGCCCAAAGAACCTTGGGCGCACGGCTAATCGAGCCCCGAAGAAAAGGGACCCTCATAGCACTCTAAGACCGTGTCCCCCTATATGTCGACTACGAAAGTTCCACCGGGGATCCAAGGGCTCGCAAGATCATGCATGCAGCAAATGGAAAACCCGAACTAAATGAGGCGATTTGGACGAGATGCGAATCGAGTCAAGTTGAGGGGGGCGCCCATACTCGCTTCCCACATGCGGTTAGTGCGCTCATCATGGATCAGTAGACAAGACCCTTTTCCTATTAGGGTCGACACTAGCAGGCCTCAAAACCACAAAGGGCCTCCTGCCGGTGCCTTATCATCAAATTTATTATTTAACAATAACATTAGCATGATTGATTGATTAAACATCGAGCCCCCACAACGTAATAGATATAGTAACAGAAAGTAAAGGATAACAGACTCGAGCAAAAGCAACCTAAGCATGCTAGTAAGACACTGGCTCAACCAAGGGGGTGATAGGAGTGGAGGTGAGGCAATATCAAGGTTAAGGGATTCATGTGATGGGTTCGTAACAGAACCAACTACTACTAGGGCTAGTAGAAAAGAACAACGGAAAGTATCGGTAATCAATGTTGAGAGGAACACAGTGGTTCATGTGAGTGATAACTTGCCTGCAAAACCCAGTAGCCTGGTACTGAGCTAACTCCTTAGAAGGGGTGTCGTAAGTATCGTTGGTCTCAACGTCGTCGTGTATCCGAGAAGAAGCAAATAGACAATGCAGAAAAGGTAGACAATTAATATCATGGCATAGTGCACAATCATGGGATGATGCATGACAAGTTAATAGATGCATCAAAGTAAACTACTTGACATGAAAACAGAATTTAAATGGATCCATATGCAAGATGAATTGCATATGGATGCACTTGGTTAAGGTTGAAGCAATGAGCTACAATTAGTTAACATGTGTAAGTGGTTTATCATGATGCATGCATGATGATAACAAGAAGTAAACAATAACAGATGCAAAAGAAAAGGAAATTACCAAGTGTGGGATTTTATTTATCATGTTAAGAATTGTTGGTTCCTTATTGATGTCACACAAGTAATTGTTGTTTTCATCAATTTAAAGTGTTCAAAACAATTATCAAAGTTTATATTTGAAAAGAACATCAAATTTTAATTGTATTACATGTTTCACATGTTAAAATAGGAGTTAGGATGAATTAATTATGACTTAAACAATATTAAACAAGTTTTAAATTGGAATTAATTCAAATAGGAATATTAATTGAATTTTAATTGTTCAAAATATTAAACCAAGTTCATATTTGGAAAGGTTATGTTTTTCTGGTTTGAAAACATATTTTACATGTTTAGAAATAATTAAATTTGAGCAAGTTATGAATTTAGCAATTTTAATTGAATTAAACAAGATTTAAATTGTTTAGGCAATTTTAATTATTCAAAACAGGGAACAAAAATTATATTTGAAAAGATGAGTTGAAATGGTATGGAAAACATATTTTATTTGCATTTATTGGATTAACAATGAATTAGTTATGGAATTTAAGAAATTGCATTTGAATTATTCAAAGTTGAATTTTAAATGCATTTGGGAAATCCAAAACAGTACACAAATGGCATAGTTGGATAGATCTATTAATTTGGAACAGAAAACATATATAACTTTTATTTTTTTGAGTTATAGATTAAAAGTTATTAAAGGTTTAATTTTAGGGTTTAAATCTGCAATTAAAAGGATTTAGGAAAATAAGCAGAAACGTGTTAAACATGTTGTTACCGCACTGGAGCCTACCCCAGACACTGCCGGGGGGCCCAAAGCACTATGTGCGTGCGTGGCAAGAGTGTGTATGACGGGTGGGGTCCAGTGGTCAGCGCGGAAGGAAAATTGCGAAAAAGATTGGCCCTTGCGGCCACGGGGATTCGATCCCGGGTCGATGGCTCGCGCGCAAGGGAACGACGCCACTGCGGTGATGCGCTGGTTGTGATACGACAGTAGACTGACGGAAGATATGGTACATCTACGCACGTTAACTGAATTTCGCGGATCTCTGAACCTGACGGACAGAGGCACCAAACTCTGACTGACGAACGCGGAGGCAACGACGATCGCCGGCCGGCGCTGCGGCTGCTGTGCACTGGAGTGTGCGTGCGGACCTAGGGGGTGTGTGCCTAGGGCGTGTGTGGGAAGGCGGACAGAGCGAGAGGGGAAAAAGGACAGGGGCGATCACCTGCTGCAGGTCGTCGTCGTTCAGAAGGTGAGCAGAACCGGAGGGAACTCCGGCGACGGCGCGGCCACTCCGGTTGCTCCCAGCGACCGGCGAGGGGACGGAGAGGTGGAGGATGACGCCGGGTTTCCATTCCCAGGGACGGTGGCTCCTCGAGGTGGCTGTGGAGATGGGAAGGTGGCGGTGGTCTGACGGCGGTGAGGGGAGGCGGTGGTGCAGGGTTCAGAAGGTGATCGGCGTCGGGAGAGAGAGAGAAATAGCGGCGGCGTGAGGGGACAGAGGTCCCTAGGGTTCTGGGCTAGGGCTGCGGGGTCTAGGAGGGGGCTATATAGGCAGCAGGGCTCGCTCCTAGCCGTTGCGCTGCAACGGCGTCGACGTGGCGGGGCTCGATGCCCTGCCGTACAGCTTGAAGACGACGAACAGGTACGGGCCGCTAGGTAAGGTGAGTTAGTGGGCTGGGCTTAGGTTAGTTAGCTGCTGCTCGCTTTCTTTTTCTTTTTGTTATTTGCTTTTTCTTTTTTTTTGTAGAGAAAGTAAAAGGAAGCAATTGCTAGGGTTTTGAACTTTAAAAAAATTAGGGAAAATTCATGGGGTTTTGTTAGCTCAACATCTACCCCATGACAACTTGGTTTTTGGAAATTTCAAATTTTTTACTTGCTGTTTGGAAAATAACCCCAAAATTGAATGAATTTTAAGGTTAAGCAAGCATTTAAAGAAAACAACCATTTTAATAGGGTGACCCCCTATAATTTAATTTGATTAAAGTTAGTTGATTGGTTTGTTAAAGTTTATAAGTTCAAAAGTGGTTCTGTTTGATGCATTTGATTTGAAATTGAAGGTGATTTAATTAATTGATTGAATTAATGGTTTGATTAAAACCAACAATTTAATGAGTGATCAACATGGAATAAAATGGAACAATTTGGTTGTTTTTATTTGTGATTTTTATTCCAAAAGTTGTAACAGAACAAGTATGAAACCATTGTTTGAATAAGGTTTGAATTTGAGTTGTGAAAACAGTGGAAAACAAATGCAACAATTAAGAAACAAATGCAAACAACATGGAAACAATATGATGACATGATGCAATACTTTAGTAAACATGCAACAAACATTCTAAGGGGATGGTTTTCATACTTGGGCTGTTACAAAACGCCCCCCCCCTTGAAGGAATCGCGCCCCGAGATTCCTACTGAGAAAAGAAAAGTCCGGAAACTTCTTGGGAAGATCTTCTTGAGCTGTGACACGTGAAACACATCGTGCACATTTGATAGACGTCAGGGAATTTGCAAACCACCGGAACATTTTCAAGTAAAGGGAGAGGTTTTTGTATCTAGGGTGTAAAGCTGAGTAGAGTTCGATTCATTTGGAGAATAGACTATCTGTAATAAGGGTGGAACAGAGTTATTAACATCAATCCAAAACTAAGAATGACATCAATGTTAGAATTGCCAAGCATTATGAGAGAAACGAGGAATATGTGGCCTCCCATTAGAATTTGATTCTGTGACTGAACTTGGAAGTCAACATTTGAGATCCCGGAGAGTGAACAGAGATTTGATTGCTTTGTGGAACCAGAATTAGGTTGTATGTTGTTGCAAAGATTTTTGACACAAAGGAATGTGATGCTCCGGTATCAAATAACACTTTAGCTGGATAAGAATTTACGAGGAAGTTTTGATTAGACGCCGGTAGAAGATTTGAAGTGGAAACAACGACAAGATTTCAACGGACGAAATGTTCTTTAGAAGAACAGGATAACGAAGCAACACCGGGGAAAACGAGAACAAAACTCCTGAGGTACTACGGAAAACCCATCCGGGCTTCTAAAGGATCAATATCTACTGCTTAAGAAATAGAGGATCTGCTTCCGGGGCTTACACGCCTCCGTTCTCAATCGTGAGTAGGCAACATGATAAATCACGTCACAACCACCTCCATTCCTATGGTCTAGTAGATATAACTATCCTAGAGAAACCAGGATTCGTGAAATCCTAACTTGAAAGTTTAGATGAGAAGGGAAAAACAACGTTGCACTTCCTTACCAGAAAAGGGAGGGTGGGTGGGGAAAGAAATAAAATGGCAGAATTCCTACTCTCACGTTTCATTTTTCCTATATAGCTACAAAATAGTTTCTAGACTCAACTGCGACCAGTAAAAAGGGATCCTACAGGCAGACAGGCTCTGATACCATTTGTCGCACCCGGACTTCTAAAGGATACTCGCCGTTCCGTTGAACAGTAGTAGATTGGATTACGGGGCTTACCGGCACCCGTGTCCTCTTACGAGTAGGCCAACACACGTATGTGTGACAACCAACCCCTGTCTGTTCAGCGTCGACGTAAACTATCCCATAGAAATCAGGATACTTCCATTGACGTACTTCAAACCATACACACATGGTACGTCAACGGCGTTGAACAACTGATATCACAACAGATCTCTACGACACAAAAGATTGAGATAAGTTGCAAATAGCTCTCATTAGAGCAGAGATAGCGAATACAATCATTCAGAGGACACATGTCCCAAGAATACATCATTACATCATAGCGGAAGCATTCAAAATGTCTGAGTACAGACAAGAACCAAATAGGCCTAAGAGGCCGGAAACGAAAAGACGGAGCCCATCCACGAAGTCTCGGATCCTGCCCGGGTCCGCTATCTACTCGTCAGCAGTCTCGTCATATTCCACGTAGTAGCCACCATGTAGATCCTCGGAAACGTAGGTCTGCGGAAACCACAGCCCCAAAGGGGTCAGTACATAAACGTACTGGCAAGCAAGACTCACAGTTCACCAAAGTGTAACCCGTCAACACCAAGCACGAATGCTTTGGGTTCAACGGAAGGAAGGGGGTATAAAAGATGCTGCAACTGGTTGCTCTAACCAACTACAGAGTTTCTACCACTTCCGGCTACCAGAAAGGAGATAAGATCGTGTATCGTAACCAACCTATCAACTAACTCCAAACAAACCCATCCTGGATCTCGCCCCTTATCCAAAGAAGCAATCCGAGGATAACTCACACAACTGAAATAATGGTGGTTCAGATTATTGTGTCAATAAGCCTATTACTAGTCAAGTTGTTAATCATTGGGTGTAAGGTTGTTAATCTTTAGGTTTAAGTTGTCCTGAGTACTTGTTAGCCAGTACTTTCACCTAGTAATCCATAACCGCGGAAAACACGGCTTCTCGAGAAGATTATCCCTGCAGGGTTGCACCAATTTGGCCGTACACGCAAGAATAACCCGCCAGATGGAAATGCACTTCCACCAAGCGGGGCACTCTACACAACTCGACTCTTCTTCACATCAAGCCCAAAGAACCTTGGGCGCACGGCTAATCGAGCCCCGAAGAAAAGAGACCCTCATAGCACTCTAAGACCGTGTCCCCCTATATGCCGACTACGAAAGTTCCACCCGGGATCCAAGGGCTCGCAAGATCATGCATGCAGCAAATGAAAAACCCGAACTAAATGAGGCGATTTGGACGAGATGCGAATCGAGTCAAGTTGAGGGGGGCGCCCATACTCGCTTCCCACATGCGGTTAGTGCGCTCATCATGGATCAGTAGACAAGACCCTTTTCCTATTAGGGTCGACACTAGCAGGCCTCAAAACCACAAAGGGCCTCCTGCCGGTGCCTTATCATCAAATTTATTATTTAACAATAACATTAGCATGATTGATTGATTAAACATCGAGCCCCCACAACGTAATAGATATAGTAACGGATAACAGACTCGAGCAAAAGCAACCTAAGCATGCTAGTAAGACACTGGCTCAACCAAGGGGGTGATAGGAGTGGAGGTGAGGCAATATCAAGGTTAAGGGATTCATGTGATGGGTTCGTAACAGAACCAACTACTACTAGGGCTAGCAGAAAAGAACAACGGAAAGTATCGGTAATCAATGTTGAGAGGAACACAGTGGTTCATGTGAGTGATAACTTGCCTGCAAAACCCAGTAGCCTGGTACTGAGCTAACTCCTTAGAAGGGGTGTCGTAAGTATCGTTGGTCTCAACGTCGTCGTGTATCCGAGAAGAAGCAAATAGACAATGCAGAAAAGGTAGACAATCAATATCATGGCATAGTGCACAATCATGGGATGATGCATGACAAGTTAATAGATGCATCAAAGTAAACTACTTGACATGAAAACAGAATTTAAATGGATCCATATGCAAGATGAATTGCATATGGATGCACTTGGTTAAGGTTGAAGCAATGAGCTACAATTAGTTAACATGTGTAAGTGGTTTATCATGATGCATGCATGATGATAACAAGAAGTAAACAATAACAGATGCAAAAGAAAAGGAAATTACCAAGTGTGGGATTTTATTTATCATGTTAAGAATTGTTGGTTCCTTATTGATGTCACACAAGTAATTGTTGTTTTCATCAATTTAAAGTGTTCAAAACAATTAACAAAGTTTATATTTGAAAAGAACATCAAATTTTAGTTGGATTACATGTTTCACATGTTAAAATAGGAGTTAGGATGAATTAATTATGACTTAAACAATATTAAACAAGTTTTAAATTGGAATTAATTCAAATAGGAATATTAATTGAATTTTAATTGTTCAAAATATTAAACCAAGTTCATATTTGGAAAGGTTATGTTTTTCTAGTTTGAAAACATATTTTACATGTTTAGAAATAATTAAATTTGAGCAAGTTATGAATTTAGCAATTTTAATTGAATTAAACAAGATTTAAATTGTTTAGGCAATTTTAATTATTCAAAACAGGGAACAAAAAATATATTTGAAAAGATGAGTTGAAATGGTATGGAAAACATATTTTATTTGCATTTATTGGATTAACAATGAATTAGTTATGGAATTTAAGAAATTGCATTTGAATTATTCAAAGTTGAATTTTAAATGCATTTGGGAAATCCAAAACAGTACACAAATGGCATAGTTGGATAGATCTATTAATTTGGAACAGAAAACATATATAACTTTTATTTTTTTGAGTTATAGATTAAAAGTTATTAAAGGTTTAATTTTAGGGTTTAAATCTGCAATTAAAAGGATTTAGGAAAATAAGCAGAAACGTGTTAAACATGTTGTTACCGCACTGGAGCCTACCCCAGACACTGCCAGGGGGGCCCAGAGCACTGTGTGCGTGCGTGGCAAGAGTGTGTATGACGGGTGGGGTCCAGTGGTCAGCGCGGAAGGAAAATTGCGAAAAAGATTGGCCCTTGCGGCCATGGGGATTCGATCCCGGGTCGATGGCTCGCGCGCAAGGGAACGACGCCACTGCGGTGATGCGCTGGTTGTGATACGACAGTAGACTGATGGAAGATATGGTACATCTACGCACGTTAACGGAATTTCGCGGATCTCTGAACCTGACGGACAGAGGCACCGAACTCTGACTGACGAACGCGGAGGCAACGACGATCGCCGGCCGGCGCTGCGGCTGCTGTGCACTGGAGTGTGCGTGCGGACCTAGGGGGTGTGTGCCTAGGGCGTGTGTGGGAAGGCGGACAGAGCGAGAGGGGAAAAAGGACATGGGCGATCACCTGCTGCAGGTCGTCGTCGTTCAGAAGGTGAGCAGAACCGGAGGGAACTCCGGCGACGGCGCGGCCACTCCGGTTGCTCCCAGCGACCGGCGAGGGGACAGAGAGGTGGAGGATGACGCCGGGTTTCCATTCCCAGGGACGGTGGCTCCTCGAGGTGGCTGTGGAGATGGGAAGGTGGCGGTGGTCTGACGGCGGTGAGGGGAGGCGGTGGTGCAGGGTTCAGAAGGTGATCGGCGTCGGGAGAGAGAGAGAAATAGCGGCGGCGCGAGGGGACAGAGGTCCCTAGGGTTCTGGGCTAGGGCTGCGGGGTCTAGGAGGGGGCTATATAGGCAGCAGGGCTCGCTCCTGGCCGTTGTGCTGCAACGGCGTCGACGTGGCGGGGCTCGATGCCCTGCCGTACAGCTTGAAGACGACGAACAGGTACGGGCCGCTAGGTAAGGTGAGTTAGTGGGCTGGGCTTAGGTTAGTTAGCTGCTGCTCGCTTTCTTTTTCTTTTTGTTATTTGCTTTTTTTTTTGTAGAGAAAGGAAAAGGAAGCAATTGCTAGGGTTTTGAACTTTAAAAAAATTAGGGAAAATTCATGGGGTTTTGTTAGCTCAACATCTACCCCATGACAACTTGGTTTTTGGAAATTTCAAATTTTTACTTGCTGTTTGGAAAATAACCCCAAAATTGAATGAATTTTAAGGTTAAGCAAGCATTTAAATAAAACAACCATTTTAATAGGGTGACCCCCTATAATTTAATTTGATTAAAGTTAGTTGATTGGTTTGTTATAGTTTATAAGTTCAAAAGTGGTTCTGTTTGATGCATTTGATTTGAAATTGAAGGTGATTTAATTAATTGATTGAATTAATGGTTTGATTAAAACCAACAATTTAATGAGTGATCAACATGGAATAAAATGGAACAATTTGGTTGTTTTTATTTGTGATTTTTATTCCAAAAGTTGTAACAGAACAAGTATGAAACCATTGTTTGAATAAGGTTTGAATTTGAGTTGTGAAAACAGTGGAAAACAAATGCAACAATTAAGAAACAAATGCAAACAACATGGAAACAATATGATGACATGATGCAATACTTTAGTAAACATGCAACAAACATTCTAAGGGGATGGTTTTCATACTTGGGCTGTTACATTAAGTAAGAAAAGTCAAGAAAATTTGGCTCCTTTGTCCGGTTATAAGATTGCAGCCGTACTCGTTTGCGAGTAATCGGCCCTTATAACTCATAGGCATCATGGCCGGGTCTTTGGGTTTGTAACTGCGCTATTCAAGCAACCAGCCCCCAAGACCTAAAATATACGCAACATACTAAGGAAACTGAAAAATAGAACTTGGTAAAACGTGCGGAAGAGATATATCGCTTAACCATCTCTTTGTTGATATGAGAAAGCTAGGTCAGCAAGCCGCCTCGTTAAAAACCCTCCAGTCCCATTAGGTACCCTGGATAGGAAAAGAGTGCGTCTGAAACCTTCTTCCTGTTACATCGTGTAATTCCACTTGTGAGTCTGGTCGATACTAGGTATAGTAGGGACGCAGCTGAGCTACGTTCCATGGTCTTTCTTTCTCTTGCATAGATGAAGTGGCATGAGCGGTGTCGTTAACCGTAGCCGACTCTTCCCTTGCATCTATCAAGTAGTACGATCCATTGTGCAGATTCCGGCTTATGATAAACGGTCCTTCCCATGGCGGTGATAATTTATGTTTTCCTTCTTTCGACTGTACCAGGCGCAGAACCAGGTCTCCTTCCTGGAAGACCCGGGTTTTCACGCGCCGGCTATGATATCTCCGTAGATCCTGCTGATATATGGCTGATCTTTCGAGTGCTTGTTCCCTTTCTTCTTCTAGCATATCCACGGCGTCCTGCCGGGTCTTCTCGTTCTCTACCTCGACATACGCCGAGACTCGAGGCGAGTCATGTATGATATCACTCGGCAACACCGCCTCTGCACCATAAACCATGAAAAATGGTGTCATCTGAGTGGATCTATTTGGTGTTGTGTTGATACCCCAAACTACTGCGGGTAATTCTTCAACCCATGCACCAGCAGCTCTAATACACGGAACTCGCAATCGTGGTTTTAATCCACGAAGCAATTCTTGGTTTGCGCTTTCCACTTGTCCAGTAGCCTGTGGATGGGCCACTGAAGCTATGTCAAGCCGGATTCCATTCTTGCCACAAAACTTCTCCATCTCGCCAAGGGACATATTGGTTCCATTGTCGGTAATTATGCTATGGGGATACCCGAACCGATAGATAATCCTTTTCAGGAACTTGACTGCTGTAATTGCTTCACAGTTGGTAACTGGCATAACCTCAACCCACTTGGTAAACTTGTCGATGGCCACCAAGAGGTGTGTCTTTTTGCAAGGTGACATGTGAAAGGGGCCAACCATGTCCATACCCCAAACAGCAAACGGCCAAGTTAACGGGATAGTCCGTAGTTCCATAGCGGCACATGGATTTGGCGGGCGTACCTTTGACACCCATCACATCTTGCCACCAAGCGCTCCGCGTCTGCTAGGGCCGTGAGCCAGAAAAAACCATGTCGATAAGCTTTGGCCACGAGGGATCTTGTGGATGCATGATGCCCACAATCACCTTCATGGATTTCCTTGAGGATCTGTCGGCCTTCTTCTGGTGCTACACAGCGCAAAAAGACTCCTGCTGCGCTCCTCTTGTATAACTCTCCATTGATGATAGAATATCATTTTGCTCGCCTCAGAATTTGTCATGCTAATACTTCCTGCTGTGGTAACTCGCCCCGTGATAGGTAGGCCAGGAACGGTTTTGTCCATTCTGGAACAGCACGTACTGTGGCCACGAGCTCCGAATCCGGGTCTTGATTTGCCAGTTATTCCTCAGACTCGGTTTTAACTGATGGTCGCCATAGCTCATCTAGGAAAACGTTAGGTGGAACCGGCTCTCTGCGCGAGCCGAGTCTGGCGAGTGCATCTGCTGCTTCATTTTTTCTTCTGTCTATGTGCTCCACCTCATACCCGGAAAAACATCCGGCAACTCTGTCAACCTCTCTGCGATATGCTGCCATAGTTGCGTCCTTTCTATCCCAAGTTCCTGAGACCTGCTGTACCACGAGGTCCAAATCTCCAAAGCACCGTATCCTCTTAATATTCATCTCCTTGGCTACCTTTAAGCCGTGCAATAAGGCCTCATACTCGGCCACGTTGTTGGAACAATCGAAGTGAATCTGCAGTACGTAGCTCAACTTGTCTCCTTTGGGTGATGTTAGCACTACTCCAGCTCCTGACCCTTCGTATTGCTTGGAGCCATCAAAGTGCATGATCCAAGACTCTGAGTTTGGAACCATCGTAAGCATGCCTGTGTGTGTCCAATCATTAACAAAATCGACTAGAGCTTGAGATTTAATTGCTGACCTTGGCTCGTAATTGATATGATAATCCCCCATCTCAATCGCCCACTTGGCTATTCTACCTGTTGCATCCGAATTTCTGATGATATCCGACATTGGTATAGAACTAACCACTGTTATGGGGTGTTCCTGAAAATATGGCTTTAATTTCCGGCTGGCCATGAAGACCCCGAAAACTAGCTTTTGCCAATGTGGGTAGCGCTGTTTTGCCTCTGATAATACCTCACTGACATAATAAACCGGCCTCTGGACTGGGTACTCTTTTCCATCTTCCTTTCGCTCGACAACAACCACTGCGCTAACCGCCCGGGGCCCTGCTGCGACGTATAATAACATAGGCTCTTTAGGACCCGGGGCTGCCTAGACTGGTGCCTCAGATAGCTGCTTTTTTAGTGCCTCGAACGCCTCGTCCGCCTCTTGATCCCATACGAATTTATCAGATTTTTTCAAGAGCCGGTACAAGGGTATCGCTTTTTCCCCGAGTCTGGATATAAACCGGCTGAGCGCTGCTACGCACCCTGTAAGCTTCTGAACATGCTTCAAATTTTCCGGCTTTTTCAGACTCTGGATAGCTTTGATTTTGTCCGGGTTTGCTTCAATTCCTCTTTCAGAAACGATAAAACCAAGTAATTTCCCGGCTGGAACTCCAAAAACACACTTTGTCGGGTTAAGTTTCATCTGATACCTTCTCAAGTTCTTGAATGTTTCCTTTAGATCATCGATAAATGTCTCCGCCTTTCTGGTCTTGATTACCACATCGTCTACGTAAGCGTGTACGTTGCGTCCGATTTGGTCTTCGAAACACTTCTGAATACACCGTTGATAGGTTGCGCCAGCGTTCTTCAGTCCAAATGTCATTGTCTTGTAACAAAAGGCCCCAAAGGGGGTTATGAATGATGTTTTCTCCCAATCCTCCTTCTTGAGCTTGATCTGATGGTACCCGGAATATGCATCCAGGAAACATAATAGGTCGCTTCCAGCTACTGCGTCTATGATCTGATCTATCCTTGATAAAGCAAACGGATCCTTTGGGCAATGCTTGTTGAGACTGGTGTAGTCAATGCACATCCTCCACTCGTTGGTCTTTTTCATCACGAGAACCGGATTTGCTAACCAGTCCGGGTGAAACACTTCCATAATAAAGCCGGCTGTGAGCAGCCGAGCAATTTCTTCCCCTATAGCTTTCCTTCTTTCCTCATTCATCTTTCTCAAGCCTTGCTTCACCGGTATGGACTTGGGATCGACGTGCAAGCTGTGCTCTGCCAACTCTGTGGGGATACCCGGCATATCGCTAGGCGTCCAGGCGAACACATCCTGATTTGAACGAATGAACTCCACAAGTGCCTTCTCCTGCTCGCTGTCCAGGTTAGATCCTATAGTAAATTGCTTGGAGGGATCACCCTTGGTAAAATCCACCATCTTTGTGTCATGTGCTGCTTTAAACTTTGCTCTTTCGTCCTCAGAGCTCGGTCTTTTCAATGTTGTTCCGTCATCCGGGTCTACTTGAGACCGGTAATACTTGAGTTCCTCCTTTCTGCAAGCTTGTTCGGCCATTGCAGCATCTCCTTCATCACACTCGGCCGCTATATCCCGACTCCCGTGTATGGTGATGGTCTGCTTGGGACCCGGGATTTTTAGCTGTAGATACACATAACATGGCCTAGCCATGAATTTGGCGTAAGCCGGCCTTCCGAATAGCGCGTGATAAGGACTGCGCAATTTAACCACCTCGAAAGTGAGCCATTCAGCCCGGAAATTGTCCTTCGATTCTCCGAAAGCTACCTCCAATGCGATTTTTCCCTCGGGGCACGCTGAGTGACCCGGCACTATCCCGTGAAAGATTGTTGAGCTTTTCTGTAGCTGAGACTCCTTGAGACCCATGCGTAGGAAGGTTTCCCAATATAAGATATTGATGCTACTTCCACCGTCCATTAGGACCTTTTTCAGCTCATAGCCATTGACCTGTGGCGCAACCACCAAAGCTAAGACTCCCGGATGTTCTATCCTCTCCGGGTGATCTCTTCTGCTCCATGTTACGTCTTGCTCTGACCACCTCAAGTATCTCGGAACAGCCGAGGAAACCGAGTTTACCGCTTGTTTCTGTATCGTCTTATCCTTGTTGGAAATTCCTGTAGTGTGCACGTGATAGGTAGACTCGTACCAATCCTCTAGCGGACGCAAGCTAGATTCGGTATCATCTTCTCTTACGACCCAGCCACGCGGGGTCCATGCCGGCTCCTCCGGTTGTTCCCTCTTCGTGGTGGGCTCTTCTGTCGGATCCACCGTCCCAACCGATTCTTTTCCATCTGATTGAGCGTTGGTGGCCTCCCCTGACACAGAATCAAATCCAAAGTCGTCAGGGATCGAACCGGATGTACGTACCATACCGATGAAGACGTTGATCTGGCCGATCGTCACGACGGATCCGGATTCAAGCAGATCCGATTCTGGCCCCCAGCCGGAATCGTCCACCGTCTTCTCTCCTTCGCGGTCGGTGTAGATCTCGCCAACGACGAAGTTCTCCATATTCTTCCGAGCTTCTCCCGTGATGTAAACACCCTTGGACGTAGGCCCCACGGTGGGCGCCAACTGTCGTGGGATAAACACGGCAGACGTTACCAGGGGTAACTTGTCTTGGGGCAAATCGACTCTGGTGTTTGGGAGAGGGTTTAGCTGAGGGAAAAACAAGATGATATACGATCTGGTAGCCGGCAATCCAGTCGCCGAGTCTCCGATCTAGATGTATTATCTCAACTCTCGTATTACACTGGATACTCGATACCTAGCAATCTTGTTCTAACTCTTGGATCCCTCTAAACCTAATCTAGGGGCCGGTTTATAAAGCACCCAGACCCCCTGGCCTGCGCTCCAAGGTATACTCTGAATCCTACCCGGACGCCGCTTACAAATCCCTAAACGTCCTTATCGGAACCCACAATCCGGGTTACCAGGCCTACGATCTTGGGCCTTCCAGAAGCTCTTTTATCCTTAGCTGGGTCTTTGCGCAGCGTCCTTTGGGCCGAGTTACACCTTGGCGTTGGGCTACCGGGTTATCATCCCTCCATCAGGCGTCGTAAGGCGGAACGATCTTGCTTAAATCCAGACTATCGGTGATCAAGCTCGCCGAGTGACGCACCTCAGTATTGATGGCCTTGAAGTTCTTACCAGAAAATTTGGAGCCGTCATGGTTGAATTCGGGAAACCCGCAACGAGCTTTGCCGGCTCAAGTCTGGGAAAGTAAGCCTTTGCCAGAGCGAGCCCCCGGGTTACTCCAACCCGGCATGACGAGCGCTTCCAGTGGTCGATCCACTCGGGGATGGTGGAACACGTGTCAAGCAAGGTGTTCAAATCACCATACCCGGTACCCGGCCACTTGATAGCTTGCAAAATCCATTTAGTGCCGGCACAGAGTTGCCGGATTACGGCCTTCAAGGTGTTCAACTTCTCGATATCATCTTCATCTGGAACCGCCTCACCCGGCCCTGCACAGTAACAGAAAGGTTAAAGCAAGAAATTTCGAGTGTTCTACAGAATAAGAAATCCGGGTTATAGTTAATCAGTCGGAGATTATTACCAAGCAAGGTGCGATAAGTATCGGCAATTTGGGCCGAAAGCCTCTTCAGCTCACCCTCGGCAGTGTGGGATCTCTTCCTATATTTTCTCACATTTTTCTCAAGTTTCTCCACATCAGCTTCCAGCGATTCACGCAGCTTTGTTTCAACCTCGAGGAGCTTGTTGGTTTTAGCCAACATCTCCTCAGATTGGGCCACGAATGCCTGTGAGAAAAGAAAAGGAAATGTTAGTCGGACAAAAAGACATATCCGGGTGTTATTAATCATAAGTGTTGTAAAGTACCAAGCAAACTATGCATAGTTCACTCGGAACTTGGGGACTAGGTGAATATACAAGCAACGTTGGTTAAATTACCTGGTGTTTAGCTGTCATGGCTTCCAGAATGCCTTTCTCATCAGTTTTCAAGGTATAGAGGGCTCCCAGCATTTCTTCGAAGTTCAGTTCATCAAGTTTCACCCCGGAAGAGCTGGGGGCCTGGTTACTCGGAGGTGGAGTCCTTTCCTGCTTGGGGGGGACACCCGGGTCGGTTGGGTCTCAGGAGTGGGATCACCCATCCTCGCGCCCAGGACCTCGACGTCATCACCCCCGGGTCCGTGTGAGGGAATAGGATACTCGGCCTCCTGCTCGGCCGGGTCTTTCAGCAGGACTTCTTCTTCTTCAGCGCCGCTAGCCGCGGCCTTCACAGTATCTACCGGTTCTTCCATCGTCGGGTTATCCACGTCCATATCGTCCGGGTCACTGGTTGTGACCTTGGCTCTGAGGAAAATAAAAGGAGTAGTTAGTACGTGATAAATGAAACTTACGAGAAGAATTAGCGTACTGAGCATCCACTACTAGGAAAATGGCTATAGGAGTGATGATACCCGTGACGCACATCGCGTTTGGCGCGTCACGCCTATTACCCGCGGCGCACCACGTTTCTGCGCGTCGCGCGTAAAGGAATAGCCGCGGCGCACCAATTGGAGGGCGCGTCGCGCCTATGTGTGGGGCCGGGGTGGCGAGCCTCCGAGGCATACCCGCGACGCACCAACCGAGCGGTGCGTCACGGCTACGTTGGGTAGCCGCGGCGCACATTCTATAGGTGCGTCACGGCTATCGTTTCCACCGGTGGCATCTATAGCCGTGACGCACCACTGTAACGTGCGCCGCGGCTATCCAACATAGCCGTGACGTGCCGAATATGATGTGCGTCACGGGTATACCTGGAACGAATTTAAGTGGTTGGGACCACCCCCAACCTCCCATCCACCCATATCTCCACCCCATTTTAGAGAAATCGAAGTTGTCGCAACTGGAGATAGACGCCGTTACTCCATTGTATGAAGGATGCGTGAGCGAGGATACCCGTCTGAACGTAACGTTAAGGACCCTCGAGATGAAGACAAAACACCGATGGACCGATGCGAGCTACGATGAGAACATGGCATTCTGGCACGACCGTCTTCCCACGGGGAACAAGTGTCCAACGAGCATCGAGGAGGCGAAAAAAGTCGTGTGCCCTCTGGATTTACCTCACGTGAAATACCATGCTTGCATTAATGACTGCATCATCTATCGGGGCGCGGACGCGGAGAGAACCATATGCCCGGTGTGCGACGCAACTCGATACAAGACAGGGAAGAAGGCCTCTCCTCGAAAAGTGGTGTGGTACTTTCCGATAACTTCCCGTCTGCAGCGGTATTTCGCAGACCCCACACAGGCGAAGCTCATGCGATGGCACGCGGAAAGGAAGAAGCCAGAAGAGCATGATGGAACCGATCCGGAGAATGATGACACGATGCTGACACACCCCTCAGATGCTAGCCAGTGGAAGGCGCTAGACATCGAATACCCCGAATTCGGCGACGATCCAAGGAACATCAGGTTGTGCATGAGTACGGATGGATTAAATCCTTTTGGCAACCAGAGCAACACCCATAGCACCTGGCCCGTGTTTGTATGTATATACAACCTACCCCCCTGGTTGTGCTTGAAGAGGAAGTACATACAGATAAGTATGCTTATTCAAGGGCCGAAACAACCAGGTAACGACATCAATCTGTATGTCCAGTTGTTGGAAGAGGAGCTAGCCACGTTATGGGACGAGCCAGCCAATACGTGGGACGCCTATGGAGAAACGTTTTTCCCATTGAGAGCCGCGCTCCTCACGACGGTGCATGACTACCTCGGTTACGGATATGTCGAGGGGCAGGTGGCGCACGGATTCTGTGCATGCGTTAGGTGCATGGATGACACTACGTATCTCCAGCTAGAGAGAAACCCCGGGTCATCGAAAACCGTGTTCTTGGGGCATCGAAGGTGGCTTCGCAAGGATGACCCGTGGAGAAAACGCAAAGATCTGTTCAACAATGAAGTTGAGATGCGAAGAGCCCCACGTCAAAGGAGCGGCGAGGAAATCGACGAGCTGTTGAAGAACTGGAAAGAGTGCCCTGCGCCAGGAAAGAAGCGAAAGGCGCCGGCGCCGTTGGAGGGTGTATGGAAAACAAGGTCTGTTCTCTGGGACCTGAGGTACTGGAAGATTCTCCGCACACCCCACTGCCTTGACCTCATGCATATCACGAAAAACGTGTGCGAGAGTCTGCTTGGCACCCTTCTCAACATGCCGGAGAGGACCAAAGATGGGCCGAAAGCAAGGAACGACTTGAGATTTTTGAATATCAGGGGCCAGCTCCACGGAGGAAAACCGGATGATGATGACGATGACGATGACGATGTGTTAGATGGGACAGAAGGTCGCCGCAAGGGCAAAAAGGCCAAGAAGACGGAATATTACTGTCCCCCTTCGTTGTAACATCCAAGTATGAAAACCCTTAGTTGTTTTACTTGTTGTTTTTATTTAAGCAATGCATCATATCATCATCCTCATATTTATTTCTGTTTGCATTGTTTTCATATGAAATTTAAACTTGTTATCAACTTCTGTTTTCACACTTGTCTGTTACAACCTTTCAAATAAAGAAGTGCAAACTAAAAACCTCTTTTGGTTCCAAGCAATCCATTATAATTCACCTTTTAAGTTGTTGCTAAAATCAATTGCTCAATTTAATCAATTATTTTCCAAGTCTTTCCCAAACTCAAAACAATTCTCAAATCATCAAATTTTTGAATCCATGAAGTGATCACAATTTGGTATTCTTCAAAACATTCTAAACCCTAGGGGAAACCCTATTGAAAATACCCTATTTTCTAAATATTAAGTGCTATGGCAATTATCACTTAAATTGGTTCAATTTTTGAACAGCAATCAAACATTTGTAATTTTGAAAACCAAAAGTGCCAAGTGGTTTCTTTCCACCTAAGAAACTTATCTAATTTTTTTCAAATTTTTATCTACACCAAAACCTATCTATTTTATCCAAAAGCATTTGCTACAAAAAAAAACAGCACATCTCATATTACAAAAGAAAAAAAAAGAGAAAAAAAAACGTTTAGGTGGGGGAGAAGGCCCAGCCCACCGTGTTGGCCCGATACCCCCCATCTCCTACCTCCGTACAGGAGGGTGACGCCATGGAGACAGCGATAGGCTCCTCTCCCTCCACCACTCGATCCACCTCCCCCTCCTCTATATCTCCCCCTCTCCCCTCCCGAGCCAAACCCTAACCCTAACACGCATCTTCCCCCTCCTATCTCTCCAGCCGCCGCCGCCTCGAGGGAGGACTCCCTCCTCAGCTGGTGCCACGGCCGCCGGCCGCCGGCGCACCTCGCCGCCGCGTCCGCCCGTCTCCGGCCGTCCCGAGTACCCCCACGCGAAGCCGGTACCACCTCCTTTCCATTCCCCTAACTTCCCTCTCCTTTCCCCTGCGAATTGGTCATCAAATTCTTCCATGAAGATCACCTCGGGTGCCTCTGTTCGTTCATGTCTGTAACCTGCTGTAGCACGTACGCTTGCAGGTTCAGGGAACATCTCGTTGGCAGAGATTAAAACCCAAACCGCACCTCATCCATCAACATCCGCAGCGACATCCTACTGGTTCCAGCGGCGCGCAGTGAAGCCAAAGGTCTCGAGGTCGAATCCCCAAACCCCCACCCCTTTTCTGTCTATTTATTTCGAGTTGGTGCACTGCAGTTCTGAACAATAACCACCCCGAGGCCCCCTTCCTAGCACCAAAGTTTAGCCATCCCACTGGTTAGCCCCTGGATGCAGGAAGCAGGAGGTGGGGGGTTCGAGTCCCCCCTCCTGCAACATTACCCAAACTTTTTCTTTCAATTGTTTTGGTACAGCCACTTGTTGGAAATCACACCTAAGCCCCTGGGCCTTATTTCTAACCCCTGAAATAATTATTTCTAAGTCCCCAGATCCATAAAAATGGCAGATTTGCCCTATATTTTGTAAATTGCATAACTAAATCATCCTAAATCCAAATCCAACATTTTTGATATGTTTTCAATACCAAATTAAATGTTATATCCAAATATAAAATTTGTTTACTGTTTTGAATATTTTAAATTGGTGCAAAATTTGAATTCTTGTCAAATTCCCTTAAATTTGCAAAATTCATAACTTGTTCATAAAAATTCCAAATTTCACAAACCAAATATGTTTTTCAATCAACTTTTCATGTACTTTCCAAATATAAATTTTGTTTTCTGGTTTGAATAATTTAAATTGCCTAAACAATTTAAATCTTGTTTAATGCAATTAAAAATTGTTTAATATTGTTTAATTCATAATTAATTAATCCAAAGTCCAATTTCAAAATGTGAAACATGTAATCCAACTAAAATTTGATAACCTCTTCAAATTTCAACTTTGTTATTTGTTTTGCACCCTTTAACTTGATGAAAACAATCACTACTTGTTTAACACCATTAATTAACAATAATTTCCAAACTTGTTAATGTTTTCTAAAATGGTTAACTATCATTCCAATTGCATTTAAATTGTTATCTTCTTGTTATTCATCATGCATGCATCATGCTAACTCACCAACACCTGATGCTTAGTGATAGAACAATTAATTCAACTCTAAAACATGGGCTTCCATATGCAACCTTTGCATATGGAATCATTTAAACTTGTGTTTCATATCAAGTAGTTTACTTTGGTGCATCTATTGAACATGACATGCATCATCACATGTTTGTGCACATATGCCATGTATTGATTGTCGTCTTCCTTCGTTGTTGTTTTGCTTCTTCTCGGTTAGACGACGACGTTGGTACCGACGAGCCTTACGACACCACTACTCAGGACCTAGCCCAGTACGAGACTGAGCTGCCAGGCAAGTTATCACTCACATGAATCATCGAGTTCTCTTCCACACTTGTTGTCGATACTATTCTGTTGTCTACTATTGCTAGCCCTATGTATCGTTGCTATTCTCCGAACCCATCACATGATTCCCTGAACCAATGATATTGCCTCACCTCCATACCCACAACCTTTTGTTTGTGCCTGTTCTCATCTAGCATGCTTAGGGTTGCTTTTGCTCGAGCCTGTTGTCGGTTACTTCTTTTATTATCGTGCTATTATTATCTGTTATCGTTCCGGGGGCTCGATGTTAATCAATCAATCCTGTTAATGCTGCTGTTAATAATAATTTGATGATAAGGCACCGGCAGGAGGCCCTTTGTGGTTTTGAGGCCTGCTAGTGTCGACCCTAATAGGAAAAGGGTCTTGTCTACTGATCCATGATGAGCGCACTACCCGCATGTGGGAAGCGAGTATGGGCGCCCCCCTCAACTTGACTCGATTCGCATCTCGTCCAAATCGCCGTACTAGTTCGGGCTTTCCATTTGCTGCATCATATGCAGGTACGAACCCGAGGCCAGGGTGGAACTTTTGTAGTCGGCATTTAGGGCGGCGTGGTCTTCCAGTGCTATGAGGGTCCTCCTTTTCTTCGGGGGGCTCGATTAGCCGCGCACGCACAGCACGCGGTGCTTTGGGCTTGATGCGAAGAACAGTTGGTTGTGTTGAGTGTCTCGCTTGGTGGGTTTGATTCCCATCTGGCGGGATATTCTTACGTGTACGGTTACTATGGTGCACCCCTGCAGGGATAAAATCTTCTCGAGAAGCCGTGTTTTCCGCGGTTATGGATTACTTGGTGAAAGTACTGGCTAACAAGTACTCAGGACAACTTAAACATAATGATAACCATGTTTCACCCAATGACTAATAACTTGACTAGTAATAGGTTATTCACACAATAACTTGTTTCACCTTATTACAACGGTGTGAGTTATCCTCGGATTGCTTCTTCGGATAAGGGGCGAGATCCAGGATGGGTTTGTTTGAAGTTATCTTTCAGTTGGTTACAATTCCTCGATCTTATCTTTTCTATTAGCCGGACACAAGTAGTTATCTCTGTAGTTGGTTAGAGCAGCCCGCTGCAGCTTTTATTATACCTATCTTCTTCCGTTGATCCCAAGCATCAATGCTTGTGTTGACGGGTAACTCCTTGATGAAGTGTGAGTCTTGCTTGCCAGTACTTGGATGTACTGACCCCGTTGGGGCTGTGGTTTACGCAGAGTACGACTACGGCTACGATGATCACCAGGATGGCTACTTTGTGGAGTTTGACGACACTGCAGACGAGTAGTTGGCTGGACCCCGGGCAGGATCCAGGACCTACGTGGATGGGCTTCGTTTTTCGTTATTTTCTCCGGCTTCTTAAGCCTTGGATTTGTCTGTACTCAGACCCATTTGATTGCTTCCGCTGATGTAATGGATGATATGTTGGGACATGTGTCCTCTGGATGAGTGTTTTGCTATCTCTGCCTTAGTGAAGGCTATTTGCAAACTTATTTCATTCTTTTGTGACTTAGAGACAGTTTGTGCTATCATTTCGTTCAAAGCTGTTGACGTACAGTGCGTGCTTGAATATGAAGTACGTCGACAGTAGTGCCTTAGGTTCCTAGCGGATAGTTTACTTCGACGGTGGGAGCAGGGCTTGTGTTGTCGCGCATAAGCGCAGGCCTACCAGGAAGCTGGGACGTGGGAGCAGGTATGCCCCATAATCCAAGCACCTGACTTCCAGTTCGCGCGAAGAGTATCCTCTAGAAACCGGGGTGCGACAAATGGTATCAGAGCCTGTCTGCCTGTAGGATCCCTTTTTACTGGTCGCAGTTGAGTCTAGAAACTATTTTGTAGCTATATAGGAAAAATGAAGCGTGAGAGTAGGAATTCTGCCATTTTTCTTCTTTCCCCACCCACCCACCCTTTTCTGGTAAGGAAGTGCAACGTTGTTTTCTGTTCTCACCTAAACTTTCAAGTTAGGATTTCACGTGTTTTGGGTTCTCCTTAGTACCTCAGGACTTTTGGTCTCGTTTTCCCGATGTTGCTTCGATATCATATTCTTTTCAACAAACTTATCGTCCGTTGAACCTTGTTGTTGTTTTCCACGTCCTTTTTTTCATCAACCGGAGTCTAATCAAAACCTTTCCCAAACATCTGCAGATGGGTCTCAGCTACTACCCGCAGGTGGTTCGCATGACTCGCTGTGAGAGCACCGACGGTTTTCCGGAGTTGCTGAGAGACATGGTTACCTATCTGGGGTTCCGTTGGGCACCAGAGTACCAGGTCTACGAGCACCAGCGGGAGTTTGACCAGACTTGCTACCGGGCTATCGTCTACATTCTGTCGGATGATGGCAGGAGCATTGCACACCAGTACGAGGCAGTAGGGTCCACAGTGGATATGGCAGTGCAGCAGGCAGCGTACGTGAGTATCACCGTTCTCCGTGCTGACTACTGGGGCTTTGATAAGTCCAGTTTTCGTCACATCCCCCGTGGTTACATCACGGCAGCGGGAGTTCACTTCACTGTCCACCGCGACATGGATACCTACGAGACTGATAGCTCCAGGCTCCAGATCACTGCCCAGTTCGCTAGTCACAGTGATGCCGTTGCTTCCGCACTTTCTCAGGAGTTAGCCTCAGTCAGGGAGCAGCTCCACCTTGCTCTCACTCGTCTGGCGACGTACACCACAGACTTTGTTGGAGACGAGCGCTTCGCACGTGTCGTTCAGCCAGCTGGTCTTCCGTTGCCAGATGCTGGAGGTTACGAGCCGATCAGAGGCCCACTTCTCGACCTCGGAGCTGGTTACACAGGGATTCCCCGCTATGGAGCACAGGGAGAGGACGCTTTCTACTTCACCACACCGAGAGTTGCTCTCAGAGCAGTTCCTATCTACATGGATCGTCGTCATACCTACTTCCGTGGGGTTCCTCCTCACCGTATCTCTCGTCGTACTACTCACCGCCGTCCTGCGTGATGAGCATGGGAGTACCGTTGTATCCATTACTAGCTGTGTCTAGTTTATCCTTTCGTTTTCGAACCATGTATTGGTCTGTTGGATATTCTGATGTATTTGAACTCATGATGTACCTGTTGGTTATCTATTCATGCGTCGGAATAATCTCTCTTTCGGTTGCTGAGTTTATCCCTTCCTATTGTTGTGCTAAAATGCATTTCTGTTCAGGATGCCTCCAACAAGGAACACGCCTGAGCCACCGCCGATCGCTGAGCTCTTGACTCAGATGACTCAGGTCATGGCTCAGATGGTCCAGGTTCAGAACCACCAGAACAACCACCACCAGACTGCTCCAAGGGTCACCATCAAGGACTTCCTCAGTGTGGGTCCCAAGGCTTTCGTGGCAACACGCGAGCCGCTGGATGCTGATGACTGGATCCGTGACGTAGCAAGAGCCCTGGAGATTGCTCATGTTGCGGAAGAGGACAAGGTCAACTATGCTGCTTACCTACTGAAGGGTCAGGCAGCCTCGTGGTGGGAGAACTACCAGGCTATGAGAGCTGGCTATCCTATCACTTGGGGTTGCTTCAAGGATGCCTTCCTGAAGTACCACATCCCCGATGGTCTCATGGAGAGGATGCGTGAAGAGTTTTGCTCGCTGAAGCAGGGCAAGCTCGACGTCATCGGCTACCAGAACGAGTTCAATCGCCTCGCTCGGTATGCTGGAGACGAGGTGTCTACTGAGACCAAGAAGATGGCAAGGTTCCGCCGAGGTTTTAACCCGGAACTGAAGTACGCTCTCACAAACATCAAGTGCAAGGACTTCGTCGAGCTCGTGAACACCGCGCTCAATGAGGAGAATGGGCGCAAGGCGTTCGAAGAGTCGCGCAAGCACTCGCGTGAGGGTGGTTCCTCCTCCAACATGACCACCCCTCCGCAGAAGCGCCGCATCTGGGTGCCAAACAGTGCTGTCACTAGGGCTCCAAATGCCCAAGCTTCTCCAGGCTTTGGTCCCCGCCCACCCAACCCAGCTCAGATGCATGGGCAGAGGTTTCCAGTGGCGCAGCCAAGGCCAGATCCTCCGCGTGTCGTCACTTGCTTCAAGTGCAAGGAGACTGGGCACTACGCAGACAAGTGCACTCAGAGGATGCTGCCTTCTCAACCACCTCGCCCCAACACCAACCAGGCGATGGTCCGCGCTCCTCCGCATAAGGCCTTCAACGCCAACAACAGGCCTGTTGGGAGGACCGCAAGGGTGAACCACGTCAAGGTTGACACAGCTGAGGAATCTGCCGACGTTGTTCTCGGTACATTACCCGTAAACTCTAACCCAGCTAAAGTGTTGTTTGATACCGGAGCATCGCATTCGTTCGTGTCAAAGATCTTTGCTACAGCAGTTAAACTACCTTTTGTTGGTTTGGGTTCCCCGCTAGTAGTAAACTCCCCTGGAGCAACTATGCAAACTTCCAAGATCAGTCATGAGAATCAGATCTTAATTGGAGGTCACATATTCCTTGCTTCCCTCATCCTGCTTGGAAATTCAGACATTGATGTCATCCTTGGCATGGATTGGTTGAAGGCCAATAAAGCTACAATTGACTGTGCTAAGAAGTCAATAACTCTGTTCCACCCTTCCGGCCAGATAGTCTATTCTCCGAAGGAATCAAGTTCTGTTCAGTTGTACACCCTGGATGCTAAACCTCTACCTCTGCTTGAGAATGTTCCGGTGGTTTGTGAATTCCATGACGTCTTTCCAGAAGAGTTGCCAGGGATGCCTCCGGACAGAGCAGTTGAGTTCGTGATCGAGCTTGAGCCAGGTACTGCTCCAATCTCTAAGCATCCATATAAGATAGCTCCTCCTGAACTGAAATTGTTGAAGGAGCAAATCGATATGTATATGGACAAAGGTTTCATTCAGCCTAGTTCCTCCGCTTGGGGTTGCCCAACTCTGTTTGTTGCCAAGAAGGATCAAACAAAAAGACTCGTGGTTGACTATCGTCCTCTCAACGAGAAAACCATCAAGAACAAGTATCCACTTCCTCGTATCGATGATCTTTTTGATCAACTAGCTGGAGCCTCAATATTCTCAAAGTTGGACTTGAGGATGGGGTACCATCAGATAAAGATCAGAAAGGAAGATATTCCTAAGACAGCTTTCACCACTCGCTACGGTCTATATGAATACACCGTCATGTCCTTTGGTCTCACCAATGCACCGGCGACCTTCTCACGACTGATGAATTCTGTCTTCCATGAATACCTCGACAAGTTCGTTGTGGTATATCTTGATGACATCCTAGTCTACTCAAAATCCGAGGAGGAGCATGGAGAACATCTTCGTCTCACTCTCATGAAACTCCGCGAGCATCGTCTATATGCCAAATACTCCAAATGTGAGTTCTGGATTCCAGAAGTTGCATATCTTGGTCATATCATCTCTGCCAAAGGCATAGCCATTGACCCGGAAAAGGTTAAGGCAATTGTTGATTGGAAACCCCCTAAGACGGTGAAGCAAGTTAGAAGCTTTCTTGGCTTGGCTAGCTATTGCCGTCGTTTCGTCCAAAACTTTTCCAAGATTGCCAAACCTCTCACTGATCTCACAAAGAAGGACAAAAAGTTCGTTTGGACTCCACAATGTGATGAGAGTTTCAACCTCCTGAAGACTAAACTCACTTCCACACCTGTTCTAGTTGGCCCAGACACTACCAAACCTTTCCAGATATTCTGCGATGCATCTCTTCAAGGTCTAGGAGCAGTTCTTATGCAAGAACGTCAAGTTGTGGCTTATGCTTCACGTCAGTTGAACCCACATGAGCAAAACTATCCCACTCATGATCTTGAACTTGCAGCAGTTGTGTTTGCCCTCAAGAAATGGAGACAATACTTGTTGGGTAACAAAACTGAGATCTTTTCCGATCATAAGAGTCTGAAATACATCTTCACTCAGCCAGATCTGAACCTCAGGCAAAGGAGATGGATTGAGAAGATTAAAGACTTTGATCTCACCATTTCTTACACTCCAGGCAAGGCTAATGTTATGGCCGATGCTCTCAGTCGCAAATCCTATTGCAATAATCTCATGATCATGGAAAGCCAACCTCCACTTCATGAAGAATTCCAGAAGCTGAACCTTGGTCTTGTTCCTCAAGGCTATCTTGCTAGCTTGACAGCCAGTCCAACTCTCGAGGACAAGATTCGTTCTGAACAACTTCGTGATAATGAAATCAAGAAGATGGTAGAGCAAATCAAAGAGGGCAGTGATAAGTTCAAGTCCTTCTATATTGATGACAAAGGAACTGTGTTCTTTGAAGGACGCATTGCAGTTCCTCAGGTTCAAAGTCTCAAGGATATCATTCTCAAGGAGGCTCATGAAACTCCCCTATCCATTCACCCTGGAAGTACAAAGATGTACCAGGATCTCAAGACTCTGTATTGGTGGTCTGGCATGAAACGTGAAATTGCTCAATACGTTTCTGAATGCGACGTTTGTCAACGTGTTAAGGCAGTCCATCAGAAGACAGCAGGTCTACTCCAACCTCTGAAAATTCCTGAGTGGAAGTGGGACATGATTGAAATGGACTTCGTTACTGGGTTTCCAAAGTCCAAGAAGGGCAACGATGCAATCTTCGTTGTTATTGATCGTCTCACTAAGGTTGCTCACTTCTATGCTGTAAAGGAAACTATCTCAGCTAGCCAGTTAGCAGAGCTCTACACAGCAAAGATTGTTCCCCTTCATGGTGTTCCATTGGAAATAAGCTCAGACCGTGGAAGTATCTTCACTTCTCATTTCTGGAAGAGCTTTCAAGAAGCATTGGGCACCAAACTTCTGTTCAGCACAGCTTACCACCCTCAGTCTCAGGGGCAAGTCGAAAGAGTCAATCAGATTCTCGAGGATATGCTCAGAGCATGTGGTCTCTCCTTTGGCATGAAATGGGAGGATTGCCTTCCATATGCGGAATTCTCCTACAACAACAGCTACCAGGCAAGCCTAGGCATGGCACCATTTGAGGCACTGTATGGTCGCAGATGCAGGAGTCCAATCAATTGGTCTGGAGCTGGTGAACGTTCACTTTTAGGCCCTGACATTGTTAAGGAAGCCGAGGAGAAAGTTCGTATCATTCGTGACAATCTCAGGATTGCTCAATCTCGTCAGAAGAGCTATTATGATAGCAAGCACAGGGATATGGTCTATGCACCTGGTGACAAGGCATATCTCCGTGTAACTCCCCTCAGAGGAACTCATCGTTTCGGTGTGAAAGGAAAGCTTGCACCAAGATACATTGGCCCTTTCAACATCCTCTCAAGACGTGCAGAGAATGCTTATCGTCTTGAACTTCCAGAAAAGCTATCAAAAGTGCACGATGTGTTCCACGTGTCACAACTCAAGAAGTGTTTCAAAGATCCAGATCGTGCAGTTGATCATGATTCCATTGAACTGCAAGATGATCTATCTTATGAGGAGCACCCTGTTCGAATTCTCGATGAGACCGAGCGTAAGACTCGCAACAAGAGCACCAAGTTCTTGAAAGTCCAATGGTCGCATCATTCTGATAAAGAGGCAACGTGGGAGACCGAAGAGGATCTTCGCAAGAAGTATCCGGACCTGTTCATTTCTCAGTAGGGAATCTCGGGGCGCGATTCCTTCAAGGGGGGGCGTTTTGTAACATCCAAGTATGAAAACCCTTAGTTGTTTTACTTGTTGTTTTTATTTAAGCAATGCATCATATCATCATCCTCATATTTATTTCTGTTTGCATTGTTTTCATATGAAATTTAAACTTGTTATCAACTTCTGTTTTCACACTTGTCTGTTACAACCTTTCAAATAAAGAAGTGCAAACTAAAAACCTCTTTTGTTTCCAAGCAATCCATTATAATTCACCTTTTAAGTTGTTGCTAAAATCAATTGCTCAATTTAATCAATTATTTCCAAGTCTTTCCCAAACTCAAAACAATTCTCAAATCATCAAATTTTTTAATCCATGAAGTGATCACAACTTGGTATTCTTTAAAACATTCTAAACCATAGGGGAAACCCTATTGAAAATAACTTATTTTCTAAATATTAAGTGCTATGGCAAAATTCAATTATTTTGGTTCAATTTCAAAACAGCAATCCAACATTTGGAATTTTGAAAACTAAAACTGCCAGGTGGTTTCTTTCCACCTAAGAAACTTATCTAATTTTTTCCAAATTTTTATCTACACCAAAACCTATCTATTTTATCCAAAAGCATTGGCTACAAAAAAAAACAGCACATCTCATATTACAAAAGACAAAAAAAAAAAAAAAACGTTTAGGTGGGGAAGAAGGCCCAGCCCACCGTGTTGGCCCGATACCCCCCATCTCCTACCTCCGTACAGGAGGGTGACGCCATGGAGACAGCGACAGGCTCCTCTCCCTCCACCACTCGATCCACCTCCCCCTCCTCTATATCTTCCCCTCTCCCCTCCCGAGCCAAACCCTAACCCTAACACGCATCTTCCCCCTCCTATCTCTCCAGCCGCCGCCGCCTCGAGGGAGGACTCCCTCCTCTGCTGGTGCCACGGCCGCCGGCCGCCGGCGCACCTCGCCGCCGCGTCCGCCCGTCTCCGGCCGTCCCGAGTACCCCCACGCGAAGCCGGTACCACCTCCTTTCCATTCCCCTAACTTCCCTCTCCTTTCCCCTGCGAATTGGTCATCAAATTCTTCCATGAAGATCACCTCGGGTGCCTCTGTTCGTTCATGTCTGTAACCTGCTGCAGCACGTACGCTTGCAGGTTCAGGGAACATCTCGTTGGCAGAGATTAAAACCCAAACCGCACCTCATCCATCAACATCCGCAGCGACATCCTACTGGTTCCAGCGGCGCGCAGTGAAGCCAAAGGTCTCGAGGTCGAATCCCCAAACCCCCACCCCTTTTCTGTCTATTTATTTCGAGTTGGTGCACTGCAGTTCTGAACAATAACCACCCCGAGGCCCCCTTCCTAGCACCAAAGTTTAGCCATCCCACTGGTTAGCCCCTGGATGCAGGAAGCAGGAGGTGAGGGGTTCGAGTCCCCCCTCCTGCAATATTACCCAAACTTTTTCTTTCAATTGTTTTGGTACAGCCACTTGTTGGAAATCACACCTAAGCCCCTGGGCCTTATTTCTAACCCCTGAAATAATTATTTCTAAGTCCCCAGATCCATAAAAATGGCAGATTTGCCCTATATTTTGTAAATTGCATAACTAAATCATCCTAAATCCAAATCCAACATTTTTGATATGTTTTCAATACCAAATTAAATGTTCTATCCAAATATAAAATTTGTTTACTGTTTTGAATATTTTAAATTGGTGCAAAATTTGAATTCTTGTCAAATTCCCTTAAATTTGCAAAATTCATAACTTGTTCATAAAAATTCCAAATTTCACAAACCAAATATGTTTTTCAATCAACTTTTCATGTACTTTCCAAATATAAATTTTGTTTTCTGGTTTGAATAATTTAAATTGCCTAAACAATTTAAATCTTGTTTAATGCAATTAAAAATTGTTTAATATTGTTTAATTCATAATTAATTAATCCAAAGTCCAATTTCAAAATGTGAAACATGTAATCCAACTAAAATTTGATAACCTCTTCAAATTTCAACTTTGTTATTTGTTTTGCACCCTTTAACTTGATGAAAACAATCACTACTTGTTTAACACCATTAAGTAACAATAATTTCCAAACTTGTTAATGTTTTCTAAAATGGTTAACTATCATTCCAATTGCATTTAAATTGTTATCTTCTTGTTATTCATCATGCATGCATCATGCTAACTCACCAACACCTGATGCTTAGTGATAGAACAATTAATTCAACTCTAAAACATGGGCTTCCATATGCAACCTTTGCATATGGAATCATTTAAACTTGTGTTTCATATCAAGTAGTTTACTTTGGTGCATCTATTGAACATGACATGCATCATCCCATGTTTGTGCACATATGCCATGTATTGATTGTCGTCTTCCTTCGTTGTTGTTTTGCTTCTTCTCGGTTAGACGACGACGTTGGTACCGACGAGCCTTACGACACCACTACTCAGGACCTAGCCCAGTACGAGACTGAGCTGCCAGGCAAGTTATCACTCACATGAATCATCGAGTTCTCTTCCACACTTGTTGTCGATACTATTCTGTTGTCTACTATTGCTAGCCCTATGTATCGTTGCTATTCTCCGAACCCATCACATGATTCCCTGAACCAATGATATTGCCTCACCTCCATACCCACAACCTTTTGTTTGTGCCTGTTCTCATCTAGCATGCTTAGGGTTGCTTTTGCTCGAGCCTGTTGTCGGTTACTTCTTTTATTATCGTGCTATTATTATCTGTTATCGTTCCGGGGGCTCGATGTTAATCAATCAATCCTGTTAATGCTGCTGTTAATAATAATTTGATGATAAGGCACCGGCAGGAGGCCCTTTGTGGTTTTGAGGCCTGCTAGTGTCGACCCTAATAGGAAAAGGGTCTTGTCTACTGATCCATGATGAGCGCACTACCCGCATGTGGGAAGCGAGTATGGGCGCCCCCCTCAACTTGACTCGATTCGCATCTCGTCCAAATCGCCGTACTAGTTCGGGCTTTCCATTTGCTGCATCATATGCAGGTACGAACCCGAGGCCAGGGTGGAACTTTTGTAGTCGGCATTTAGGGCGGCGTGGTCTTCCAGTGCTATGAGGGTCCTCCTTTTCTTCGGGGGGCTCGATTAGCCGCGCACGCACAGCACGCGGTGCTTTGGGCTTGATGCGAAGAACAGTTGGTTGTGTTGAGTGTCTCGCTTGGTGGGTTTGATTCCCATCTGGCGGGATATTCTTACGTGTACGGTTACTATGGTGCACCCCTGCAGGGATAAATCTTCTCGAGAAGCCGTGTTTTCCGCGGTTATGGATTACTTGGTGAAAGTACTGGCTAACAAGTACTCAGGACAACTTAAACATAATGATAACCATGTTTCACCCAATGACTAATAACTTGACTAGTAATAGGTTATTCACACAATAACTTGTTTCACCTTATTACAACGGTGTGAGTTATCCTCGGATTGCTTCTTCGGATAAGGGGCGAGATCCAGGATGGGTTTGTTTGAAGTTATCTTTCAGTTGGTTACAATTCCTCGATCTTATCTTTTCTATTAGCCGGACACAAGTAGTTATCTCTGTAGTTGGTTAGAGCAGCCCGCTGCAGCTTTTATTATACCTATCTTCTTCCGTTGATCCCAAGCATCAATGCTTGTGTTGACGGGTAACTCCTTGATGAAGTGTGAGTCTTGCTTGCCAGTACTTGGATGTACTGACCCCGTTGGGGCTGTGGTTTACGCAGAGTACGACTACGGCTACGATGATCACCAGGATGGCTACTTTGTGGAGTTTGACGACACTGCAGACGAGTAGTTGGCTGGACCCCGGGCAGGATCCAGGACCTACGTGGATGGGCTTCGTTTTTCGTTATTTTCTCCGGCTTCTTAAGCCTTGGATTTGTCTGTACTCAGACCCATTTGATTGCTTCCGCTGATGTAATGGATGATATGTTGGGACATGTGTCCTCTGGATGAGTGTTTTGCTATCTCTGCCTTAGTGAAGGCTATTTGCAAACTTATTTCATTCTTTTGTGTCTTAGAGACAGTTTGTGCTATCATTTCGTTCAAAGCTGTTGACGTACAGTGCGTGCTTGAATATGAAGTACGTCGACAGTAGTGCCTTAGGTTCCTAGCGGATAGTTTACTTCGACGGTGGGAGCAGGGCTTGTGTTGTCGCGCATAAGCGCAGGCCTACCAGGAAGCTGGGACGTGGGAGCAGGTATGCCCCATAATCCAAGCACCTGACTTCCAGTTCGTGCGAAGAGTATCCTCTAGAAACCGGGGTGCGACATTCGTGCTTCACGCTATGCGAGAAGGAGATCGACCAATTCTTCAAGTGCCTCCTTGGAGTCAAATTTCCTTACGGTTATGCGGGGAAGATAAGCAGATACCTAGACGTACCAAAGCAGAAGTTCAGCGGAATGAAGTCTCACGACTGTCACGTGATGATGACGCAGATACTTCCAGTTGCAATTCGAGGGATAATGGACGAGCACGTCCGCGAAACGTTGTTTGGACTCTGCAACTTTTTTGACGTCATCTCTCGAAAGTCGATTGGCGTGAAGAAACTCGCAAGGCTACAGGAAGAGATCGTGGTGATACTATGCGAGCTTGAGATATACTTCCCGCCAGCATTCTTCGACGTTATGGTGCATCTCCTTGTCCATGTCGTGGATGATATCATCCAGCTCGGGCCGCCGTTTTTACACTCCATGATGGCGTTCGAAAGGATGAATGGTTCCATCAAAGGATACGTCCGCAACAGGGCCCGTCCAGACGCAAGCATTGCCAAGGGCTTTCTGACAGAGGAGTGCATCTCTTTCTGCACGAATTTTCTAGACAAAGATGAGAACCCTGGTCTGCCCGTAAACAGGCACTTTGGCAGGCTCGGTGGATGGGGACACCGCGAGGGCCAGCGCGAAATGAATGTCGACTTTCAGGGCCGACGCAACGACTTTGACAGAGCAAACCTAGTCGCGCTACAACATCTAACAGTGGTCGATCCTTGGTTGGAAAAGCACAAATTGCTAATCGCGAAGTATTACAGTGACCGGGGACAACATAGGACCGAAGCAGAAATAATCAGAGAGCACAACATCCATTTCACAAGGCCCCGCACATAACCTCATGACATATCAGGCATACGATATCAATGGTTACACATTCTACACGGCAAATAAGGACCGGAACTGCGAATACCAGAACTCGGGGGTAACGATGGAATCATTAACAGGTGACGTCAAAGAAAGATACTATGGTAGGATCGACGAGATATGGGAACTCGACTACTGCGGAGAGAAGGTGCCAACGTTCCGTGTCACATGGGCAAAGAGCGTCAGGATAGAAGGACAATATTTCACCACCATGGTGATACCTGAAGCCAAATCCGGCACGAATGTCACCGCAAAAAATGAGCCATGGGTCTTGGCTAACAAAGTGGACCAATGCTTCTTCATTACTGACCCGACAAGGCCTAGCCGTGTTGTCGTGCGGAGAGGCAAAAGAAACATCATCGGAATGGATGGAGTAGCCAACGAGCAAGACTTTGACCAGTACGGCGACCCGAAAATGGAAGATGACAATGACGATGGAACGAAATACACAACAAGAAGAAGCAGGACAACGCTACCTACAGGTCGCCCATTCCACCGAAGAAGTCACGGTGTTCCAGGACTGAATTACTCAACCGCGACAAAGAAGGGAAAGAAAATTGTAAAACGCTAGCTAGAGCTACAAGAATCATTATGTTGCCGTGTGTGTGCATGAATTCGACAAAATTAAGATGATGTAATAAGAATATTTGAGATTTTATGACATCTAAATTAATCAACACTTTATTTGAGATTTTGCAAATTTCATTATATTTACATCTATGTTGATCTACTATAATTTGCTATGTATATATTTATTTATATATTGATTTATTTTGAATCATTTTGTAAGAAATAAAAAATAAAAAAATTTGGGGGTGGACAGGAGTCGAACCCTGGTGGGAGGCTAGGCAGGAATGGCACTAGCCACTGGGATAAGTATCAGCTGTTGATAACTACCCACGCGCAGTTCTTTTATCTAGATACAACCGATAGGCGTGGCGCACCTCCCTCTTGTGCGCCACAGTTTGCTTAAGCGCGACGCACTGCTCGTTGGCACGTCACGAATAGCTTACGCGCGACGCGCGGATTTTTGGTGCGCCACGGTTACTTAACGCGCGACGCACCTCACCTCGGTGCGTCACCGCTATCCTCTTCTATAGCACGTACACGGGCCGTTCCCCTCTGCTTCTTCCTCTTCTCCAATCTCGATCTGGAAAACCGTCGCCTCCGCACGATCGCCGCCACCGTCCCCTCTGTCTCCATCGATCGCCGCCACCGTCCCCTCCCGTCCACCACCGCTGCCCTAGCCACCGTCCCCTCCCGTCCGCCACCGCTGCCCTCTCGCCCTAGCCACACCGCACGCCCACCGCTGCCCTAGCCACCGCTGCCGCCGTCCACGACAAGGAGGAGGAGGGGAGTCGCGCCGCCGTCCACGACAAGGAGGAGGACGAGGAGCCGCGCCGCCATCCACCTACAGGAGCGCCAAGGCCTCCGTCTTCCACGACGCCGTGGTGCAGCTGCAGGACCGCCAAGGCCGACGGCTTCTTCCCCTTCCACGACGCCGTGTGCAGCTGCGTGAACGACTACAGCGAGCCCTAGGTAAGACCCCTCCTCCTCCCTCCCGCTTTGCTCTGTTCCTGCTTGCCCTGTTCTTGTTCATGCTTGCCCTGTTCTTGTTCTTGTATCATCTCTTACCTCTGTCAATATGTGAACTGAATTCGTGTATAAACGGTAGTATTGTTGTATTCGTGTAGGAGTGTTGCTGAATTTTGTACTGTTAAATTGTTCACTGGATTTTGGTTTTGGTAACTGAATTTTGTTACTGTTGACTGCATTTTTGTAGTGGTAATTGTATTTTAAAGTGTTGGATTGTTCTCTAAATGTTGTTCACTGAATTATAGTGGTAAATACATTTTTATTGTGTTAACTGATGTTTATTTTGTTAACTGAATTTTGTTCACTGAATTTTAGTTCTGTTAACTGAATATTGCTTGTGCTAAATGAATTTTGTTTTTGTTAACTGAATATTGTTTGTGCTAACTAGTGTAAACTGAATATTGCTTGTGCTAAATGAATTTTGTTTTTGTTAACTGAATATTGTTTGTGCTAACTAGTGTAAACTAAATAATGGTGGTGTTAACTGAATTTAGCTTCTGTTAACTGAATTTTGTAGTGTTCTCTTGTTAACTGAATTTAGCTTCTGTTAACTGAATTTTGTAGTGTTCTCTTGCCCCTAGGATCTAAACTGACTCTACCATTTTTTTGCTGAATTATGCCTGTTGTTAGTTTTGCATGCTGCTATAGTGACAAGAGGCTCTACCATTTCTCTTGAATTATGCCTGTGAAATTCATTTCTGGCATCTCTATTTTTTCAGCAGTTGTGGTATCTTGACTTAACAATCATGTGCTAGATGTGCTTGTTAACTTGATTAAGCCTCTGGCCAGTGATGCAAAGCCTCTGGCCAGTTCCTCTTGTTGGTGTTCATCTGATAAGAACACCAATTTCTGGCATCTCTATTTTTTGTACTATCCATTTCCTCTTGTTGGTGTTCATCTGATAAGAACAATTGCTTCCATCTTGATTAAATAAGCCTGAGGCCCAAGTTTAAATAAGAACAAATGATGTTGCTTGTTGTTGAAAAAATGATGTTGCTCCTCAGCCCTGCTCCCCCACTAGTTCAAAAATGATGTTGCTTGTTGAAAAATGCTGCTGCTTTTGTTTGCTGCTTGTTCCTGAGAATTTGCTACTGATGTTACTTATCATATCCAATCTATATGCTGCTGGTTGTTGTTGCTGCTAAGTTGTTTCCATGATGTTCATGAGAAATTGCTGCTGCTAGGCTATGTTTGTTTGGCAGGTACTGGTGTTGGTACTGGTAATATAGTTTTGATGGATAAAAAATGATCTTCTAGGACTGGTGCTGGTGTTGTAGGACTGGTGCTGGTACTGGTGTTGGATAAAATTTTGCAGATAATAAAAATTGTGCTGGTGTTGGCCTAAAGAATCTGTCCGGCCATCGAGCCGTTTAAAACTTTGCAGGGAATTCAAATAATGAGTTGCCCATTTTCGCCGAAATGTTGATTAATTTCCGTTTCGGCGAGAATCGGACACTCTAGTGTTAGAAAATTAGCAAAGGTCATGCCGAAATTTTCCCGTGAATTTAGGACTTAGCCGTTTTCCCGTGATCGAGTAGTATGTCGATTTTTTGTTTCCATTAGATTAACCAATAATTTCCCCCTTCAGAACATGGCACACAACGACGAGGCCGGCGGTTCTAAGCCGTTCTGGCAAATCACCGATGAAGAAGATGAGCAATACGACCCGACGGCGGATGCCTGGGCTGACGCGGACACTAGCGGTGGCGAGGAGGATGACGGCACGACTAGTGGCGCCGCCGGTGATACCACTAGTGGCGCCGCCGGCGGAAATGACACCACTGATGCCGGCGGTCAGACAGATGGTGGTAGCAAAGCCAAGAAGAAGAGGACGGCAACGAGAAAACGGAAAGGTAACACTCTCCGCACCTACCGTGAAGAGATCACGGAAATTGATAGCTCTGGGTATCCAGTCGCGCCCGAGGCGGTGGTCAGAGGATTCGGCAACCAAATTGGTTGCATTGTCCGGGACACTGTCAGGATCTTAACCGATGATCTAAGGAAAAAAGAGAATGCACATTATCGGGTTATTCTCTTTAGAAAGCTGCACGGACGATACTTGTACCCGCATCCGCCAGACGAGCCGTTTAAGTACAATAACGACAATCTGGCGGGGAATAAGGTCAACCACTGCGCCATTGGTAAGATGAACACCGCCTTGGCCAACTGGAAACACCGGGTGAAGGTTAAGGTCATGGACAGCAAAAATAGCTTGGAGGATGTTTTAGCGACTGAGCCGAGAATCACCGAAGCTGAACTCCGGGACTTCAAGGTAATTTGCGAGAGCGAAGTCGCCAGAGCTAACTCTGGTTGGGGGCAGAGGATGCGGAAGTTGAACATTGGTACCCACAAACTGGGATGCGGCGATTACAGAGCGGCGATTCCCAATTGGGAGAAGGAGGACGCCAAACGTGCAGAACAGGGCATCCCTGACCCTCTCGCAAAGTACTCGCCGCGGACAAAAAACTTCATCAGGGCCCGGTTTAAATATGACCCGGTAGCTAATTAGTATACTACCGATGATGAGAAGGTGAAGACGTTGTATGACAACTTGGTAAGTAAATACACCACCCTAGTTAGTTTGCTCTCGACGATCTAGTCGATTGCATTATATTGTACTGGTGGAATTCTAAACGGTTCACGCTAATTGTGCAGAACTTAGAAATCGATAGTGCTCGAACCTCGTCGGACATGCCGAGGCTGCACGGCCCGTGGGACGACACTTTAAATAGGGCGGTGAACGTGACGCAGGGGAAGGAAAAGCACAAAAGGCCGTCAGGTGGCCGAGTTTGTGGCCTGGGCACGACGACGAAGCTCAGAGAGTACTTCAAGGAGCCCAGGGAGGCGAGAAGGAATAGAAAGAGGACCATCGAAGACATCCAACGTGATGAAGCCCGCGATCGCGAGATTGCAGACCTCAAGGCCAAAGTTGCCGATATTCCTAATATTGTCAAAACAGCTTTGGCAGAACAAATGGGCAACGTTTTGCCTACCATCTACGATACGGTTACTCGATGGAATGACGGAGGTCGAGTGGGGCCGTGCCCGGTGCCTAGCATGCAGGGCAGCAACTCAAGAGACTTGTCCAGAGTCTCGCCGGCCAACGCCACGATGGCGGACCCACTGGTGACTCCGCCCGCCTACACCACGGCGCCGATAGTGACTCCGCCCGCCTCTACCCACCTGACCATCCGTTGCACGCCCACAGTGGGCGGTCCTCCGCCGAATGAAGAGCGTGCACCAACGAACAGCCGCCGCCTGACCATCCGTTGCACGCCCACAGTGGGCGGTCCTCGGCCGAATGAAGAGCGTGCACCAACGAACAACCGCCGCCTGGCCATCGGTTGCACGCCCGCCGCCGGTACTCCCTCGCCAGTCAACAGTAGCACGCCCGCCGCCGTCGTTGGCCCCTCGCCACTAGAGGAGCTCGACGCCCTCGCCAGCCAGGTAAATAGTTAAGCGTTGGAGCGTCGATCTTCCTTTGCCTTAGACTGGCCTCTCTGACGCCCTGCATGTTTTCCGCAGAACGACGACGTTCCATGCACTCTCTTACACACAGTGGACGGCGTGTTGAAGGATGTTGCTGTGGGTATGATCGTTCAACCTTCAACCCGCAGGTTCCACAACAGGCCGATGCGCGAAGACGTATATAGAGTTCGAGTGCTTCGGGTGCTGGCGGGCTACGACGACTTGTTGCCTCCCATTCAACCCTGCCAAGAAGAAGATGACCCCGATACCCTGACGCTGCTCCAGTGCATGCCTTGGAACATGGAATGGCCGAAGAGCCAGATTCGCCTGGGGAAGAGGGGCGCCACCCCGCGGACATCGCCTCTAGAACTACCGGCGCGAGGCACCACCTCGAAGACAACCCCTCTAGAAGCTCCGGAGCGGAGCCATGGCAAGACCGTCGCCGCGCCGTCGCCTACCCGTGACATGGAGATGGCACAAGACCAGGAGAATGACCTTGATCTTGATGCCATGGATTTCATCGTTGATGACTTTGATGGTGGAGATTACGTTGCTCCTCCTCCAGAAGAGCCCTACCATAGCACGGAGGCTCGTGGTGAGGCTCCTCCTGCGGATAAATCGAATTGCAAGCGTCTCTTCGGTTCTCAGGAAGACACGGCTCCAGATGTCGGCCCCTGCACCGAGACTCAGAAAAGTGCGAAGGGAGGAGTTATTTTCAGCCCTAGCACAATCCGTAAGGCGGCTAATGAGGAGATTGAGAAGGAGGTCATTCCGAAAGCGACGAAGGCGCGGAAAAGAGGACCTAGATCCAAGGCCGCAAAGTCCGCGAGCCAGCCTGCTAAGATGCCGCTCCGTGTGCAGGACGGCCCACCTACATCTAAGCATACGAAGATGCATGTGATTGGTCAGCCTATGCTTAGCCAGAGCAAGCTCAAGGCCGCAAGTGGGGATATGCGGAGTTTGCATGACAGCATTCTTTTTCTTGAACCGCGTCTTCTTGAATCCAAGGATCCATCATACCCGGTTTTCATTGCCATGGTGCCAAAGGACTTGGGCTTCGTCGAGTCAACCGGCGCGGATAGAATAATACTGCGGTTTTCGGACATCTTCGATATGTTCCATAGCAATCCGCTGCACTACTCCATGATCCGCCTATACTCGCTCAGTCTGGCGGTGCAAGTCATCAGGGATAATACACCGGGCATCGCGATAGCGGACCCCTTCTACATGCGCCACGACGTGTTGTGCGGCGTTGGGAACCAGGTAGTCGCGTCGACATATCTCCGGGACTTCATGCTGGCGAACCAGACCAAGGATTACATCCTCGTGCCTTACTTTGCCGGGTAAGTCAATATTATTAGCCGAATCGAAAGTGATTTTCTTTAGATTTTCATCGCTCCTTTCCAACACTTTGTTTGGATTGTTCCGCGCAGATATACACAATGCACACTCATCTGCATTTGTATCAGTCATTCGCATGCCACGTATCTCGACTCAGGGAGTGCGGTGAAGAAAGACTACTCCAACGTGAAGAAAGTTTTGGATAATGCTCTCACCGGCTACCACGCAAGGGGGGGCAAAATCACTAGGGAGAAGGTCGTTCAGGGCGCTCGGGTGTTCACCCACACGACGACTTTCGCGTGCGTCAAGCAGCCGGCGGGCAGTAACCGAGACACCTACTATGTCCTCCATCATATGCGGGCGTATGTACGGGATCAACAGTTCCTTACCCTGCCTAGTCAAGTCCAACAATGGGCCTCCCGCTTGTCGATGGTCGGCGATGACAAGGTTAGAGAAGAGATATATGATATCCAGAAGTGCTTTGCCACGAAAATCGTTCATGAAGTGGTGAACAAGAGTGGGACATTCTACTGCCGGTTCAACTTGCCGAACCGCGACATAGATACCTACCTAGCAACTGCCTGTGACGACAGGCCCTTCATCACTCCGGAGGGCTGTCCCGTTGTAATCCCTGGGAGGATGAGTCAGAAGGAGTGAGAACTATTGTAAGGCTTGCTACATTTTCCGAAAATAGTCGAACTCAATCGTTAGGGTTATGAATCGTCCATCGTGTGACAGATGCTTTATTATGTTAATGCTTAATTATCTTTCTTTTCATTATTGCGGTCTTACTTGTGATGGTCGTTCGAGCTTTTGAATAAGTAAATGCCGATGATTAAAAGAGTTGGTTCACACTCAGATGGCCTAGGCGGTCCGTTGCGCCTTGTGATTTTCACAAAGTTAGGATCTTGTGCATCCCACTTGGCGCAGCGGCACCGCCTACGGCCGCTTGTATGTGTCCACCCTAAATATGAGGCACACATCGTTACGGTTATGAATCGTCCATTCTGTAACTGATGCTCAATTATGTCAATGCTTGATTATCTTGCATTTTATTATTGCGGTCCTACTTGTGATGGTCGTTCGATCTTTTGAATAAGTAAATGCCGATGATTAAAAGAGTTGGTTCACACTCAGATGGCCGAGGTGGTCAGCTGCGCCTTGTGATTTTCACAAAGTTAGGATCTTGTGCATCCCACTTGACGCAGCTGCACCACTTCGGCGGCTTGTATGTGTCCACTCTAAATATGAGGCACACATCGTTACGGTTATGAATCGTACATGGCTTGATTATCTTACTTTTTATTATTGCAGTTTTACTTTGTGATGTTCGTTTGATCTTTTGTGTTTGTGTTTGTGTTTAAAAGATGATCATCTTGTTCCTTTGTGTTTAACTTTCATCTTGTTTATGTCATATTTCTCCACTTACTACTATTGCAGACATGTTTAAAACTATTGTTTTTGTTTTTCTTTCTTGTCATTACAGATGCCGAGGTGCTACGTGGTGTTTAGAGGCAGGGTTCCAGGAGTCTACGATCACTGGGAAGACTGCTTCGAGCAGGTGAACAAGTTCAAAGGGAATGCCTACAAATCCTACAACACAAGAGTGGCGGCGGAAGCTAGGTGGTTCATCCATCTCGAGGAGGAACAGAAGAAGATCAAGAAGAACAACAACAAGTGGATGAAGACCATCGCAGCCGCTCTTGTCGCCGTCGCCTCGCTCGTCATGCTATGGTTCCTAGCTAGATGATTAGGTTATCGGCGACTAGATAGGTCACTTGTCCCGATGATGAAGCATCATCAATCGATGTAATCGGTCCTGATGATTAACCGTGTGATGTAGGTCACTTGTATCTATTTGACTATGATAAACACTTTGTATTCATAATCAACGGTTTGATGTAGCTATTAGGAATTCAAGCAGTATGATCAACTATGATATATAACTTGTTTGTCAAAGAACTGTTTTGATACATTTTGTCTACTGATATTTCTCTGTATTTGAGCTGTATATACCTGTATAAATACGGTACTGCGTATTTTAAAAAAATACAGCATAGTATAGCCGTGACGCACCAAAAAAGGTACCCGTGACGCACCTGGTAGAATAGCCGTGACGCGCCAGAGTGGAGACCCGTGGCGCACCAGCGAACTTAGCCGTGGAGGCATTAGCTTACCCGTGACGCACCTCTATTCATAGCCGTGGCGCACCTACATAGTTAGGCGTGACGCGCCAAGAAGTAGCCGCGGCGCACCAGGCCCGTGCGTCACGGGTATAGATAGGCGCGGCGCACCAGGCCCGTGCGTCACGGCTAAACCCATAGGCGCGGCGTGCTAGCCGTGACGCGCCCAGGTGCGTCACGGATAGGCAAAAAGGTGCGTCACGGGTAAGCTTTTCCCTAGTAGTGATCAAGAAAGATAGCTTACCCCGCGTTCACCACAAAGTCTGGTGGAAGGTCATTGCTAGACCCGGAGGAGGCTGTCAAGGGGTCCGAAAGTGAGACCCGGAATTATCCAGCTAGTGGATGATTGGGAGAAGGATGTTTTTGAGGAGAATTGGAAGGATGGGTCTGGGGAATACCGGCACGGCGAGCTGGGGACGAAGGGATACCCGGGTTGAGAGGGTCATCACCCGGGGAGTTCCGGGTTACCCTGCGCTTGACTGGAGCGGGTTCCTTCAAGTGTGGCGAACCGGACAAGTGTTGGTTAAGCTCGCACATGTTAGCATATGAATATGGCTTGGAGGCAATAGAAGAGTAAGGAACCTTGAATACAACTGTCTGGGCCTTCCTCTTGGTCCCAACATGAACGTCCGGCTCAGCTTCGCTTTCGTCGGATTGGGTCTCCTCCTTGTCCTCCAGTCCTGGGAAACATAGCATATTGTCGGAAAATTGAAACAAGCTGGGATAAAGGTTAACAGAAAAGAAAATGAGTAAGACTTGGACGTTACCCTCGTCTGTATCAACCGGCTCCTCGTCCTCTTCCGAGTTTTCGGAAGGAGGGGGGTCTCAATCTTCCAGAAAGCGCTATCTTGCTGAGATAAAGGTACAGTGTTAAAAGTTAGTGGTTATGCCAGAAAAATGTCAGTCGGATAAAGAGTAAGGGCCGGATCTTACCGCTGGAGCCAGGTTATCCCGCGTGTAGGGGTCCAGGCCGGCTATAGTACGGATCACCTCCATTGTCGTGGGATAATCACGGCAGATGTTACCAGGGGTAACTGATCTTGGGGCAAGTCGACACAGGCGTTCGGGAGAGGGTTTAGCTCAAGAGAAGACATGGTACAACTTGATCTGACAGCCGGCAATCGAAGTCGCCGGATCTCTATTCTCGATACAATAACTCGATTAGGGTTTACACTGGATACTCGATATCACACGATATTGCTAGGGTTCTTAGATCTCTCTCTAACCTACCTCCGGGGGTCGGTTTATAAAGCACCTGTACCCCCTGGCTTGTCCTACAAGGCGTACCCTGAATCCTACCCGGACACGGCGCACTAACCTTAACTTGCCTTTACAGTAACCCACAATCCGGGTCATTGGGCCTACAAGCTTGGGCCTTCACAAGTTTCCCTATCCTTAGCCAGATCCTGCACATCATCCCTTGAGCCGGGTTACTCCTTGGAGCTTGGTCTACCGGGTTAGCATCCCCCTGTCAGTAGTCCCCAGAATAGCCTGGGCTTCACGGATCTCCTTGAAGCGCTTGCTATTCCCTACAAAGATGTCGATCATACGGGTATATGAAGATCGGGTTAAGATATTTTAATATTCAGCTAGGCCTTGCTCCTTGGCGGCCATGCAATAATCTCAGCTTTCCCTCCAAACACCTTGGTTCAAACTTCTGGGTCCAAACCATAATAATAACTCCAAGATCCTATGCTCGATAACCCATCCCGTCATCACGGGACGAATCCCCTTCTTCCTTTTATCCGGATGCTTTGCTCAATACTTGGCGCACATCTCACAGGAACTTTAAATAAATAGCCGTTTATTTCCGTAACTCCCGGCTCCCATTCAGTGAACCGGGCTTATCCATTCACCCTATAAATAAGCTCCCTGGGGGGTGACCTAAACCTTAACGGCTCATTTCCCCCCACTCTGCTCCCTCTCTCCCTCAGAGCTCACTCCCGCTGAGCGTCACCACGGAAATCCCGCGCGCGTCACCGGAGCCCATCGGACGGAGGCTGCGCTCCACCACTGCTCGCCCTGCACCGCCGCCGAGACCTGCCGGCGAATCTCCATCCGGCCCTTCAAGAACCACGAAGGGACACCAAGGCTGCGCCATTTGCCTCCGCAAGGCCTCACTCAGATCTCCTCCGGTAAGCCTTTTGCGCCCATTAATTTTCCCTTGCAATTTTTGAATTTCATCTCAAACTAGATCCAAATCTGCCCGGCATGGATTTCTCGGCTATGCCGAATTAAATTGCCCATACTTCCTTCTAGCGTGCACAATGAATAAAGCGCATACTCCAATACACTCTCCTACTGCCCGCAATCGTTATTCCCACTTCAAATCTGAAAATAGAGCTTCCAATCTAGGCTCGAACTACCCGAAACTTCCGCCTTTGCATTAATCACCCGGCTGGACCTTTCCTTTCTAGTTTCTTTTAATCACGTTAGGTGCCTAGGAAGCCGTCCACTGTCTTCAAAAAACTTCTTCGGTATTTAGATCCCATAATTTTCGCCATAATGCCTGATACCCGGGTAATTCCAAACCTTGCTCTGCGAACTAACACCCGGATCACTCGCAATTTCTCATGTCTCTATATTACACGGCTTATACTTGGCCGATTCGCAACTTCCATGCCTTAATTTTCTTCTTACTTCGTACTTTGCAGGTCCACCACATGGCTCCCAAGAAACAGGGGAAAACTCCAATCAAGGCTAAGGCCACCAACACCATTTCCGCCAACTGGGCACGGTCTATGGTCACAAAGGCCAAATTGGAGGAGCTGGTGGAATTGGGAATTCTTCCTCCTCAGGAAAATATCCAATGGAGGGTGCCGGGTAAGGAGACCCGGCCCACCCCTACCAAAGATGAGGTAACCTGCTTCGTGGAACATGTGACCCGGGGTTTTCGACCACCGGGTCACCCCTTTTTCCGTGACATACTTAGCCACTACGGCCTTCGTGTTTTTGATATCGGACCCAACTTTGTGCTAAATATTTCCCATTTTATTGTCCTCTCCGAATCCTACTTGTGCACTCCGCCAAGTCTAGCTCTTTTTATTGAACTTTTTCAATGCAAACCATGCCGCGAAAGCGGTGATGGGGCGCTTCTCACTTGCGGCGGGGTTTCAATCCAACGCCGCAAAAACTCTCTGATGCCACCCCTCGCCCTCAATTCCCATGTCAAGCATTGGCAGCTCTCGTACTTTTACTGCCAGGACACTTCCCCACCCGGTCAAAAGAAACTGCCGGGTTACTCGGAGGGTCTTCTTGATATCTCCGATAAGTTTAGCGCCTTCGCCCCTGACCCGGACAGGGAGGCAATTCAACCTCTTCTAGCCAAAATTGCCACTCTTACAGCCCAAGGCCTCATCGGGCTCAACCTGGTGAAGACTTGGGTTGATTTCAGGATTCAGCCCAATTCCATCCGCACGAAGTTGATGTGCGAGTATTCAGGGGAACCTTCTGATCCGCTTCGATACTCCGACAACATCTTCGCAGCTGGCGACACTCATAAGACCATCAAGGGTTTCTTGACGGAAAAGCTCGATGTAATCCGGAACATATCCGGGTTAGAGCCCTTCACACTTGAGAATCCAGCCCCCAAGGTAAAAATCCGACTTTGATGCCTTTACTTTTACTCTTTCCACTCTACGCGGTTAATAACCCTTATGTCAACACTTTTCAGGCTGATGATGATTTTTGTAAAACTAATACCTCCCCTAGCTCCGAAAGTCCAGAGGAGCAAGATACGGTTAGTTCGGAAGAAGGTACTCTCCGAATTTTATTTGGTTCCCTTGAACTCACCATAGCCCCTTCCTTTCTAACCATAACTTTGATGATATCCAGAACAAGAAGATGACGAGGAAGAAAACTCCGATGGCAAGGTGGAATCTGCCAGCGACGAGGAAGAACTGGAGCCGACAATCAAGGTCGGATCCAAAAGGAAGACCCAAGAGGCCACCTCCAAGGTTTCATATCTTCCTCTCGCATTCAACTCGCATTATTTTAATGATATACTTGAGCTAGCTTGACATTGTCCCACTGGCCGTTCTTGAAGGGGTCGCCCGTGCCCAAGCGTAGGTCAACTCGAAACCACCCGGGTGATGAAGCCCTTAACCCGGGTATTACATCGACCCCCCCACGGCGGGCTGGTAATTACCCTATATTTTCTGGGTCAAGGCATTCCCTTTAAACCATTCCCACATGACATTTAACTTGATAATTTCCAGCTTCTCCCGAGTCCAGCGATGGATTCCCTTGTGACTTTGCGGTGAATACCGGGTAAGATCCCTTTCCTGATGTTCCGCCATATTTCATCACCCTTTCTTGACTGTGTATTTAACTATTGACTGACAACACCTTATAGGGCCACGGTCGTTGTCAGCGATCAAGAGGAAACAGAGACCGAGGGCCCGGGTAAGGGGAGCCCGGCTGATAAGACTACAGCCGCGTCCAGCGGTGAAAAACAAGCGTCGCCGCCAAACCCGGACCCGCAGGGAGCCGAGTATCCAATTGCTTCCCATGCAAGCAAGAAGAACAAAACCACCATCTTGGGTGAAGAAAAAGAAGCGTCGGATTCCGACACGCGGATGACCCGGGTTCCGCCTCCTGCTAAGAAGAAAGCTCCTTCCCGGAATTTCCAAGGCCCCGGGTCTTCTGATACGAGTAAAGATACTTTTGGTCAGTTGATGCACACTCTCCTTACTATGAAGGCTTCGGAGAGCCAGATCTTGGAGCGCATGGCTGCAGAGCATCAGGTAAGGACACCTTGTATCTCATATTGCATACCTAGTCCCCAAGTTCCAAGTATGACTTGCAAAAGTGATGCTTGGTACTTCTCACCACATTCGGCTTTCCATACAATCCGACTAATACTTGCATTCCTTGCTAATTACAGGCGCAGATAACCCGGTCTGATGAAACTTTACTGAGGACCGAGCAACTTCTTCTTGCCGAGATGAAACGAAGGGAAATCCTTGAGGATGACATGAAAACCTTGAAGAAGGATGTGTCCAAATACAAGAAGAAGTGCAACGCCGCTCAGACCGAACTGAAGAAACTATCGGACCAGGTTTCCGATACTTATCAGATCTTGCTCAGTAAGTTTTCTGCTGCTAATTGGCTTCATGTCTTTTAATTTATTATAACAGACTCGGGATTACTGATACGCTCTTTCTTTTGTTACGACTGCAGGTGCCAACCTTGCGGCTCCAGAGGAAAATGCCATTACCAAGGCTAAAACCCTCAAGACTGTACTCCGGACCTTCTTTGCCGGCACAAAATTCATATTGGATGCTGTGAAGTGGCCTACGGAAGTATATCCGGGTGAAGAGAATCTCGTTCAAGCCTGTTCTACTGTACCTGGGTGGATTGAGATCTGGAAGCGTTCATCATGCCGAATTGGAATGATCCGGGCTTTTACTCTAGCCAAGTCTTTCTTTCCAAAGCTTGACCCGGCAAAGGTAACATCCGGGTTTCCCGAATTCAAGGCTGATGGTTCCAAATTTACGCCCAAAGATTTCAAAACCATACAAGCCGCAGTGCGCCCCTCAGCTACCGCCTTGGCCGATAGCTTGGATCTAAATACAATTATGAGTGCATATGACGCTGATGGCAAAGTTATTACGGAGGATGCGCCCGCTCCTTTTGATATCTTGGAGAAGTGGGCTGATCACTCGGCCAAAAAGAAGGAGGCAACTGCGAAGAGGGAGGCCGAGTTAAAATCAGGGCCATCCGCCTCTACACCGTCCGTCCTTCCACCTATCCGCCCTGGCGCGGCGAGTCCGGGTGGCTCTGCCAGGAAAGCTAAGCAGCAGGCCCAGGAGCAAGACCCGGAAGATCGCGTTCAGGAGGCCGAGTAGGGTAATGATGTCATAATACCTTAGTCACGTGAGGCCTTTTCATTTGAACTATTCATCCTGCCAATGGTGCGCCTGTGCACTTCTGATACCAATGCCATAACTTGTAATGTATTTCTATTCGGTGACATATTTTTGCGGCTTCCCTGCCTATTGATAATCGTGCTATTTTGTCTGTTCTTTTGAACTTGTTCTTGATACCCAACTTTCTTTTTAGCTCCCTTTGTAAGACTCGGTTTTTCCAAGACCAGGGGCTTTGATACGTGGACCTTTTCTTTAAGTCCCCAAGACCCGGATGGTGGGGTTTTTCGAACTGCGATAGCCAAGTAGTTTGTTTCTGTTTCGAAGTCCCCCAGTCCCCATGACCCAAAGTTCGAGTAATGGGGGTGTGGCCTTTCTGAGAGAACAAATTATTTTTTACCGAGTCGCAAACCTAAAGCCATTCCGTGTAAGTACTGAAGTTATGCTTGATAATTGTTGAGTTTCCGGCTTTTAGCCTTGTACTCTGCATAAACTTGTGGTTTAGATGACCCTTTTAACTATCTTGTACTGTAAGCCGGCTTTCGCGTGGATACCATGTTGTTACATCCATACGAGAACAGTGTCAGGCAAGTCCCATTGGGCTCCATTGCTGATTGTAATCGTAAGCGAACGAATCATGCCACTTTAGTGCGAGTCACATCAAGCTTAAGTAAGATAAGTCAAGAAAAGTTGGCTTCTTTGCCCAGTCATAAGATTGCAGCCGTGCTCGTTTGCGAGTAACCGGCCCTTATGACTTATAGCTATCTATGCCGGGTCATTCGGGTTAGTGGTTGGTTACCTGAGCAACCAACCCCCAAGACCTACATGCAATCGATGCTTTTGATGATACTGAATTATCGATGTCGCAGGGATACTACTTACTTGTAATCAGGGTGTAATGATATAGGACTTGATAACCATCTCTTTATTGATACTAGAAATTTTGGATCAGCAGGCCGCCTCATTAAAAACCTTCCAGTCCCCTTAGGTACCCTGGGTAGGAAAAGAGCGCGTCTGAAACCTGCTGCCCGTTACATTGTTTAGTTCCTCATAAGCGCTGGTCCCGGTCTGGCTTGACCAATGCACATTCTCCATATGTTGGATCTTTTCCTGATGAGTACCGGGTTTGCTAGCCAACCCGGGTGGGGTGTTCCAATGACCTGGCTGGTTGTAAGCAGCCGTGTGGCTTCTTCCTTTACAGCGGGCCGCTTGGGGGAATCATCCTCGATTAAGGCCACCATTTTAGCATCTTGCGTTGCCTTGGATTTTGTTCTTTCGCCTTCAGTACTCGGCCTTTTTGATGTGGCTATATCCTCCGGGTCTGCTTGAGATCGGTAGTGCTTGAGTTCTTCTTTTCTACAGGCCTGCTCGGCCATTGCTGCGTCTCCTTCGTCACATTCAGCTGCTATATCTCGATTTCCATGTATGGTAATGGTCTTCTTGGGACCCGGGATTTTTAGCTGTAGATATACGTAACACGGCCTAGCCATGAATTTGGCATAAGCCGGCCTTCCAAACAGCGCGTGATAGGGGCTGCGTAATTTCACTACCTCAAAGGTGAGCCACTCAATTCGATAGTTATCCTTTGATTCTCCGAAAGCTACCTCCAATGCGATTTTTCCCTCGGGGCATGCTGAATGACCCGGCACTATCCCATGAAAAACTGTCGAGCTTTTTTGCAGTTGAGATTCCTTGAGACCCATGCGTAGGAAGGTTTCCCAATACAGTATATTGATGCTGCTTCCACCATCCATTAAAACCTTCTTTAGTTCGTACCCATTAACTTGCGGTGCGACTACTAGTGCCAAGACTCCTGGGTGTTCCACTCTTTCCGGGTGATCCCTTCTGCTCCATGTTACCTCCTGTTCTGACCATCTCAAGTATCTCGGAACGGCTAACGAAACTGAGTTGACTACTTGCTTCAGTATCTTTTTGTCCTTGTTAGATCCTCCTGTGGTATGCACATGATATTGACCCAATTGTTTGGGGTTAGCCTGGAAGCCTCCTGCCCCCCCTTGGTTATTACCTTGATTTCCAGCCGCCGGGTTACCAGCTGGGGGTGGGCCGTTGCCCGGGTTTGCCCCTGGACCCGGTCCTCCTCCCCGCCCTGCACCTCGCATAGCTCTGTGCACTTCCTCATTTTTCCATCTTTGTAAATCGGCGCACTGTTCTAGGGAGTGGTTAGCTGGCCTGCCATTCCTGCTGTACTTCGGACATGCCATCCTGAATATGTCCCAATTGTTACCCGGCCTTGGTGGACCTTGATAGTTTCCTCCATGGTGGTTACCTCCGTTGAAATTTCCTTCTGCTCTTGGCCTTGACGACCCGGCTTCGGTGTTGGCGACAAACTCGGAGCCTCCTTCGAAGGGGCGCTTGTTCTGGCTATTTCCATTGTTTCCTGACGTTGTTCCGTTGCCGGTTCTTCCATTACCGCTTGTGTTTGCTTTTGTCTTCTTGTCATCAGCTTCTTCTTCTGTAGTATCTGTCGCAGTGTGTTTGTTGCACGCATCCATCAATTCTCCCATTGTGACTTCCGACGCATTTCGACTGGACTTCATGCGAGTTAACTTTTGCACTAAAGGTATATACTTGCATGTTTTTGCCATGGCCTGTAGTGCATCCTTGGGCTGGATATCCGTGGATGAGTGAAGTATTTCCATAACCCGGCGCACCCAACTGCGTGCCGATTCTCCCTTCTTCTGGACGCATCGCTCTAGATCATCGATAGTGAATAATTTCCTGCAGGTCCCGTGAAAGTGCTTGATAAACGCGGTCTTCAATTCCTCCCAAGACTTGATCGATCCCTCTGGTAGATTGGTGAACCACAATTTTGCTGCTCCTTCCGACATCATCAGATACATGAACTTGGCTTGGAGGTTCTCGGACGCGTTGCGGATTGACATTGCCATCTCGTAACTGCTTAGCCATGTTTCGGGATCCATGGTTGGCTCATAATTCACTACTTTCCCTGGCTCTTTGAACTTTTCCGGGTAAGGTTCAGCTCTAATATTGTCCGAGAGACACTTGGGTCCCGCAAGAATGATTGAAGCCGGCCTTGCTCTAGAAACGTGTGATGCCGCGGGGGGCGCGTCTGGGCGCGGTGCTGCGGGAGGTCCATGCGCTGCAGACCCGGCCGCGGCCCTCCGAGCCCTAGAACTGTCCACGACGGCCTGTGATGCTCATGCTGCCTGAGCGCGGGGAGGAGGCGGCATTTGCTGCTGCTCTTCCCTCCGCCGCGCTGAACTCGTTTGTAAATTCCCTTGCTGCTGGCTGACGTATGGCGTCCCGTGCATACCGCTTCTGTGATCCGGGTAATTGGCTTGCTGTGCCACCGCAGTGTGCAACAGCTCGATGGCTTGCCGAGTCTTCTCTGCATGGAACGACTCTCCCACAGGTATTTGATTCAATGCGAGTGTCGCCGCATATACGTTGTCCATAGGATTGTTGTAGTGGCCGGCTGGCGTGCGGAATCGTGATGGTGGCGGCGGCAGTAGATCGTTGCCGGTTGTGACTCTAGTTTGCGGTGGGGGTAACCCGGTCCGTTCATTCGCCGGATGTGCCGCTGCTGTCGTCTGTTGGGGTGCGGTTCCCTGGTTCACCACTGGTATCGGTTGGTCCTGAGGCGTGATGAATAAATTAGCCGGATTAATAACCCCGCCCGTTGCTGGCAACCTGGTGTGGTGCCTTTGATGTATCCGGGACGTTTCCTCTCGAAGCCGGGTTTCCAACGCGTCTAGCTCGCGCCGTCGGGTGGCCATCCCCTGTCTATCTGCTTCCACTTGCCTTCTTTGCTGTTCCAATGCACGACGAGCCACGTCCAGATCTCTAACACGCTCTGCCGCGTTTTCTGGGGTGATAACCGTGGCGAGGACTGTAGGATCCAAAATCAAATTATTATCGAACAGGGCCGGGTGACGCGGATTCGAGGGACCCGCCCCTGGTGTCCGGTTGGCTTGAAACCCGAACATGTTGGCATGTTGCTCCTCATCTGCTGCGCGACTGGTGACCGATGCTGACTCTCCATCGACCCGGGTCAAAACCGGGTCTCCGTTAACCGCGCCCTGTTGCTGGGCCACTGCCTGAGCCGCCCCGACTGATGCCGCGGCTGTGTTTCCTTGGTTGGCCGCGGGGGCTGCATAGACTGCAACTCGGCGCGCGATATCCGGTGTAAATTCAGGCTGTTCCTCCTCACCGTTCTCCTCATACCGGTTTTCCAGTAGATCCAGGATAGACCCGGTGTCATCTTCTCCTTGGACCCGGTCGCGTGGGGTCCATGCCGGCTCCTCCGGCTGTTCCCACTCCGCAATGGGTTCTTCTGCCGGATATGTCGTTCCCGTTGATTCTTCGTCATCTGATCGGATAGACGTGGCTTTTCGTGGCATAGAATCAGATCCAACGTTGTCAGGGACCGAATTGGAAGCACATACCATACCGATGAAGACGCTGATCCGGCCGATTGTCACGACGGATCCGGTTTCGAGGTGATCCGACTCCGGCCCCCAGCCGGAATCGCCCACCACCTTTTCTCCTTCGTGGTCGATGTAGATCTCGCCGATGACAAGATTCTCCATGCCCTTCCGAGCTTCTCCCGTGATGTAGACACCTTTGGACGCAGGCCCCACGGTGGGCGCCAACTGTCGTGGGATAATCACGGCAGATGTTACCAGGGGTAACTGATCTTGGGGCAAGTCGACACAGGCGTTCGGGAGAGGGTTTAGCTCAAGAGAAGACATGGTACAACTTGATCTGACAGCCGGCAATCGAAGTCGCCGGATCTCTATTCTCGATACAATAACTCGATTAGGGTTTACACTGGATACTCGATATCACACGATATTGCTAGGGTTCTTAGATCTCTCTCTAACCTACCTCCGGGGGTCGGTTTATAAAGCACCTGTACCCCCTGGCTTGTCCTACAAGGCGTACCCTGAATCCTACCCGGACACGGCGCACTAACCTTAACTTGCCTTTACAGTAACCCACAATCCGGGTCATTGGGCCTACAAGCTTGGGCCTTCACAAGTTTCCCTATCCTTAGCCAGATCCTGCACATCATCCCTTGAGCCGGGTTACTCCTTGGAGCTTGGTCTACCGGGTTAGCATCCCCCTGTCATCCATCTTCTCGGTCAAGAAATTCTTAATTATCTTGTTCGCGTCCGCGGCCGGGTAATTCCTCAGCGAGTATCGAAGGGAATCCGTGACGTGCCCAGAGTAGTTGCACATAAGTTTGGGCCGTACAGCGTTGGGTTGGATCCGAAAAGTTACCCAAGTTTTTACTAAGTTAAACCCAAGAAGGCCTTGGGCCGAGAGTACAGCGAGCTTGGTGAGAAGGGGCTGGATAGATTGGCGATCCGACTCAGAGGCATCGGAGCTAAGATTGTCGGAGAGAGTGAGGAGATCTTCAGAGAAACCCGGCAATGTCTTTTCGCCGGGTGAGGAGGTGTCCTGGCAATAAAAATAGGTCTTTTGCCAGTGTTTGACGTGGGAATTAAGGCTCAGAGTCGGCATTAAGGAATTTTTCCGTCTCTAGATATAAACCCCTCCGCAAACCAGGAGAGATCCGTCGCCGCTCTCGCGGCACGGTTTGCATTGGAATAGTTCAAGGAAGAGTGCAAGATTGGGAGGAATGCATAAATATGACTGACACAAGACGATAAAGTGAGTGATGTTCAGCATAGAATTGGGACCAATATCAAACATTCGGAGTTTGTAAAGGTCAAGCAGCTCGCGGAAAAAGGGGTGACCCGGGGGGCGGAAACCCCGGATCACGTGCTCTACAAAGACTATTACCTCATCAATAGCCGGAGAGGGCCGAGTCTCGTCTCCGGGCACGCGCCAGTGAATTTCCTCCCGGACGGGTAAGACACCCGACTCCGCGAGTTCATCCAGCTTGGCCTTGGTCACGGTTGATCTCGCCCAATTGGCCGAGATCGATTGACTCGGCCTGGCCCTGTTGGCCGGCTGTTTGCCCTTCAGCTTCGCGCTGGCCTTAGGCGCCATGAGGTTGATCTAAAAAGAAAACAAAGTGCAGAGTGTAAACGACTGAGACCCGGAAAATGATTGTTATCCGGCTTAGAGAATAATGCTAACAGGAAATGTTGACCGATTGGATCCAGGCGGAAAAATTTGTGGAATAAATCGCGATTGCAAGTGACGGAGATGTGCTGTGAGGTGTGCTATCGAAATCAAACCAAGCAATGGTTATGGGAGTGCAAAGCACGGGTGGATAATCAAGAAGGAGTAAAAGGGACATCTATGAGCGGAGCTAGATCCAATCTACGCGAACGAAATCAAGGTTCAAATCAGATTAAGCGAAGGATCTTACCGGCGGGATCTGGAAGAAAAACGCGGCGGTGGACGTCCCGACGGCGGTGATTCCTAGGGGCCTCTGGTGAGCCGCTCGAGGGCGCGGCCGCGTCGTGGATGCGGGCGCGGCGGACGGATGGCAGTGGCTCGACCCCGGCGGTGCGCTCGCGGGCGAATGGCGGCGGCTCGCGTCCGGTGGCGCGCTCGCGGGCGGCGCGGCGCCGCTAGCTTGGGCTTGAGGGCAAGGGCGCCGAGAGGAAGTGGAGGTGAAGAGATAAGGGGAGAAATGAAACGCAGATCTGAAAAATGGTGACTTGGGTGCCTATTTATGGGAGTTAAGCGGGAGCGCCTTACGTCTAAGCGGCGGGAGCCAAATTTTCGGAAAAGATACTCAACCGGATTTTTTGGGATAAGCATTGAAGGCGCCCGTTACGAGAAATCCGGAAAGGATTGTAACAGATTGTGAGCGAGATACTCGGACTGATTGGCGAGCAATGCGAGTCCGAGTCTTGTGTGCTCTCTCGGAGTGCTGACCCGGGGAGGTAATGTTAGACTTGGAAAAGGCCGGGTTACAATATGGACCACCTACGGAGTTAGGCCTAGCTATTATCAAAGCATTCTAACCCGGTATTTTATGAATTTGTGTGTTTATTATTTTGCAGGGAATAGCGTGCGCTTCATGGTTGATCCCGCGAAGCTCAAGCTATTCTGGGGACTACTGATGGGGGGATGATAACCCGGTAGGCCAATGCCAAGGTGTAACTCGGCCCAAAGGGAACCGCGCAAGACCCGGCTCAAGGAGAAGGAGCTTCTAGAAGGCCCAAGAAGTATAGTGTAGGCCTCGTAACCCGGCTTTGGGGTTACGATAAGGAAACTTAGGGTTTGTATGCGGTGACTGGGTAGGACTCCGAGTATGCCTTGGATAGGAAGCCACGGGTCCGGGTAAGATATAAACCGGCTCCAAGGCTTAGATTAGCACGAGCTTCACCAGATATTCGAGTTTCCCTGTAATACGAGAATTGATACTGAAAACCTAGATCGGAGACTCGGCGACTTGATTGCCAAAGCTACCAGATCGATTATTAGCATGATTTCCCTTGAGCTAAACCCTCTCCCAAACACCAGAGTCGAACTACCCCAAGATAAGTTACCCCCGGTAGCGTCTGCCGTGATTATCCCACGACAGAATGCGACTCCAAAGAGAAGATCGACATATTCTATGACGAACACTTGATCTTAACCGACAAGTCAAGAACTTATTTCTGAAGACTTTATTTGGTTTTCTTGAAGCAGGGCAAGCATAACCTCTTATCTGCTATATATGATTCTGAAAGACTTTTTGATTCTCGTACATTGCATTCGATTCTAATGTATCTTGTGTCAGTAGGTAGAGTTCTCTTATATATTGCATATCCTAAATATCCTGATCCACTACTCCTAGCAGCTATAGGGTTGCTTGTCTGCATTGCCAAATCCTGAAATATGTCGTGCTTAGTCATACATGCTTGTTAGCTCTGGTCCATCCGGTTGATGAATCAGGGTTGCGAATGAATCTAGTATGACAGGATGTTGTGAAAAGTAAAGAGAACTTATTAAGATGACTTAAAGGTGTGGATGATGATACCATAGAGGGTATGTGATGTTTGTCTCGTTCATGCCCCTAGGAGCGAGTTCTCATCTTCGAACCAAGACTGAGCGTGCTTCCACACGGGGCTTAGATTCCCCTCGGTCTCAAATTGCCTACTTTGTTCTATGTGTCGCCTAGTTAGGGCTTTCCATTTGGATTTGCGGGGATGTTAAAAACATTTTCAGAACTAGGACGTGGGGATGTCTCAGCTCCCTGTGGGTAGACAAAGGCTGAGCATTGCGCACAACGATAGAGACCTAGCAGTAGATGGCCACTCTCTATTGGCTAACCATCTCTACTCGGAGCGACTCATGGAATAGGAGAAGCAAGGGAAAGGTCGTGGTCAACCTCCATCTGTCGGCACTTCCCGGACTAGTGTTAATGATCTGGCATTAAGAGTTGGTTGGTACGTGTGGTTAAACTTGTACACCCCTGCAGGTTTAAATCTTTTCGAAAAGTCGTGTCCGCGGTTAAGGGCGACTTGGTGACGGATTCTGTGATCATAGATAACTTGAACGAAATGACTAAAACTTGTTGATAACGAATAAAGGATGCCTCCTCGGAGATGCCGAGAGGGGTTACCTTGTAGTAGGAGGTGTCAGAACAACTTGAGGTTGTGATCTTTGAAGCACGAGGTGCTGATATGATTCGGTGGAATCAAAAGATGATGATATCAGTAGTTGAGTAGCTTCCTTATCTATTTTGAAAATATTCCACGAGACGTATTATTCTTCCTCGATTTTAAAAACAAAGATTGCTTTACGCAAATTAGCCTTCATAAAACCCTTTATGAAAATAGCAGATATATAATAGGTTAAATAAGTCTTGTTCAGTACCTCTCATACTCAGGTTTGCTTCAATTTGTTTAGGTGGAGTTCCTCTCATAGGTAGTGTTTGCAACGTGGACATCGACGAGTAGTTTGGGGTTCACAGGTAGAATGCTGGAATCTATGGGCTGGGACGTCGCCTTATGTTGCGGCCTCTTAGGCCTTTTTGGTTCTTGTTGAATAGCAACATAATTTGCCTTCCGTTGTCTGATGTAATGTTGGGTCATGTGACCTCTGTTTGTACAACTATACTCTAGTAATACTTGTTGTGTACAACTTCATGTCTAGAGTGCTGCTTTGATCGGTTGTTGGTTTCGAGTTCATCGTTATACAGTTTTGGCTATGCCTGCGTTGTTGTCGCAGTCGAGGGATTGTGGAGCTGATGATTCATTTTTGAGCACGCCTGCCGATGTTTACTCGGCCTGGGCTTGGTAACCCCAGTAACCCTCGATTGTTGTTGCACTTCCTAGACACATAAAATCTCTGTATAGCTTTGGTCCCGTTCCATCAGTTTCATACGAATCGTGGACGCTTTGATATGCATAGTTGGTTATGCCTAGCATGGACACAAGGCGTCGTAGTACGATGTTATCCGGCCTGCGTGCCGATGAATCCAGTCTACCTATCGTTGTTTGTCGCGGACGGGGCTGGTAACCCTGAAGCCCTTGTGGGTCCATGACTAGGAGCGCATAACAGTATTGAAAGTGCATTTGCATTCGATCTCTCATTTTTTTGGAGTTGATAACAACACGATTAAGGTTCTAACAGTGCGTTTAAGTTGTTTCAGGAAATATCATCTCGATGCAAAAGGAAGAGTGCAAAATGACAAAGCCACCAAACTCAACTCTGTGCAGCGGTAGTACCGCCAGCACGAGCAAGCGGTAATACCGCTGGTAATACCGCCAATATGAATTTGGCTTCTGTTTCCAGCCGTACTTCAGCAGTACTGGTCCAGTAGTACCGATGGGACTTAATTGTGTGAGGAGAAACACTTTCCACGGCGGTAGTACCGCTACCGGCAGCGGTAGTACCGCTCCTTCCAGGAAGCGGAAGTACCGCTGGTAGTACCGGTCAAAGTACCGCGAGAGGAGTTTTTCTCACAGTAACCTTTATGGTACTAGAGAGGTAGTGCCCTAGTACTACCGCCAGCCACTTTGAGTTATTTCGAATACATGGCCAGCTGGAAGTACAGCGGTACTTCCACGGTAGTACCGCCCACGCCCTTCAACTGGGATCTCTCAAGTACCGCTCTCGTTGACAGCGAGCGGTAGTACCGCTGACCCCAGCGGTTGTACCGCCAGGCACGAAAAGGGTCAAACAGCTAGTTGTGGGGAGGGGGCTATAAATACCCCATCCCCTTCTTCTCCAAAGGGTTGCTCGAACCAGCATTGAAGACAAGCATTTATTGACCCTCCAAAAGCTAGATTTCTCCAAATCCCTCCACCCAAACTCGTTAATACTTGGAGTATTGAAGGAGAAGAATCCGATCTACATCTTTATCGAGCCGATCTTCATCTACCTCTCATTCTCAAGAGGGATCTAGTGTAGGGTTTCCTTGTGGAGAATCTAGACACCATTGCTACACTTGTTGGTGATTGGTGATTGTTGGGAGCCCCCAATTTGGTTGTGGGTGTGTACCCCAACCTTGTTTGTAAAGGATTCGATTCCTGCCTCAAAGGGAATCAATAGAAGGAGGAGTAGGCCTTTGTGGCGGGGTTCATCGGAGAATATGGTGAGGCCTTTGTGGCGTTGAGTAGGCCTTCGTGGCGAGCTCACACCCCTCCAACGAGACGTACTCACTTAACAAGGAGGAACTCGGGAATACATCGTGTCTCCGTGTGCTTCATATTGGTTACCTCGTTCCCTTCCTCCTTTACTTGTACTTGTATTGTGTTTGTGCTTGTTCTTGTCATATAGGTAAATTCACCATAGTTGCATTATCTAGAGAATTTACCTTTGTGTCAAGCCTAATCTTGAAGAAAAATTAAAATTGGTCATAGCACCTATTCACCCCTTCTAGGTGCCCTCACTATCCGTTCAATTGGTATCAGAGCCTCGGCACTTTTATCGGGCTTAACCGCCTAAGAGTTTAACATGGCCGATGTTCCGGATGTCGTCGGTTACGTGGCGAGTGTCTCGATGGATGATCTCAATCAGTTAAAAAGTTCATTGACCTCATCCATGGAGAGCAAAATAGATGAATTGCGAACTCTCATGTTGCAATTCATGAAAGTCAAGGAACCAGAGACCTCCAGTACATCCCATTCGGTTGAACCACCGAAGGGTGCCAAGGTTGAGGAAGATGGTGAACCACTTAAAGATGCTTACGCTAAGAACTCCACCGATAAGGTTTCAGAAGGAAAAGGATAATTCCATGTCGTCGAAGGACGCTATTCTCCCGATCCTCCCGTCCTGGATCCCCATATAATTCCTAGAGGAGATCCACCTAAAATTGATGCACATTCTTTTGGTGAATGGCAATATTATATGGAAACTCACTTGAACTATTCTTGTATAGAACTTTGGAGGGTCACTCGAGATGGATACAGGACACATGACCCCAAGAACTTGACAAGAATGTAAGCCATAGATTGTCAACTCAACTACACCGCCTTGTCTATTCTTCAACAAGCCGTGGGTCCTAACCACATGCCTCATCTTCAACAATATTCCACCGCCAAGGAAACATGGGACGCTCTTGTTGTCATGTTTGTGGGCAATGAGAGCATGCAAAGGAATAGGTATGATGCCTTGAGAAATGAGGCCGAAGGGTTTTATATGCATGATGGTGAGAGCCATGAAGACATGTACCGAAGGCTCAAGACTCTTGCCACCGCATTCAACACTGTTGGTGCCAAGTACATTGATGATGTTTGAATCAAGAGGAAGTACATGATTGCTCTCATTCCATTTGAGCCCGCGGATTTGAAGAGCATTCAAGGAAGACATGACTTTTCTTCTTTGACCTTAACTCAAGTGATGCAAGAAGTATGCTTCTATAAAGTGCAAACCAAAAATGCTCCTCACAACCGTGCTAGAGCCCTAGGAATGCACAAAGGGGCATCAGTTGCTTTGAAGGCCAAGGTTGTGTCAAGGGAGGTTTAGTATGAAGAATATTGCCATGGGGACTTGGCTCCATGGAAGGATCAAGAATATGATCACGTGCTCAAAGATGTCATTGATCTTACCGTGCAAATTTTTTGGAAGAATACATCCAAGGCCAAGGCATATGTTGAGGAGAAGACCAAGTCTCGCTATGGTAACGAAGGGACTCAAGGAGTGAGGTCTTGCTTCAATTGTCAAGATAAGCACCATTTCATTGCGGAGTGTCCCAATGAAAATAGAGAACTCCATAGTGGCAAGCTCATTCGCAAGGACAAGTCCAAGGTTGCTTACAAGAAATCAAACTTCAAGAAGAAACTTTTCAACAAGAAGTAACCCACCAAGTTTGTGCTAGTGACTCAAGAGGAGTATGATTCCGGAAGTGATGAAGAAGAAGAAACCACAAGTGAAGTGGTCGCTCTTTCCATTGCATCAAATCCATCATCTTCATCTATCTTTGAATCCCCCAATGAGAATCATCCTCACCCAAATGACAAGTGCTTCATGGCTAAGGCCTCGGAGGTATCACCTTCTCCCAAGTCTAAGACCGCAAGTGAATTGGAAAACCATGCTAGTCTTAGAGTAGAAGATGAAATTCTATCTTTGGAATGTTTTATGTCTAACATGCAAGGGTAGACCAAGAACTACTTTGATCATATCATGAGCCAATTGGGAGAGGCCCATGAAGCTCTTGAGAAGAAAGGTGAGATTGAAAGAAGGGAAGCGGATGAGATAGCATCTCTCTCCATGACTCTTGAGGAAGAGCATAATGGTAGAGTTTATCTTGAAGAGGAACTTGAATTTATTGAAGAGTCACATAATGAACTTGTTTCTAATATCACTAAGGAACGTGATCTTGAAATTTCTAAATATAAAAAGACTAAAAAGGATAAGGTTGAGTTTGGTGTTGGTCATGATAAACTAACCGAGGAGTGTAAAAAGCTCACCAAGGCTCACAAGGCCTTGAAGACTCAACACTCTACCCTCAAAGAGTTACATGAACAACTTCAAACTCAACTTAATCAATTCACACCCCTAGAACCTCTACTTCTTCTTGTGATCATGCAAATATTATTGAGGAAAATGCTAGGTTGAATGATGAGCTAGCAAGGCTCAAAGGCAAGAGTCCTCAAGTTGAGAAGGTTGTGGCCTCTAGCCCACAAGTGGTTGCCTCTAGACCACAAGTGAGTGCTCCAAGGCAACAAGTGGGCAAGCAACGTCTTGGATATGTTGCCAAGAAGAAGAACAAGAAGAAGGCCAACAATGGTGCTTCGGGGTATTGTCATTAGAGACAACACTACTCGTAGCACTCTCGCACAAGTCAACAATGTTACTTCGAGTGGTGGTGTCATGAGGGACAACACTACTCGTAACATTTCCGCGGGAACTAACAATCCACACCATTTCTTATATGTTTATTATTATGGTGTTGTGCAAGATAAATATGTTGGTCCTATTGAAGGTTACATTGACTATACCATTTGGGTTCCAAAGACCCTTGTTGCCAACATGAAGGGACCCTCCTCGGGGTCCTAACTCTAGTCAATGATCTCTTGCAGGACTATGCTTCCGGTGGGTCTAAATGGATAATTGATAGTGGATGCACTAGTCATATGACCGGAAGCAAAGAACTTGTGACGGAGTTGCACCCAAATGATATTGATGCAACCATCACTTATGGAGACAAGTCCAAGTCTAAGGTATCGGGGTTTGGCAAGGTTGTGATTGCTCCTGATATCACTATCGTGGACGTCATGCTTGTTGAATCCCTTGGTTACAATTTACTTTCAGTTTGTTCATTAGGGAAGGTGGATTTCTCTGTCTTCTTTGATCCTGATATTGTGGTCCTTTTGAGGAGCAAGACTCTTGACTTTGCATACATGGGACATGTTGAAAATGAGTTGTTCATGGTGGACTTTTCGAAGTCTACCAACTCTCAATAAATGTGTCTTTTCGGAAAGGCGAACGTGGGGTGGTTGTGACATCGCCGCTTATCCCATGTCAATATGAAAACTTTGAAAAGTCTTCACAAATGTGGCCTTATCCTCGGACTAAAAGAAAATGTTTCCTTTTCCAAAGATCGCGTTTGTAGGTCATGTGTTGAAGGAAAGATGCATGATGCCGTCCACAAGGCCAAGACTATTATCTCATCAAAGAGGATCTTGGAGCTTCTCCATGTTGATCTCTTTGGTTCCGTGCCCGAGGCAAGTCTTGGTGGAAATCAGTATTGCTTGGTGATTGTCGATGACTACTCAAGATACACTTGGGTTTATTTCTTACAGTGAAAGAGTGAGAGCCAACAAACTATCATCGACTTCACCAACCAAGTGCAATGTCAACATAGTGTCCAAATCATGGCCATTAGGAGTGATAATGGCTCCGAGTTCAAGAACTACACTTTGAATGAATTCCTTAGTGATGAGGGTATTCGTCATCAATATTCCGCCACCTACACCCCTCAACAAAATGGTGTAGCCGAGCGGAAGAATAGAACTCTAATGGATATGGCAAGGACCTGTTGGCGGAGTATTCTTCTCCCCAATATCTATGGGTCGAGGCCATTTCCACCGCATGACACTCCTCCAACTGCCTCTACATTTGCAAGGGCTTGGACATGACTCCATATGAGATCCTCACCGGCAACAAACCCAATGTCTCCTACTTCCGTGTATTCGGTTGTAAGTGGTTCTGTTTGATCAAGGTTGTTCGGTTGTCTAAATTTCAATCAAAAACTATTAAGGGTATATTTGTTGGTTATAGTGTCGAATCCCACACTTATAGATTATTTGACAAAGCCTCACGAATTGTCATAGAATCTTGTAGTGTGGTTTTAGAGGAAAATGATGGCTCCCAAGTGGCGTAATTTCATGTTTCTAATGTAGACGTTGAAATGCCTCAAGAATCCAAAGGAAGGATGGGTGTGGGATTTTTCCGCCCCATTGAGGGACACCTTATGGTGACTCGAGAAGGACTATGCTATACCCAAGTGGAGCCCTCCTCTACAATAGAAGAACAAGCCAAGGAGCCAAGTGATGCACCTTACCAAGAACATGTTGAAGACCCTCCTCTCATTGACCAAGTTACTACGCAAGATGCAACCACTCCTATCATTCAAGCTAGTCAAGGTCAAGGCCAATATCAACCATCCTCATCCTCCTCTCCTCAAGTTGAAGCTAGTGTTGAAGATGTTTTTATGATGATGATGATCAAGGACAAGTTGGTCAAGACGGGGACCCAAATGATCAAGATGATCCAGTGATTCCTCCTTGCAATAATGAGGAGATCAAAGCTCGTAGTGCTAGAATAATAAGAAGAGCTTTGAAGCATATTCTTGCTCAAGAAAACAAAGTGTTGGAAGATATTCAAGCTAGAAGATCCAAAAGAAGGAAATTGGATCATTTTAGTGAGTATCAAGCTAACACATCTATGGTGGAACCAAAGAAAGTGTTTGAAGCTCTTGAGGACTCCGATTGGGTTCAAGCTATGCATGATGAGCTCAATAATTTTGAGCACAATAAAGTTTGGAAGCTAGTTGAGAAGCCCAAAGATTGCTACAATGTTATTGGCACTAAGTGGGTATTCAAGAACAAGCAAGATGATCATGGTATTGTCATAAGGAACAAGGCAAGATTGGTGGCTCAAGACTACACTTAAGTGGAAGGCATTGACTTTGATGAGACCTATGCCCCCGTGGCTTGCCTTAAGTCCATCCGTATCCTTCTTGCATATGCATCTTCCATAATTTCAAGTTGCAACAAATGGATGTCAAAAGTGATTTCTTGAATGGTCCACTAAAAGAGGAGGTATATGTTAAGCAACCTCCGGGGTTCAAGAACCTCAACTTTCCTAACCATGTCTACAAGATTGATAAGGTGCTCTATGGACTTAAACAAGCACCACATGTGTGGTATGAGCACCTTATAGAATTATTGGAAGACCGTAGTTTCGAAGTTGGGAAGATCAACCCCATCCTTTTCACAAAGAGGGTAAAGGGAGAGCTTTTCATATGCCAACTCTATGTGGGCGATATTATCTTTGGATCAACCAACCAAGCTTTTAATAATGAGTTCTCAAAGCTTATGACTGACAGGTTTGAGATGTCCATGATGGGAGAGCTTAAATTCTTCCTTGGCTTTGAGATCAAGCAATTGGCTCGTGGGACCTTCATTTCTCAAGCCAAGTACACCCAAGACATGATCAATAAGTTTAATTTCCAAGGTGCCAAAATGAAGCCATCTCCTATGCAAGTCAAATTCCACCTCAAGTGCAATCGGGATGGTAAATATGTGGACCAAAAGTTGTATTGTTCTATGATTGGTTCTTTGCTTTATCTTTGTGCATCTAGGCCCAATATCGTTTTGTGTGTAGGTGTGTGTGCAAGGTATCAAGAGGCTCCTAAGGAAATCCACTTAGTGACGGTCCATAGGATATTTCGGTATTTGGTTGATACCTCAAGGTTTGATTTGTGGTACCCAAAGGGGGCACAATTTTCTCTCAAAGGCTACATGGACTCGGATTGGGACGGTGATCAAGCTACTTTTGGGGCTTGCCACTTTCTTGGTAGGTCCTTGGTGAGTTGGTCTTCAAAGAAGCAAAATTGTATATCTCTCTCCACCTCTGAAGCCGAGTATGTGGCGGCCTCTAGTGCTTGCACCCAATTGCTAGGGATGAGGCAAACCCTCAAAGAGTATGATGTTCACTTGGATAAAGTGCCTCTCATGTGTTACAATGAAAGTTCCACCAAGATCGCCTACAACCCCGTGCAACACACAAGGACGAAGCATATTGAGATTCGTCATCATTTCATATGGGATCATGTGGCAAGAGGTGATATTGAGCTAGCATATATCCCCACCAAGGATAATCTCGCAGACATCTTCACGAAGCCTCTTGATGATGCAAGATTCATGTTCCTGAGGAATGAGCTAAATATCATTGATTCTAGGCGTTTGACTAGAGGATCTTGCACACACCCCTATAGTTGATACGTGTTTGGGTTTAGGTGTAGGCATGGACATATGGGGAGTGTTATCCTAACACATTGGGTTCTACCTACCGCCATTATACGCAAAGCAAAAATTCATTGTTATCTCTCTTTTTATAATGTTGAATTGTGAGCTTCAATGTCGAGTGTTGGCCATGCACCCAAGATATATCTTCGCGGTGACATACCATAATCTCTTACATGGTGGATTAGGCCACCAACCTCTTCTCTTGAAGATTTGGTTGTTGTTTGGTTCTTATTTTGTTTTTATTTGACTTCTTTCTCTCTTTGTGAGTCCTTGTTGTCATTTGGGAAACACACTCTCTCTTTTCCTTATTCGAGTTTTGTTTTCCTTGCAAAAACTTGAGTGTGTAGTACCATTCCGGTTTGATATCTTATCCGAAGCCTCATGTTTCCCACCCTCAAACAATTTCTGCTCCAAAACTTTTATCTCTTGATCTCTGTCGGAAGGAAGGAACCTGGCTAGCGGTACTACCGCAAGTAGCAGCGGTACTATCGCTGCAACTTACAGTAGCACCCAGCGCACGGTAGTACCATGTATCACTGACGGTACTACCGCTATAGGAAATCGTGCCCTGCACAAACTCCAGCAGCGGTACTATCTCGCGGTACCGGTAGCCCTAGGTGGGCGGTACTACCGCTGAGCACAGCGGTACTACCGCTGCGGTCGAAATCCGTGGGGTTAAATACGGATCTGGGAGAGGGAGTTACCTTTTTACCTCCTCTCGCCCTCGTTCATCCCCCACACTGGATCTCGCCGCCGCCGCTTCTTCCATCCACCGGGGAGGGTTCTCTCCGGTGATCGAGTCCTCCTCTCACGTCGGAGGAATCCCGGGATCACCTCCAACCTCTTCTCCATGATGATGAGCTCCGGTAACCCATCTAATCTCTCTCCCTCGAGTAATCTTGTGAGATGAAGTTGTTTAGGGTTCTAGGGATCTTCTAGTCTAGAAGTGGTTTGATTTGCTGCCTAGATGAGTGGATTCCTTAAGACTTTTTGGTGCAATTTGTCCTGGTTGGAATAGGTTGTCCCATTGTGTGCCATGGCAGTACCGCTGGCAACAGCGGTACTACCGCTATAGCTAGGACTGCTGGAGACAGCGGTACTATCATGGCTCCCGGCGGTACTACCGCTTCCTGGAACTTTTTGCACATGTAATTCTTTTCTGAATCTTCTCATAGATCATTTGATTGAAGTTTTCCTTACCTCATTGCTATCCCCGTATGATATCTTAGGTGCAGGTGCTAGTGGTTCCCAGGGTGGAGTTCGCAAGCGTGCGACTAAGAGGACTCGGAAGAATCCCGAGGAAGATGAGGCTCCTGAAGTGATGCCAGAGGGAAATTTGACTAGAAGGTAGAGGCGTGTGCTGATGAAAGCTCAAGCTGCCAGGGACAAGTATGTTGCTCTCATGCCTGATGAGTAGTTCCGTAGAGAGAGGAGAACCAACCCTTACACCAAGCCTATGGATCCAAGGGATAATGAGTGCTTCCGTACTCGCTTCCAGGAGCGCATATTTTATGAGGAGTACCCGCATAACAGGAACAAAGTGGTTACTCAAATTTCCATCGATGTGCCTTTCATGAGATCCAAGATGGGTTACTTTGGTGAAGCTCTGGAGATCTATGAGCAGTTTGGTCTTTTGGATTTCATTGAGATCAACGAAGACTATGATGAGCATCTCGTGGGCCAATTCTATGCCATAGTTTACTTCCATACTGATGAGAGGAGGATCACATGGATGACTAAGGATCACAAGTTCTCTGCTTCTTGGGTTGAGTTTTCTACTTTGTTGGGTCTGCAGGACTTTGGGGAGGTACCTGATGTTGCTTTCTCTTCTACCTTCTTCCGGGTTCCCTACCCGGAGAAGACTATGGCTCCTCAGGACATGTATGATTTTTATATCCCTGACCGTGCTATGGTTGGACTCTCCAAGAATCTGCTGCGAGTGTATGACATTCTGCACCAGATCTTCAGGAACACTCTTGCTCCTTGTGTTGGCAACTTCGATCAGATCCATGGCTCTCTCGTTGAATTGATGGTCCATACTCATAGGCGTCGTGGTGATGGTCTCAGGCTTGATATCATGGATATCATTTGGAATAAGATGTACAACTCTATGATGAGGAGGAGGGTTCAAGTCTTTGCTGCTCTTGTGTCCAGGCTCATTGCTACTACTTGGCGCCATGCTCAGCTCCCTAATGCTATCTTGGACAATGACCAAGAGCTCACCACTCACCGTGTCAAGGAGCTTCATGTCAAGAAGCATGCATCTCTTCTGCTTGGTCCTGATGATCTTGGTCCCGACACTGATGGCTCTAGTGATTCATACTTTGAGATGGAGGGAAGGGCTCAGAAGAATGGGTTCCGCAAGTGGATGACCGAGACTCTGAAGAATGTTTTCTGCCGTCAGATTGACATGGAGAAGAAGGCTTATCTTGCTCATGTTTGTAGCAAGAAGGAACGACAGCTGTCTCGTGACAGATTTTCCCATCTTGGGGTGCCTATTCGTCCTGGCTCTGAGGATAGGATCACTACCTCCAAGGAGTGAAAGTCTAAACATGGTGGCTCTTGGGTGGATCCAGACCTTCTTGATGATGCTACCACTTCTCATGAGCCTTGGACTCGTGGTGATACTAAATATGAAGTGGAAGATGTCAACTCTGAGGACGAGCGTGGTCTTGGAAGCCCTGCAAGCGCCTCTCGCCCCAACGAGTGACCTCCAGGGACGTTAGCATCGCATCTTCACTTTTTGCTGTCTTGATGCCAAAGGGGGAGATAGTTCTATTTAGGGTTGTCTTATTGTTTTCTTGGGTGGTTGTGTCAAACTTTGATGTCTTTGTGGTGTATCTCGTACTTGTGCTATTTGTGGTTATTTGTGGTGAACCGTTTATCTTGTTGGTTTATGGATTTTATGGTTTTATCTATTGTGTGGCAAGTGGTTCTATTGTTATATATTTAACTCTTGCTAGGTCTCTAAAATATAGAGGGAGCACACATTCTAATGGGAACAAAAGTTTGTCTCAACAGCAAACATTCTTGACATATCACTTGTTTTTCTCAAGAAGTGCTCCACCTAAATTTTAACGACCTCTCTTAGTGGTGTTGTCATCAATATCCAAAATGGGGGAGATTGAAAGTGCATTTGCATTTGATCTCTCATTTGTTTTGGAGTTGATAGCAACACGATTAAGGTTCTAACAGTGCGTTTAAGTTCTTTCAGGAAATATCATCTCGACGCAAAAAGGAAGAGTGCAAAATGACAAAGCCACCAAACTTAACTCTGTGCAGCGGTAGTACCGTACGCTCTAGCGGTAGTACTGCCAGCACCAGCAAGCGGTAACCTCTGTTAGTACCACCAGAAGTACCGCCAAAGTACCGCCAATATGAATTTGGCTTCTATTTCCAGCTGTACTTCAGCGGTACTGGTCCAGTAGTACCGCTGGGACTTAGTTGTGTGGGGAGCAACACTCTCCACGGTGGTAGTACCGCTACCGCCAGCGGTAGTACCACTCCTTCCAGGAAGCGGAAGTACCGCTGGCAGTACCGGTCAAAGTACCGCCAGGGGAGTTTTGCTTGCAGTAACCTTTACAGTACTAGAGCGGTAGTGCCCTAGTACTACCGCCAGCCACTTCGAGTTATTTCGAATTCGTGGCCAGCGGTAGTACCGGTGGGCCTAGCGGTAGTACCGCCGCTGGAAGTACATCGGTACTTCCACGGTAGTACCGCCCGCACCCTTCATATAGGATCTCTCAAGTACCGCTCTGATTGACGGTGCGCGGTAGTACCGCTGGCCCCAGCGGTAGTACCGCCAGGCGCGAAAAGGGTCAAACGGCTAGTTGTGTGGAGGGGGCTACAAATACCCCATCCCCGTCTTCTCCAAAGGTTTGCTCGAACCAGCATTGAAGACAAGCATTTATTGAGCCTCCAAAAGCTAGATTTCTCCCAATCCCTCCACCCAAACTCGTTGATACTTGGAGGATTGAAGAAGAAGACCCCAATCTACATCTTCACCGAGTTGATCTTCATTTCCCCCTCATTCTCTAGAGGAGTCTAGTCTAGGGTTTCCTTGTGAAGAACCTAGACACCATTTCTACACTTGTTGGTGATTGGTGATTGTTGGGAGCCCCCAATTTGGTTGTGGGTGTGTGCCCCAAGCTTGTTTGTAAAGGATTTGATTTCGGTCTCAAAGGAGATCAATAGTGGAAGGTGGACTAGCCCTTTGTGGCGGGGTTCATCGGAGAATAGGGTGAGGCCTTTGTGGCGTTGAGTAGGCCTTCGTGGCGAGCTCACACCCCTCCAATGAGACGTACTCCCTTAACAAGGAGGAAATCGGGAATACATCGTGTCTCCGTGTGCTTCATATCGGTTACCTCGTTCCCTTCCTACTTTACTTGTGCTTGTATTGTGTTTGTGCTTGTTCTTGTCATATAGGTAAATTCACCATAGTTGCATTATCTAGAGAATTTACCTTTGTGTCAAGCCTAATCTTGAAGAAAATTTAAAATTGGTCGTAGCACCTATTCACCCCCCCCCCCTCTAGGTGCCCTCACTAACTATTCAAGTATGTATACGTCTGGGTCCGGGGTCTGACAAGTCATGGTATCTGACCAAGACTGCCTGTAGGAAAACCTTACTGCTTGGTCGATGTTGAGTCTAGTGTTTGTGAAAGCTATTTGAAACTCCAAACGGATTTGTGAAACTCTCTTTAGGATTCTTTTCACTCCTTATCTGGTATCTCTCTAACTCTGGGTCATCTTACCTGTTTGATTTCAAAAGGTTTTGCTATCTCTCCTAGTCATTCAAAACTTAGGTGCCTTCTTTGGCAAGAACGTCTCTGAACCAAGTTGACCTAGTGTTGAGTTTCTAGAGTTGTGTGTGTTCCATACTCCGATTTATCTTGTTCAAACTGGGAGATTTCTTTCCATCATAATCTCTCAGAGTTGTGTGGATCCCACATCCTCATGTTCTAGAGTGTCAAGTCCAGAATCTCGAGATTTCCTTGTCATCTCGAATGTATCCTTTGTCTTTTGCTCATATTATTTTGGAGATAAGTTTAGCTTCCGAAAGATACTTCGTGATCGCTACTCGTAGTGCCCTTTAGGCACTAAGATAGCAGTTACTCCTTTCTCTAGGTTTTTAACCCTCGGACTTGAACCGAAGGTCCCGGAATGTGCTGAATTGTGGTGGGTTGACTCATACGGTTATAACCATGTGATTCTCACGCTGTCAGTACATGATGCTGACCTCCAACCCAAGATCTGTTCTGTGAACCCTGAGGAACGTTTCCTACCTCAGTATGGCTAGGTAATTTCGATAAGAATCCTAGTGAACCTAGAAAAAGAATACAGGCCCAGAAAAAATTACCCCTTTTTCGAGAACCTTTTAGAAGTTATACCCATACGTGTTCTGATCGCCAATTCATATTAGATATACTAAATTCAGCAGTGGTCGATTGAAATTGAGAGAATAAGCTAAATAATTTTGAATTTCTTTTTTGAATTCTGAAATCGTCTTCAGCAACTAGTACTCCTGTGAAATAATAGGTTAGAAAGTTCAATAGCCATAGGTTTTCTCTTGGAATAAAAAGGGATCACAACAAGAGTTATCATCATGACTTCCACACCTTTGTTCTTAGTTCAGCTATGCCAATATTTTAGCATGGGTTTTACAAAAGAGTATTACCCTGTGCATCCATCATGATCTCAGGGTTATCCGGAGCATGTTCCTACTCTTTAAATGCTTCACGAACTTCGTATGTTGTTTGGAAACCAAGTGGTTTATGTGTGTTGGAGATTCAATGCCTCTGCTCTTGTGTTCCGTCAGAACACTCCACCTTGGAATGTGAAGAGAAACAAACTCCAATACCTTGTTCATCTTTAGGACCAGGTCAAAGTTTTGTAATTTGCAAATTAAAGAAGTTTCATTAGCTTCTGTTATGTTCCATCCTCGAGTATCACACCCTTATATATCAAGAGGCTGTGTTGAGTTTCATGGCCTTATCGACGCAGTGATGCTCTTACACATCTTCACTCCCCTTCCTCCAAGGTTGAATGCTCGGGAATATTGGGGGTGTATATTGATATGTGTATCAGATATTTCTAGCAATTCTTATTGATTTGAAAAATCTAAGAAACCTCTGTATCCTTCTTAGCACTATTGGTCAACCGGTCGTTAATTTAAATTGACCGTGTTATCAAATACGCTCATCCTGGTTCACGTTCTTGGCCAAAGAGTTAGGTTCATACCGAAGCTCTCAAGACCATATCATTTTGCCCTAAAAGGCAGGATTCCTTTTGAACCGTGAGACATTTTGGTGGTTAGTGATATTCTAGTTGTCTTTCTAGAAATAATCCAGGTTTTTTCACCTGACCGCGGTGTCTAAAGAAGGGTAATTTGAACTACTCCTTTCTCCAAGAAACTACGCTGGACACCCAAGACTAGTGGTTGTGCTTAAACAACAGCTTGGAGAGTTGAGAGACAAAAGCTCTGCCTAACATGATCCTTTGTTAATGGATGTCCAATTTCCCTTGTGTTGAAGCATGATAGTATCTCTTCAACGGACATGCTATCATTCCACCCTTGATTTGATTTGTGTTATGTAAAATCAAGATCATATCCAAGGACTATCTTTATGGTGTTTTCACTCATGGTGTTTTGCCCGAATACACCTTCATGTCCTTTGATCTGACCAATATTTTTCCTTGTGCATGTATTATATGAATCCCTCTTCTTGGAGTATCTTGATAAGTGTGTTGTTGAGCCCAACGATGACAACTCTGTTTTCTCCAAGCTGCAAGAGGTTCATGTTGAACAATTGGCACTAATGTTGGAAGCTTGTGAGAACCATCTTTGTGTCATCATGAAGTTGTGTTCTGGATGTTCGAAGTGACCTTCTCCGGTCCACGTGCTTTTGGTGAAAGTTGTCGCCATGGATGCGAGTAGAGTTTTCTTGTTCCTTCAGGAATAATCCCAAGTTGGTCATGCATGTGTGGACTATTCTTCAGATGGTAGGTTGGTACCTCCATTTCTTGGAAACGTTTGCATCCACACCAAGCCACTGACTGATTGATCGTGAAAGAGAAGAAGTCCAAGAACTTCGTTATCTTTTTAATGGCCTTTCCAACAAGGACTCTGATGTGTTTCGTTGGAAGTAATCCATGTAGGTGCAGCTGTCCCTGACAAGTTGCTAATACATGAGCTCCATAATCTCGCTCATCTTCTTAAGCTTGACATCATAGTCCATATCTTGAGAATCCAGTAAATGTAACTCGTTGGTCACCAGTGCTACCTCGTTGATCAAATCTATTGAGCCTAAACTTCCATCCCCACTAACCAGAGCTGAATCTCAAGCAGCAACAATGGTTGGTGTTTCCTCAAGGGTTTCGACTTAGGTCCTTTCGAAAATCCGGCATGGTTGATGTTGTGGGTGACACAATTAGCCGGAAGGCCTAACATTATAATCCTTTGAATTGTTAAGAACAACCACTCTCCGCGAGGATTATTATGCGGCTTATTCTAGAAGTTTCCCTTATGGTCCTTTTAAATCGAAGTTCATCTTTCAGTTGATGACCTAATTAAGGCTTATTGTAAGCTTGATATCGGTATCTAAAACATCAAGAAGAACTTGAAACTTGATGTGTCCAATAGATCTCTATCAATCCTTCAAGCTTTTCTTCCAGTCGATATAAGTTCATCATAAGAAACATATTGTGGTGATGTTTAACCATCGCTGTTCAATTTTACTTTTCCCGTTGTTTGTAGTTGAAATTATATTCATCTCACACGTTGTGTGAATTTGTGAGTTACCTCAGCCCTAGAGTCTTAACCATGTGGCAAACGTATTGCTACGTCAAATCCACAATAGGAAAGATATTACGTATTCCTTCTAGTGTTCCAATCCTTGATGGTTACTCATCATTATGGTGTGACCAATAATTCCTCCTTCATTAAGATGTCCCCACATCTTTTGGAAACTCATCTTGTAGTGTGAAGTAACATCACTATCTTCCACCAAGATTTCGACAAAATTTGATGGAATGAATGTTCCTTCATATCATGTATCCACTTCGAAGAGTGAACATAATCCCCTCCCAAACTTCCTCTAGACGCATGATTCTAGTGCGTTCTCGTGTTCTCCCTTGTCCATGGATGTTACCTTGTGGTACCCAAGACAATCCTTTCCATCTTGTTACCATGTTCAAAGTAAACAGTGAAACCTCTATATTACAAGTTGTTCAACCTTTCTTATCCAATAGGATATAAGGTCTTGTGCAAAGTTCATATTCTAGATCCTTTCAAGACTATTCGTCCACAAACTTGAAACCTTCTCCTATTCCTTTCGTTACCTTGATGTGTTTCATGTCTGTTAACTCAAGTGTTGTCGTGAACACTCTTCCCATTAGTTGACCATGAGATACTCGATCTTGGTGAAGATCAATTTTTTCTAGAGTCGTTCCCTCCTACCTAAGGTGTAGTTTCTCAACATGTCCCGATGCTACGTATAAACTTCTTCAAGAAGAGAACCGCAAGGTTCGAGAAGATCATTCAAAACCGGTGTTCCTTCTTTCTTTCTCCTTCAGGAATCTTGGGATGAGATTCTTGTAATGGGGGTAGATTTGTAACATCCCAATTTTTATAATTAGAGTTTGTGGTGTTGTGTTCATCTCATACATGCATGTAAAATTTGAACCAAGTTTGAAAATTGAATTTAAATAAGAAATTGCCCAAAACTCACTTAAAATGGTCACTTAAAATTTGAATTTAAATCATTTTCAAATTTGGCAAACCAATATATATGAAAAGGTTGGAAGTTTCATAAATTTTTCCAAATAATATTTTTTGTGGAATTTAATTCTTGCAAAAAGGACCCAAATCTTTGATTTCAGTGCAGTTTTTATAAACAGAAGGGCTGATTTGTCATTTCCAAAACTCCAAGGGGGTTTCTAGAAATTCCCTTTTCTTTATTTCTCTTCTCCGGCCAGAAGGAGCAGCCGCCAGGCAGACAGGCAGCTCACCGGCGTGGCCCTGCCACATCCTGCTCGACGTCCTCGCGGCGGATAAGCAGCCGAGGAGGCGTCCGGATCGACCCCTCCTCGCAGACGCCCCTCCCTTCCTATCTCCTCTCTCTGTCCTGCGTAGGAGCCCGAAACCCTAGCTCCGGCGAGTCACTCGCCATCGTCGTTCCCTGCCGTCCCCAACGCTGTTGAGCATGCCGCTGTGTTTGTACGTCCACCCCCTCCTCCTCGAGCTTGTACAGGAGGAGGGAAGCCCAGGAGCATCTAAATTTCGCCGTCGACCACTTCTCCGACCGCCGCCATGTTTTCCCCGCAGTCGGCGATTCCGGCTCCTTCTCGCGAAGCTGACCGCACCGCCACCCTCCCGGTGAGCACCTCCTCCTCCAGGTGCGCCCCGACATCCCCCTTCTAGTTCGCCCCGGAGCTATGCACCACCGTCCGCCGCCGCGCGGATGCTCGCCGGCTCGCCGCCGGTGACCATTTAGTCACCCGCCGCCACCGTTCGACTCCCCGTAGCCTCCTCTACGCAGTGGTGCAATTCGATTTACGAATTGAGTGCCGGTTTGTCCGATTGCATCGAGGCATAGTCGTTGTGGCTATTGCTGACGTCACAGTGATGTCAGCATGACGTCACCATGGGGCCGAGCCGTCATGGTTTATTATTTCTGAAAAATGAAAAATGACTCACACGTGGGCCCTGTGTTATTTGAATTCCAGAAAATCATTTAATTTTGGAAAATCCATATCTTTATTTCTACTAATCAGAAAAATATAAATATTATATGAAAATATTCAAAAAAATAAACTCTACTTGTTTATGTAATTTCCACACATGTTTGACAAACTTTAAATTTGAGCATTATTTGAATAATTATTTAATTCATTTAAAAATGGAGAAAATAAGTTTTTATTCAATAAGATCAGAAAATTAGAAGTTATACACCAAATGCTCAAAATGACAAATGCAACCTAGTTATGATGTTTTCAAACCTACTTGAGCAATTAAAATTAGACTCACTTTTAGAATCGCTCGAAGTGCCCTCCGAGGTCCATTTTGGGCTAATCTCTATCTCTACTATATAATGCGTGCTAACGGCACGTACGCCGTACGTCCCAGCACTATCTTCCAAGTTTGGTGCGTACCTTGCGCCTCCTCTCGATTGCTGGTTTCGTTTAGTACTTGCGTCGGTCAGGCCACTAGTACAGAAAAACTTATCTGTGGCACACCATTTTGGGATTCTGTGGCGTGCGCCACAGAAACCATGCCATAAAATTTAATTTCTATGGCGCACCGCTAGCCATGCGCCACAGAAATGGAAATTCTGTGGCGCGCCCCAGCCATGCGCCACAGAAATGTGAGATTCTGTGGCGCATCAGCCGGTGGTGCGCCACATAATTTTTTTTTAATTTAAAAAAAAGTGGATCTAGCTGCCGGAATTTCGCCGGAATTTTGAAATTTCTGCTAGAATTTCGCCGGAGCTCACTGGATGCCGTGGTGCCTATGGGCATGTCCTTAGGTGGCTTGGTCGGTAGTGGGTGGAGAATGGGGGTCACCGGAGTTGGTGGAGGAGTAGGAGAAGGTCACCGGAGTTGGAGAAGGAGGAGGAGGTCGCCAGAGTTGGTGGAGGAGGAGGTCGCCGGAGTTGGAGGAGGAGAAGCTCGCCGGAGGAGGTGGCGGTGGAGGAGGAGGAGGTCGCCGGAGTTGGTGTAGGACGAGAAGCTCGCCGGAGGTGGTGGTGGAGGTGGAGGAGGAGGAGCTCGTCGGAGGTGGTGGAGGAGGAGGAAGAAGAGGAGAGAAGGGGAGAGGAGAAGTGGAGGAAAAGGGAGAGGAGAAGTGGAGTTAGAGGAGAGAAGGGGAGAGGAGAAGTGGAGAAGTGAAGGAGAATTAGAGGAGAAGTGAAAAGAGAAGGGGCGGGATTCAAATTTCGAATCCCGCCCAACAATTCTATGGCGCACCAACCCCCCATGTGCCACAGAAGTTTTTTTTCTAATTTTTATTTATTTTTTAGGAAAAAATCTTCTGTTGGGCATAACTTTTTTTCCTTTTGGAATTTGGAGAATCTAAAAAAAACCTCATACGTCAAAGGCGAGTGAGGTTGAGTTCTTTTTTTCTCTAGTTTTGTTTTTTATATCTTGAACTTTTTTTTTCCGATATCGTATGCAAAAGTTATGCCCATTTTACTTTTTTTAACGAACTTTTGCTCAGAAAGTCGAAATTCATATTTCAAAATTTGATTAAAAAAAAGTAGACCTTAAACTCTCCGTGCATCTATAAGGGATTTATTTTTTGATGATTTTTAGACCTGGAAGTCTCCCGTGAAAAACTAGAGAGGCGATCGGGGGGTGTGGAGAGAAAAAAATTCTATGGTGCATGTGTATGTGTGCACCATAGAAATGTCATATTCTCTGGCGCACCAATACACATGCGCCACAGAATACGACATTTCTGTGTCGACCAGATCACGCGCGCCACAGAAATGTTCGCCTGCAATGATTGGGGCGGGCCCTACCTAGTTTTTGTGGCGCACCCTTCTCCTGTGTGCCACATAATTTGTCATTTCTAGGGCGCATGTTTTGTCGTGCGCCACAAAATTTAATTTCTATGGCGCACCCTTCTCGAGCGCGCCACAGAAAGGATTCCATAGAAATGCAGTTTCCTACTAGTGGGCCAGTTAAGAAACCAGCCAAGATCTATGGCAGGACTCTAATCCTATACTCAGCGATGTTGCCGCCAACGCGAGCTCGGATTCAACACGTAATTGCTCAGACCACGCACCCATGGGACCGACATGAACTCCTTTGCTCGGTTAGAAAGCCGAAGGCAATATAAAAAAAAACCTCATATCGATTTCAAGTTGCCATGCAGGCCTCCTAGACATTGTCTTGCCCTGAAGCGTAAACGTCCTCATCTTCTATTGCCCATCAACGGCCCTGAAGAGTGCCGCCGGCTACTTCGTGGCGGCGTCGTTAACGTCATCGCAGTGCCTGTTATAAATCCGAGGCGCAAAACCGATCTACCGAGGCCAAGCAATCACAACAAACAAGACGCCGAGATTTGGCAACGCAGTTCGACACTCAACGCCTACATCTGCAGGGCTCGACTACGGGCGCTTCTCCCCATGTACTAGTCAAAGTACCTCCGACGACAAGCCCGCCGAGGCATACAGACGCACCAGATCTCAAACGCCACGCCGGTCCGGCCGCCCCTGCCATGGGCACCGGACCTTCCCCTCGTTATCTTGTGTCTAGCCTACCAGTTTTCGTCTAGTCTATTTGGGCTACCCCCGGTGCCTTTATATATTTGGCCAGGTTACACGTGTTCGACTCCAACACATAACCTTCCGTTTAATTACAAGTCCTAGTGTAGCCCTACTGTCGGGGGGTTACCCCCGAGTAGGGGTAAGGCCTGTGCTAAAGACAAGGTCAAAGGTGTTATTTGACCGGGTAGATGGCTACCCGGTACTCGCTACCCGGTAGATTTCTATCCGGCCATACCCACCAATGGCCAAGAGGAGAAATCAAGCAAGTTATGTTCATCCGAGTAAAGAAGTTGGTCCGAGTAGAGGGAGTGAGTTTCTACTCGGGCCAGAAGTTAATGGAGCCGTTCTGACAAGGGATCTCGCGTATCCTGCGTCCGTACCGGTGTGCGGTTCAACTTACGGAGCGCGTGATTATCCGCGCTACGGCGTGGCTACAGTGCGGTGGGCGCCTGTCAAGTCCTGTCACTGACAGAGGGGACAGGACAGGGCTAGGGGCCTACCCTATCTCACTCACAAGGGTGGACATGTCCCATCTCCGAACGGCGCGACGACTTACGACGCCCGCGTCAGCGAGAAGCCGGAAGCGTGATCTGTTCTGCAGTGCTCCTGTCTTATCAGCTGTACCTTTTAGTCTTATTCTATTCGGCTGGGCACCAGTATATAAGGTGCCCTGCCCCCTCCTGTGAGAGGTTCGCCGCACTCGACACACATTACAGAGGTAACACTAGAGGCAACACTAGAGAGAACTTGAGAGCTAGAGTGGCTACTCGGCTGAAGGCCTGATTTGTACTGTGGCTACTCGGTAACACACATATAGAGAGAAAGGCAGGAGTAGGGGTGTTACCTCCACACGAGGGCCCTGAACCTGGGTAAGATCTTATTGTTTGCAGTGCTTGAGACATCCCACACGCGGCTACTCGCCGTGTGATCCCTCCCCGAGCACCTCCAGCGTCCATCGGCCCCAAACATTAGCCATCCCATGGCATCTCCCGTGATACCACCACGACAGTTGGCGCCCACCGTGGGGCTGACAGCGGCGCTGGCTGGAGTCCATGTTCGGACGGGACTCATTTCTGCTACTGGGGAGCGCGTGGTCTGTGGCCTTGTCCACAGATTCGGCTCCTTCGACTTCGTCACCGACAACGCCAGAGATTTCGGCTGTAGACCCATGCCGGCAGGCGGCTCGGTGCTCTCCTTCGGCTCGCACCTCATCTACGTCGCCATCACTGTCATCCGCGAGTTCCCAGAGGAGGTGCTGGTCGCGGAAGATCCTCCTGCTGTGCTCGCTGCCCGCGGAAGGCCAACTGGCTGCTCTGCGGACAACGTGGAGGTGATGGTGACCGGCCCGGCTATCGATGCCGGGAAGGGCGCGGCTGCTGCCGCGGGAGTCAACGAGGAACCTGCTGGCCCGAGTGCTGGCCAGAGGGTCCATAAGCCCTATGAGAAGGACTCGAACATGCCTCTTTCCACAACTCCGACGATACCGGCATCCGCCGTGCGGATGGGCATGCCGCCTCCCACCAAGCTTGAGCTCATGACCATGAGGGCGCAGCTCGACCAGCAGCGTCAAGCGCTGCTCGCTGAGCACCTGGAGCTGGAGAAGGTTAGGCTCGAGCTTAGCCTAGACCATAACGAGTACAACAAGGCCCATGGCTTTACTCCTGTTGTTAGGAAGCCTAGCAAAGTAGGCGCTACTCGTCGCAATCTGGGCGCCGAGATGGCATTAGTTGGTGTTGGCTAGACGAGTTGCCAGCGGTGTTGTGGAGTCTAAGGACTACCCCTAACCGGTCAACCGGCTACACACCATTCTTCCTGGTATATGGAGCTGAGACCGTGTTGCCCACTGACCTAGAGCATGACTCGCCTCGTGTAACGCTCTACACTGAGGCAGAGGCTAGAGAAGCTCGAGAAAATGACGTTGACCTGCGAGAAGAAGCAAGAGAGCTAACTCTGTCACGTTCAGCTGTTTACCAGCAAAACTTGAGGCGTTATCACAGCCGGAAAGTGAACCCAAGGGTTTTCCGAGAAGGAGACATGGTGCTTAGGCTCGTGCAGCGCACAGCCGGGATGCACAAGCTTTCCCCTCCGTGGAAAGGGCCTTTCATTGTGAGCAAGGCTTTGCACAATGATGCCTACTATCTAGTTGACGCACAGCCACCCCAGAAGAACAGGCCGGATAGGGCTGGAGAGGAATCGAAGCGCCCTTGGAATGTAGCTCTACTCCGACGTTTTCACTCATGAGCAAAATGTGTATGTATCTTCTTATCCGAGTTAAACTCCTATTCGGCAATCTGAAATTGAACTCGGGGACTGCCCTCGTCCAAATTGTTCCTTGTGTTTACTCTGTTTTACTTTGTCTATTCGGTTGAACCACTTAGAATTTCAAAAGCATACAAAGTAGTGTGTTTAAACCCACCGGAAACTCTGCGACTCTACTGCTGTCCGCAACCCGGCTTCATGGCAAGCCAGAGAACAAGCCAAAGGGTCAATGAACACACGAAAAAATGCAAAGGAAAGGAAGCGTGTGGCAACCGAATAGAGCGTTTTTTACTGTTTTTTCTTTTCGGCTAAGTGGTGGGCAGCGTTACTATGATTTTTCTAAGTGGCCAAGTATTTGAAACTCCAACTTTGAACTCTTGTGACTCGACTACCAAAAAAGCAACAAGTTGCAGGTAAGAGCTGAGATAAAAAGGAAGAGTGGATAAAAAATGCAACTCGGGGACTTGCATATTAACGCAACCCGGCATTGAGCCAGAGTTGCTAAGAACTTCAACTAAGATAAAATTGAGTACTAACAAAGACTTAATAGTTGGATACATTTGCACCCGGCATCCCGGGGATCTGATCAAAGTTTAAGATATAAGTTTTCAGGCATCACTCTTTGGCAGCATCGGTGTTGTCCGTGGCAGTGTTGTCAGCTTCAGCTTTCTCGGCATCAACATCTGCCTTGGTGCTGTCAGCATCAGCTTCAGTGTTGGCGTTGGCAGCTGGCTCTGAGGTTGCAGTGGCAACCGAGATGGGATCCGTGGCCGAGGTGGACGCAGCAGATTGGAAGCTGGGCATCGGGAAGATGCCAGTTGCGCCAAGCTCGGGAGCCGCCTGGTTGATCACCATCTCGGTGGTGATGGTGGCCTCCTTGGCGCTGGGTTGCGTCTTCTCGGCTTCATAGTCAACCTTGGCCTTCCCCTTCTCGGCGGATCCATCGGTGCCATCTTCCTCAAACACGCTCAAGTCCTCTGAATCGGCGTCACCTTCGTCATCGTCTCCTTCATCTTCGTCCTCGTCCTCAGGCTCGATGTTTGGTTCGGGGAGGCCGTCGATGTAGTTGGCGGTGTCGGCATAAGACGCAATCTCGTAGGCCACTTTCTTCCGGCGTGCGATGTAGTCGGGATCCTTGGTCCACTTGGAATCTTCGCGCATCTCGAGAATCCTGTCAAGGTTGAGGTTCTCGTACCAGCTTGTGACGAAATGGACCAGCTCGTCAGCTCCTGCCCGAGCTGCAGAGGCGCACCATTTCTTCAACTCGGCCTTCACGCCGTCCAGCTTCTCGGCGAGCACGCTGAAGCTGTCTGGCGCAGATTGATCCGGCCAGAACAGATCATGGAGTTTGTACGCTGTGGACACCATGGTGGTGCCCAAGCCCTTGAGTTGGCGGAGTTGGGTCTTGATGCTCAGAAGATTGTCGTTGACAGTGGACTTGGTGTCAATGGGCATCCCAGAGGCAGCTCGGAGTTGCTTGGCCTTCTCCAGAGCAGGCGTGCTAGCGGCGCGGAGATCAGGAAAGATATCTGAAAGAAAAACCAGTAAGAATTGGGAAGAGATGCAGAGAATAGATGAAACCAGGTAGAAGGGATGAGAAGAGAAACAGCCAGATGCAGAGAAGAGGAAACTTACGCTTGAGATCCACCAGCAACGCATCCAGCTTTATCTTCCAGTCCTCCTCGTCGGCAATGTGCCTGTCTTCGATGCGGCGTGCGTCGGAGATCTGGAGGATGATCTGCTCGTTGTGTTTCTTCAACACCGAGATCTCCATCTCAAGTGCCTTCTCTTTGGCCTTGGCAGTTGCCTTGACCCTATCCTTCTCGGCAGCCTGTTTGAGAGCATCCTCAAGAGCCGATTTCAGCTTCACCTGCATTTCTTCGAACTCGGCGCACTCTGTGTCGCGTTCCTTCTGGAGCTCCGCGTCTCGGGTGGCCAGCTGCTGCTGCACCTCGGCAGGCATCAGGCAGTTAAGATGCTGCTCCCGGAATTCCTTGTATTCTTCTGCAAAGAGAACATCAGTATTAGCAGAGTAACCAATTAAAGAAAGAAGCAGAAGTCAAGAGTGGCCAGCAACTCACCTTCCAGATGCTTGATTTTGCTTTTGGCAGAGGAAGAGAAGACGTGGCAGTGTTCATGCTGCTCCTTCAGTTCTTTGAATTTGCCTGCAGAGTAAACAGAGTTATAGCAAAAAGCAAACACGGGCGTAAACACAAAACGCACAAACCGAATAGCTAAAAGCTTACCTTCTATCTCAGAGAGTTGGAGAGCGCGGTCCAGCGCCGCCTGCTCCATCGCGGCATCATCTTTTCGTTCGGCTTCAAGAGCCGCGATGCGGTCCTTGGCCATGCGATGGTTCCAGAGCAGCCGGCGGAACACCTTTGTCCTCTTGAGGAGGCTATTCTGTGGAAGAGAAGAGAAAATGTCTGAGTACTTTGGAAGATTTTCCCTGAGTAGACGGCAACTCGTTCGAGTTTTCGCCTACTCGGCCCGAATCTCGGGGACTGGGGAATGGCTAAGAGGTAAAGTGACTAAGAAGAAAGGAAAAAGAAAAGAAGAGAAGAGAACAGAGAAATGGCAACTCGGAAAAAGCGAGAAAAGAGAGAACACTTACATCATATGTTTGTTCAACGTCCTCAGCGGCTTTGCGGAGGCAGAACAACTTCCCGGCCAATGTGCAGGTTGGGGAAGCGATAGTCATTGGCACAACGCCGACATCAGCCTTGTTCCAGTCAATCCGGTAATGATCGACTGGACCCAGCGTGAAGCCATTCCATTGAGGGACGCCATGGGCGTCGCTCTCCCAAATCTTGTCCACGAAGGCTACCCGGTCCAGGACCGCGGTCAGGCCTTCTGACTGGATCTCGTCCTCGTCGGCCTCGCGCGAGTGGAACTCAGGAATTGGTTTTGTTTCCTTGCCTTTGGACTTGACGTCCACAGCCTTGGCCTGGCCTCCCTTCAAGGCAGGAAGCTTCTTCTCGCCTTTGGACAGTGAAATCTCATACTGCTTGGACGGCTCAAGCAGGTATTGCGGCTAGCTGGTTTGTGCGCGGACGACATCTCCGGCACTCGACCCTTCGCCAGGGCCAGCAGATCTAGGAGCAGCCATCTTGCTGCTAGAGGTGGGCCCGCTGAGAGTTAGCTGTTTGCTCTTTGCTGCCGGCTTCCCGGCTGGCACAAGCGGTGGCTTGGGTGGTGGCATCAGATCTCCACCCTGTGCAGCCTTGCGCGCTGGATTCTTCCGGGTAGGCGCTGCTTCAGGCTTGTTGGTCTTCTTAGGGCTAGGCACAAGGTCCGTCCGAGAAGCGGACGGAGGCATTTGGCGTGAAGCAGATGGAGGAACTAGCTGAGAAGCAGTCTTGGGTGTACTCTGCTTGGGTGGAGGGCTTGGCGCAGTCGGTGGAGTCGCCTGCTGGGTAGGCGGGCCGACTACCCTGCGCAGCGTCTGGCTGCGCTTGGCTCTGGAGGACTGGCTCCACCACTGTCTTCTCAACCCGCTGCTCGGCAGCGGGATTAGGTCTTGTATCGGTACCTTCTTCTGCCCGCGGCCTGGCCACGGGGTCATCTTGAGCTGCAGCTTGTTTGTCCTGCTGCTCGGTGGTGTTGTCTTGCCGCTCCAAGGCGGCACTATCGTGTTGCTAGAGGTCTTCTTCATTGTGTTCCCCAGCTGTCGCAGCTGGGGGAGATGGCGGCGTCTCGTCGTGAGCAGCATCCTGCTGCTGCTCGGTGGTGTCATCAGCGTCATCACCAGCGCCTGTGTTCTTGGCGCCGGTGTCTTCTTCCAACTTGACAGGAGAGGACGCACGCGTCCTATCCTGCTGGACTGGCTCATCCTCATCCTCGGAGAGCTCGACGAGCTTCTCGAGGTCCATGACAGCTTTCCTCTTGGAGCTAGTGGGAGTTGCTGCAGCGTCAGCGTCCAGAGGGGCGCTGGAAGAGGGAATGGTTCAGAAAAGGAGAAGGAGAAAAGCATAAAGAGAAACAGCAACAAAGTGGTACTCGGATGGAGTGACTTACCCTTTGGCGGTGGGAGGTTTCCTTCTGGCAGTGGTGGTTTTCTTCTTCTCGGTCTTCTTGGACTTCTTGGCAGCAGGTTCTTGGGCACCACTGCCCGTCCTCTTCCGAGTTGTGGGAGCAGCCACAGATAGAGGCTGGACATCGATGGGCTCTTCGTCATCATCGATCAGCTCAGGATCCTCTGCAGAGTGGAAGAGAAAAGGAGTTGAGAAGCAGAAAAGGAAGTCAGAGTGCGCTACTCGCGATCAGAGAGGTGAACTTGGTCACCTTCGTCATCCTCGGACCAGTCCCGGATTGACGCGTCAACTTGGTGCTTACCAGGCTGGTTGGCGTGGGGGATGCAGAGGGTGTCCTGGGTGTCGTAGGCGATCTCGTCATCCTCTTCTCGGTCATCTGACCAATTGCCCTCGAAGACCTCGACATCTTCCTCTCCCTGGCGATCGATGTGCTGTAGAGGTAAACAGATAGCACAAGTAAGTTGAGTTATAAAGCTGAGGAGTTCTACCCGATATAGGATGCAAACACAAAGCATATAAGGCTAAGGGGTTCTACTCGGCACGGCATGCAAATACAAAGCATATAAACCTAAGGAGTTCTACCCGGTGTAGCATGCAAACACAAAGCATATAAGGCTAAGGGGTTCTACTCGGCACGGCATGCAAACACAAAGCATATAAAGCCAACAAGTTATTTATGGTGTTCTACTCGGTGCAGCATGCAAAGACTAAGCATACTAAGCTGGAAACCCACCTACTCGGCATCAAAGTGCAGCAGCAAAGAATAGAAGACTAACCTGTTCAATTCGCTTGATGCGGCTATACGGCTCAAAGCCATACAGCCAGGTATCGGAGAGTGAGGTTTGCATGATGGATCCCAGATGGCCACCTCGGCTTTGCTGAGCTCGAAGGTGGTGGTCCTCGTGCAGTCGCGGCTTCCTCCCATGAAGCACATCTTGTGGGAGCGACGCTGGAGCGGGAGCACTCGGCGCGAAATCCAGCACGCAATGGGATCATCTCGGCAGAATCCCTCATCCTGCAACTCGGCAAGGCGCTGCTCGATCTGGACAACATCCTCGATTTTATTCTTGGGGTTGTAGCCCCAATTCTGTTGGGTTGGCCTGGCGTTCTTCCACTTCGGGAGCCCTATCCGGTCCTGGATTGGCTTCCCCTCTTCGGTGGCGACGTTCTTGACGTAGAGGAAGCTGCTCTGCCACTTGCGCACAGTCTCCAGCCCCTTGACGCGCGGGTGATGACCAGTGGTGCGCTGCAGCATCATGGCGCATCCCGTCTGCGTCATCGAGCGGGCGCTCTCGGTATGTCCAGGATTGGGGATTCTCTGTTTGCGGAAGAAGAAGTAGCGAGCCCAGGAGTGGATGGTTGGGTAGACGCCAAGAAAAGCTTCGCAGACCACGGCATGGATGGAGAGCATGACCATGGCGTTGGGGGGAAGGTGATGTGGCTGGAGGCTGAAATTCTTGAGGAACTCGGAGAAAAAGTCGGAGATTGGGAGGCCAAATCCGCGCTTGAAGTGCGCGAGGAAGACGACGAACTCATCCTTCTCTGGCGTGGGGATGATCTCGCTGCCTGGCTGCCTGCACCTCACGCCGGGAGGGACGCGGCGGGTGTTGACTAGCCACTGGCAGTCCTCCGCCGTGACCTCTGATCCCTCCCATCCGGCGCGGGCGGCGGCATCGTCTTCTCCGCGAGCCATGGAGGCGGAAAGAACTGTGCGAGATTTGGAGTTGGCGGATTGAGTGGAGGAGTTGCTCTCTGTCTTTCTGGCGGCGCGTGGAGCAGCGGCGCAGCAAGGATTTGCGGTGGCGGCGTGCTCGACGGCGGCGGAGAGGCGAGGGGGCGTGAGATTGGAAATGGCTGGAAAGAGAAGAAGGGGGCGTCGAGGGGGTATTTATCTCTCCCCTCGAGTTGCCGTTACCAGCGGATTAATCGGGATTGATCGTGCACAGAGATCGTGCGGCGTGGGCTGCGCACCGGTTAGAAACGCACACAGCGCATATCGCGCGCGTAACGGGCGCAGTTAATCCCACGTCGAGATCGTGGGCGCTTTAGTGCGGTTGAAGTGACTTAACAGGCTAGTGGGCCGGGGGTGCAGTTATTGGCGCATGGCCTGCTGTACTCCAGGCACCGAGGCGTCGGGGGCACAGGGGTGTGACACGTGCCCCGTAGCGACACGCAGAGGTGGATTCGCACCGTTTGAGCGGGATTGTGTTGCGAGATTTCGCTAAGTCATTTTACTCGGCATCACAGAAGAGAAATACTGCTATTCGGAGAAGCAGAAATGCAAGCAAGAATGGAAGGGCCGTGTGGAGGTGCTACTCGGCCCCTTTCAGTTATGAAGAGAAGGGTTGTTTTAAGCTGGCAGGGCCTAGTGAACGAGTTCACAGGACTCTACCAGCTTAGGGGACTAATGTCGGGGGGTTACCCCCGAGTAGGGGTAAGGCCTGTGCTAAAGACAAGGTCAAAGGTGCTATTTGACCGGGTAGATGGCTACCCGGTACTCGCTACCCGGTAGGTATCTATCCGGCCATACCCACCAATGGCCAAGAGGAGAAATCAAGCAAGTTATGTTCATCCGAGTAAAGAAGTTGGTCCGAGTAGAGGGAGTGAGTTCCTACTCGGGCCAGAAGTCAATGGAGTCGTTCTGACAAGGGATCCCGCGTATCCTGCATCCGTACCGGCGTGCGGTTCAACTTACGGAGCGCGTGATTATCCGCGCTACGGCGTGGCTACAGTGCGGTGGGCGCCTGTCAAGTCATGTCACTGACAGAGGGGACAGGACAGGGCTAGGGGCCTACCCTATCTCACTGACAAGGGTGGACAGGTCCCATCTCCGAACGGCGCGACGACTTACGGCGCCCGCGTCAGCGAGAAGCCGGAAGCGTGCTCTGTTCTGCAGTGCTCCTGTCTTATCAGCTGTACCTTTTAGTCTTATTCTATTCGGCTGGGCACCAGTATATAAGGTGCCCTGCCTCCTCCTGTGAGAGGTTCGCCGCACTCGACACACATTACAGAGGTAACACTAGAGGCAACACTAGAGAGAACTTGAGAGCTAGAGTGGCTACTCGGCTGAAGGCCTGATTTGTACTGTGGCTACTCGGTAACACACATATAGAGAGAAAGGAAGGAGTAGGGGTGTTACCTCCACACGAGGGCCCTGAGCCTGGCTAAGATCTTGTTGTTTGTAGTGCTTGAGACATCCCACACGCGGCTACTCGCCGTGTGATCCCTCCCCGAGCACCTCCAGCGTCCATCGGCCCCAAACATTAGCCATCCCATGGCATCTGCCGTTACACCACCACGACACCTACTCGTACACATATTCGACACATATTCCAAGAAACTCCACCTTGGCGAATATGCTTCGCCATCTTGAAGCCGTCGTGCCAAACCTCTGTATACCTGGACTTGAACCATTAATCATGAGCTCCGCTGCTACTCCCTTGACTCCATATGATTCCACCTGCAACCGTAGTCCCTTCCTTGTTTCACCACAGTCAATGCTCCCACGAAAATTAAGTTCTTCCTCACTCTTGTCTTGTGCTCCCAAATCTATGGAGTATCCATCCACCGCCATCACACAACGATCATAAAGTCACCATATCGACAACGCCGTTGCATCACACGTTGGTAGCCTCGTCCTTGATCTATGTGAAAGTGAAAAACTCACATATTAGGTATCACAAATAAGAGTTACCTGAACTCATCATTCTCGCTATTGTTGACTACATCTCTGAAAGCTTGAAGAAATTTTGCCGTTGCCTTAAGTCATCTTTAATCAAATTCACAACCGTCTCATCACCGCTTTCACAGATTCTCCATGGACAACACTCATCCATCTCGATAGATAGTAACCATCATGAACCCGTTACTCGCCAACACTGCTTCAGCACCCCTTACACTCATGTCTGACCATACGTGTGACCGCCAGTGCCCTGGTCTGTCGCTGTGTCCCGTGCTTACCGCACGCCTCGCCGATATTACCGCGTCGAGCATCCGCAATATTGGCCAAGATCTACTGGGTAGCTAACCCACACCATCTCAGACCCCACTGCAGATACCACCAGTCATACCCGACCGGTGCCGAGTTCCACATATCCCTCCGAACCCCGAGCTCCAGTCCGAATCACGTGCTTCTCGCCTTCCCGTTGACTAGGCTTCGACTCTCCGTGCACTTACGCCGTAGCCCCTCCATCAACTGAGTGGAATCGTTGGACTCAGCTCCACCTTCAACATGCCTACATGGTAGATGATCAGTCTACCCAGCGCCCGTTGACTCCAAGCTCTCCATATGCATGTCGTCTTGAATCAACCTTGCGCCGCTGCACATCGAAGCGCGCATACCCATGCGCCGCGTGTTGCCACGCCACAAAATTCGGACACCATCAGTCGTCACGCTTGTACGTCGTCATCGCCGATCTTTACCGTGTTCTGTCCATCAGACTATACAGTCCAACCCAGCCGAACTTATCCGACTGCAACCATGCTCCACCTTGCGCCTAGTCCACCCGCCATATTGTTGTGTACTGTCCGACGCCCCGTATATGCATGATCCTCCACGACGCAGTCCACCACGTCGCCAATCTGTCAATCATCCGGTAAAACCCGTGCAAATTGAGCAACAAATCTAAAAAAATTGCTTCCTGGTAGTTACGTGGGGTGCACCAAGCATCTATCCCACAACTCCCATTCCCTTTTCCTTTTTCATATTGCCACGTCCATGCACCGAATACCATGTACCTACAAATTGTTCTTTGTTTTTTATGTAACAAATCTCACGTGTATCCATGCCAGCACTTGATCAGCACCTTTGCCTAGACCAACAAACACGTACAGACCTGCGGGGAACCAATTGAGGATGTGTCTCACGAGGAGGCAACCGGAGGAAAAGGGCGATGCCCGAGGCGATTGGCCACGCGCTTCGGAACGGCGGCGGGGAGAGGGCTCTCGCCGGCGGAAGCCGGGGCGGCATCACGCAAGGAAGGTCCTAGAAGAAGGAGGCATGGCAATGACGGGTGGGTCGTGCGCGGGGTCCTCCTCGGAGGAGGAGCGCTCGACGTGCGGCTCGCCGCGTGCTTCCCCGGGGGGGCCACGCTGTGCCAGTTCCTGGAGGTCGCGGTGGACGGATGGGAGCCAGCGGCGGGGGCGCGCTCGCCGTCTTCCGTGCTGGAGGTGGGGAGTGGCTGCTCGCCGGAGGGGGAGGTGCGGCAGCCCTGGTCACTGAGGGAAGAAGAGTTCCCGTCGCTGGGGGGCCCTCGACGGTGAGATCCGGAGGGTCATGCAGGGAGGGCACGACGAGCGAGTTGGTGCTGCTGGTTGGCTCCGTGGCCCTGCCGGTGGGGGACTGCGCGGGGGCGGGCGCGCCGTCGGCGTGGCCAGCGAGGCGGGAGGCGGAGAGGCGGCTAGGGTTTGCCTCCCGGAGCGAAGGGACAGGGACGATGGCTCTTGGGCCTGTTGGGCTGGGGTCAGGAGGCCCAGTGACAGGTTCCGCTCCGGGGCCGTTTGGTGCGGACAGGGACAAGGCCCAGGGGGACCGGGAGGTACCGATTCAGTCAGGAGAGCTAGGGTTGGCGTTGGGCCCGGCCCAAGTTGGGGGGAGCGGGGCGCCCCACTACATAACTGGCGATGGATACCCCGGGGAACCCTAGATCCAGCTCTAGGTTTTCCAGCCACGCGAGACGACCTCCGCCGCCACAGCTTCAGAGCAAAAATCCTCTTCTCCCCGCCGGTCTCCGCGCTTGGCAGGGCGGCTCCCCGCCTTGTGGCCATGGACCGTGAGTGGCACAACCAGGAGAGGAGAGGAAAGCGAGCGCTGGAGGAAGAGGGATGAGGTGCGGGGCGAGCCCGGGGTGACCTCCGTCAGCGGCTCTCTCGCGACCACGACGCGGGAAGGCGCGCGCAACGGGACAGGGAGGAGGCGGAGGTGAGACGCAGAGAAGAGGACCGGAGGGAAGAGGAGCGGCTCCGGGCGAGCATCCAACTGCCTCCCCCTCCTCCGCGGGGGCGTTAGGGGGGACGGGAAGGAGACCGCCGGGGGGCGAAAGGGGCTCCGCCGGCGAACTTCAACTCAGCGTCGCAGGGGCGGATGGCCGGGGGGGCTATCTATCCGGCCAAATTCACGTGCTTCCGGTGCGGACTCCCGGGCCATTTCCAGGATAACTGCACGGGAGAGATGTACTGCATCCTGTGCGAGCAGAAGGGCCACCTTGCAGCCTCGTGCACGGCGGGGGCGTCGAATACCAAGCTGCAATGGGTGTGCTCGGGCGAGGGGGCCGTGGCTTCTTCGTGGTCAACATCCCGGAGGACAGGCTCCCTAAGCAAGACGTGAACGCGGACACGGTGACAATCGACAAGGGGAACTTCTCGGTCGAGGAGGTTGAAGAAGAGTTTAAGGAGCTGGTGGAGGGCGACTGGGACTGGAAAGTGAAGCAATTAGCCCTGACAGAATTTGCGGTGGTGTTCCCGTCCAGGGACTTGCTCAGGATGGCTACCAGAGGCGGGGGCCTAGTGCTACCCATCACTAAATTCCGAGTAGTTGTCAAGGAACGGGCGGGGGACCCCAAGGCTACGGAGACGTTGGAGGTGGTGTGGCTTAGGCTCTTCGACGTGCCGGCTGCCTTCCGGGAGGAGAGGCTGCTTTTAGGGGCCACGGTGGAGCTGGGGAGCCCGCTCGAGGTCGACACCTCCTCGCTGGCGGACGAGGACGCGCCGATCCGAATGCGGTTCGGCTGTCGCACGCCGGTGTCTGTAAAGCCGTTCATCACACTCTTCGTCAACCTGAATGGCTACAAGGTCAGGGTGGAGCACGAGGGGGATGGCAAGAACAAAGGGGTATCTCTCCCCTCCCCTCCTACCCACAATGACAAGGGGGCTGGTAACTCGGAGGACCACTCGAGCTCGGACGAGGATGCGGACGACTGGGACAGCCGCAAAGCGAGGGAACGGGCGCGAGCTAGGGCCAGCTCCTTGCCAGAGAAGAGCGCGGGGGAGGGTCAACGCGCGAAAGGTGCGAGCGGCTCGCCCCCCCCCCCCTCACTTGCTGTGGGCTTCCCGACGACCGAGCTTGGGGGCGCCGACCGGGGCGGATCCGCGGTGGCCTCTCCACCGGCTCCACTGCAAAGCTCAATGTTATCGCAGTATGGCTCGAACCTGACCTCAGATGGAGATGTGTTCAAGACCTTGGGGAACGTGGTGGCGGCGGCCCAATCGGAAGTTTCTTTGGAGGCGCCTCCGCAATCCGTGACGAGCGACCCCTTGCTGTCGTCTCCGGCAGGGAATGGTGACGTCTCCTCCGAGCCGGCGTGTCGCACCCTGGCTTCTAAGGGATACTCATCGTACGAACTGGATAGCAGGTGCTTGGATTATGGGGCATAACTGCTCCCACGTCCCAGCTTCCTGGTAGGCCTGCGCTTATGCGCGACAACACAAGCCCTGCTATTCCACCGTCGATGTAAACTATCCACTAGAAGTCATGGGCACTACTGCTGACGTACTTCATATCAATCACGCATTGTACGTCAACAGCTTTGAACGAATGATGATCACAACATATCTCTAAGACACAAAAGATTGAAATAAGGTTGTAAATGGCCTTCACTAAGGCAGAGATAGCAAATACAATCATCCAGAGGACACATGTCCCAACATAGCATTCATTACATCAGCGGAAGCAATCAAAGGTGTCTGGGTACAGACAAATCCAACAGGCTTAAGAAGCCGGAGAAAATAAAGAAGACGAAGCCCATCCACGTAGGTCCTGGATCCAGCCCTGGTCCAGCTAACTACTCGTCTGCAGTCTCGTCAAACTCCACGAAGTAGCCATCCTGGTGGTCATCGTAGCCGTAGTCCTAGTCTGCGTAAACCACAGCCCCAACGGGGTCAGTACATCCAAGTACTGGCAAGCAAGACTCACAGTTCACCAAAGTATAGCCCGTCAACACAAGCACAGATGACTTGGTTCAACGGAAAGAAGGGGTTATATAATATGCTGCAACTGGCTGCGCTAACCAACTACAGAGATTCTATCATATCCAACTATTAGAAAGGGGATAAGATCGAGGTTTGTAACCAACTGAAAGATAACTGCAAACAAACCCATCCTGGATCTCGCCCCTTATCCAAAGAAGCAATCCGAGGATAACTCACACAGGTGGATTAAAGGTGAATCAAGTTATTGTGTGAATAAACCTATTACTAGTCAAGTTATTAATCATGGGGTGTAACATGTTTGATCATTATGTTTAAGTTGTCCTGAGTACTTGTTAGCCAGTACTTTCACCAAGTAATCCATAACCGCGGAAAACACGGCTTCTCGAGAAGATTATCCCTGCAGGGTTGCACCAATTTGGCCGTACACGTATGAATAACCCGCCAGATGGGATGCCTCCCACCAAGCGGGGCACTCAACACAACTCAACTCTTCTCCGCATCAAGCCCAAAGCACCTTGGGCGCACGGCTAATCAAGCCCCGAAGAAAAGGGACCCTCATAGCACTCTAAGACCGTGTCCCCCTATATGCCGACTACAAAAGTTCCACCCTGCGCTGGGCTCGCAAAAACATGCATGCGGCAAATAGAAAGCACGAACTAAATGAGATGATTTGGACGAGATGCGAATCGAATCAAATTGAGGGGGGCGCCCATACTCGCTTCCCACATGCGGGTAGTGCGCTCATCATGGATCAGTAGACAAGACCCTTTTCCTATTAGGGTCGACACTAGCAGGCCTCAAAACCACACAGGGCCTCCTGCCGGTGCCTTATCATCAAATTATTATTAACAGTAATAACATTAGCATGATTGATTGATTGATTAAACATCGAGCCCCCAGAGCATAATAAAGATATAGTAACTGAAAATAACGGGTAACAGACTCGAGCAAAACAACCTAAGCATGCTAGTAAGACACTGGCTCAATCAATGGGTTGTAGGAGGGGTGATGAGGCAATATCATGGGTTACAGGATTCATGTGATAGGTTCGTAACAGAAACATCTACCACTAAGGCTAGCAAGATTTAGACAACGGAAAGTATCGGTAACCAGGGTTGAAAGGAACACAATGGTTCATGTGAGTGATAACTTGCCTGCAAACTGATCAGCCGGGTACTGAGCTAGATCCTCAGAAGGGGTGCTGTAAAGGTCGTCTGCCTCAACGTCGTCGTCTATTCGAGAAGAAGCAAACAGACAAAACAGGAATGTAAACAATCATGTTCATGGCATTGTGCACAGTCAATATGATGCATGACAATTTAATGGGTGCATCAAAATGAATTGACTAACAAGATAGCACAAATTAAATGGACCCATATGCAAGGGTTGCATATGGAAAAGGATCCATTGAAATAAGTGGAACAAATGATTTACAATTATTTATTAGGTGATAGTTGTTATCATGATGCATGCATGATGATGATGACAAGATAACAACAAATAACAATAATAGGTGCAAAGGAAAAGGAATAAAACAAGTTTAGAAATTACTTATTAAGTTTGGAAAATTTTGGTTACTTAAACATGCCACACATACAACTATTGTTTTCACCAATTTAAAGTGTGCAAAACAATTAACAAAATTTATATTTGAAAAGAACATCAAATTTTTGTTGGATTACATGTTTCACATTTTGAAATTGGACTTTGGAGTATTTAATTATGAATTAAACAATATTAAACAGGTTTTAATTGAATTAAACAAGGTTTAAAATGTTTAGGCAATTTAAATTGTTCAAACAATGAAACAAAATTTATATTTGAATAGAACATTCAAAAAGGTGTGAAAAACATATTTTATTTGTATTTATTGGATTTATAAATAATTTGTTATTGATTTTATAAACTAGCATTTGAATTAATCCAATTTGAATTTTAAATGTATTTGGAAAATTCAAAACAGTGCACAAATGGAATAATTGGAAAGGTTATAAAATTTGGAGCAATAAACATATAAAGTTTTTATTTTTTGGATTTACAGATTTAAAGTTATGGATTTTTGAAGTTTAATTGCTTAATCTGCTATTAAAAAAGAAATAGGAATTAAACAGATTCGTTTGAAAATATTTTGCTACCGCCACTGGGCCTACCCACACGCTGCCAGGGGGCCCCGTGGGCACTGTGTGTGTACGTGGCAGCGGAGGGGCTGCCGGACGGGCCCGGGCTGTCAGCGCGGTAAAAGATGGGAAAAAAGGGAGGCTTTTGCCTCCGCGGGGATTCGACCCCGAGAGCGATTGGCTCGCGCGCGCAAGGAACAGGCCAGCTGCGCTGGCGTTCGATTGTTGATAGGATAGGAGGGCGAGCAAGGTTAAGGTTTGTTTCTGTCAGCTATTGCCTGACGAAACTGAATCTTCAAGCGACCGAAACGAGACCGACTGCCGGCGGCAGCAGCGCTGCGCCGCGGTGCTCGTGGGGCAGGGATGCCGCGGCTAGTGGGGCGCTTGTGCGTGCGGTGCATGCGGTGATGTTGCTGGAAGCGTACGGGGGAAAGGAGGAGCAGAGGTGGCGCTCACCACGTTCTGGTCGTCGAGGTTGTTCAGAGACGAAGCAGCGAGCGGCGGAAGTTCCCGGCGACGGAGCGGTCGTCGTAGTCCATCCCGGCAAGCAACGAGGGGACGGGGCGACTCCAGGGAATGCCGCGGTTCCGTTCCCGGCTGCAGATCCTCCTCGAGGTGGGTGTGTGACCGGCGAGGAGGGGAGGAGGTGGTTCACGGTGGTCGGGTTCAGAGTTGCAGTGTCGAGTTTCAGAAGGAAAGCAGAAGGCTTGGGGAAGAGGAAGAGAAGTTGGCGGCGCAGGGAGAGGAGCTCTAGGGTTGAGGGGCAGGAGGAGGGTGCCGTGGTGTTTTATGGAACCGGTGGAGGCGTACGGCGAGCCATCGGGAGGGTGAGGGAAACGATCGACGGAGGAGGTGAGCTCGTACGCCATGACGTCAGACGGGAGGAGGACGACAGCGACAGGAGAGGGGTGTTATCGGGCCAAAGTGGTAACGGGCTGGGCTGGGGGGTTTAGTTGCTGCTGCTGCTGCCTTTTCTCCTTTGCTATCTTTTTTTTGTACTGTTTTTTTTTCTTGTAGCAAGCAAATGGAAGCAAAACAAAGGTTTTGTTTATAGAAAATTTTGGAATAAAATTAGGATAAATCCCTTAGTTGGAAAGCAACCAATTGGTAGTTTTTGTTTTCAAAAACTTAATTGTTTGCTTGCTGTTTACAAATTAAACCAATTTAATTGAAATTTCCAATATTAGATAATATTAGAAAAACAAGGTATTTTTCAATAGGGTTTTATTTAGAGTTTAGAAGTGATTTAAGGAATTCAAATTAGTGGTGAATTTCATGGATTCAAAGGATTAAAGATTTTGAGAAATGGCTTGAGTTTGGAAATGATTTGGAGATAAGTGTTTAAATTGAATAATTGATTTAAGCAACAATTTAATAGATGAATTATAAAGGAATTAGTTGGAAGCAATTGATGTTTTGATTTGCAATTCTTTATTTGAAAAGATTGTAACAGACAAGTGTGAAGCAAAGGTTGATTAGGATTGAATTTTATTATGAAAACAATGCAAACAGAAATAAAAATGAGAATGATGCCATGATGCATTGCATAAATTAAACAAGGAACAGAAACACTAGGTAGTTTTCATACTTGGATGTTACAAAACGCCCCCCCTTGAAGGAATCGCGCCCCGAGATTCCCTACTGAGATGTGAAAAGGTCCGGATACTTCTTGCGAAGATCCTCTTCGGTCTCCCACGTTGCCTCTTTATCGGAATGATGCGACCATTGGACTTTCAAGAACTTGGTGCTCTTGTTGCGAGTCTTACGCTCGGTCTCATCGAGAATACGAATAGGGTGCTCCTCATAAGATAGATCATCTTGCAGTTCAATGGAATCATGATCAACTGCACGATCTGGATCTTTGAAACACTTCTTGAGCTGTGACACGTGGAACACATCGTGCACTTTGGATAGCTTTTCTGGAAGTTCAAGACGATAAGCATTCTCTGCACGTCTTGAGAGGATGTTGAAAGGGCCAATGTATCTTGGTGCAAGCTTTCCTTTCACACCAAAACGATGAGTGCCTCTGAGGGGAGTTACACGGAGATATGCCTTATCACCAGGTGCATAGACCATATCCCTGTGCTTGCTATCATAATAGCTCTTCTGACGAGACTGAGCAATCCTGAGATTGTCACGAATGATACGAACTTTCTCCTCGGCTTCCTTAACAATGTCAGGGCCTAAAAGTGAACGTTCACTAGCTCCAGACCAATTGATTGGACTCCTGCATCTGCGACCATACAGTGCCTCAAATGGTGCCATGCCTAGGCTTGCCTGGTAGCTGTTGTTGTAGGAGAATTCAGCATATGGAAGGCAATCCTCCCATTTCATGCCAAAGGAGAGACCACATGCTTTGAGCATATCCTCGAGAATCTGATTGACTCTTTCGACTTGCCCTTGAGACTGAGGGTGATAAGCTGTGCTGAACAGAAGTTTGGTGCCCAATGCTTCTTGAAAGCTCTTCCAGAAATGAGAAGTGAAAATACTTCCACGGTCTGAGCTTATTTCCAATGGAACACCATGAAGGGGAACAACCTTTGCTGTGTAGAGCTCTGCTAACTGGCTAGCTGAGATAGTTTCCTTTACAGCATAGAAGTGAGCAACCTTAGTGAGACGATCAATAACAACGAAGGTTGCATCGTTGCCCTTCTTGGACTTTGGAAACCCAGTAACGAAGTCCATTTCAATCATGTCCCACTTCCACTCAGGAATTTTCAGAGGTTGGAGTAGACCTGCTGTCTTCTGATGGACTGCCTTAACACGTTGACAAACGTCGCATTCAGAAACGTATTGAGCAATTTCACGTTTCATGCCAGGCCACCAATACTGAGTCTTGAGATCCTGGTACATCTATGTACTTCCAGGGTGAATGGATAGAGGAGTTTCATGAGCCTCCTTGAGAATGATATCCTTGAGACTTTGAATCTGAGGGACTGCAATGCGTCCTTCGAAGAACACAGTTCCCTTGTCATTAATTGAGAAGGACTTGAACTTATCACTGCCCTCTTTGATTTGCTCTACCATCTTCTTGATTTCATTATCACGAAGTTGTTCAGAACGAATCTTGTCCTCGAGAGTTGGGCTGGCTGTCAAGCTAGCCAGGTATCCTTCAGGGACAAGACCAAGGTTCAGCTTCTGGAATTCTTCATGAAGTGGAGGTTGGCTTTCCATGATCATGAGATTATTGCAATAGGATTTGCGACTGAGAGCATCGGCCATAACATTAGCCTTGCCTGGAGTGTAAGAAATGGTGAGATCAAAGTCTTTAATCTTCTCAATCCATCTCCTTTGCCTGAGGTTCAGATCTGGCTGAGTGAAGATGTATTTCAGACTCTTATGATCGGAAAAGATTTCAGTTTTGTTACCCAACAAGTATTGTCTCCATTTCTTGAGGGCAAACACAACTGCTGCAAGTTCAAGATCATGAGTGGGATAGTTTTTCTCATGTGGGTTCAACTGACGTGAAGCATAAGCCACAACTTGACGTTCTTGCATAAGAACTGCTCCTAGGCCTTGGAGAGATGCATCACAGAATATCTGGAAAGGTTTGGTAGTATCTGGGCCAACCAGAACAGGGGTGGAAGTGAGCTTAGTCTTCAGGAGGTTGAAACTCTCATCACATTGTGGAGTCCAAACGAACTTTTTGTCCTTCTTTGTGAGATCAGTGAGAGGTTTAGCAATCTTGGAAAAGTTTTGGACGAAACGACGGCAATAGCTAGCCAAGCCAAGAAAACTTCTGACTTGCTTCACCGTTTTAGGGGGTTTCCAATCAACAATTGCCTTAACCTTTTCCGGGTCAATGGCAATGCCTTTGGCAGAGATGATATGACCAAGATATGCAACTTCTGGAATCCAGAACTCACATTTGGAAAACTTGGCATACAGACGATGTTCGCGAAGTTTCATGAGAGTGAGACGAAGATGTTCTCCATGCTCTTCCTCGGATTTGGAGTAGACTAGAATATCATCAAGATATACCACAACGAACTTGTCCAGGTATTCATGGAAGACAGAATTCATGAGTCTTGAGAACGTTGCCGGTGCATTGGTGAGACCAAAGGACATGACGGTGTATTCATATAGACCGTAACGAGTGGTGAAAGCTGTCTTAGGAATATCTTCCTTTCTGATCTTTATCTGATGGTACCCCATCCTCAAGTCCAACTTTGAGAATATTGAGGCTCCAGCAAGTTGATCAAAAAGATCATCGATACGAGGAAGTGGATACTTGTTCTTGATTGTTTTCTCGTTGAGAGGACGATAGTCAACCACGAGTCTTTTTGTTTGATCCTTCTTGGCAACAAACAGAGTTGGGCAACCCCAAGCGGAGGAACTAGGCTGAATGTAACCTTTCTCCATGTACATATCGATTTGCTCCTTCAACAATTTCAGTTCAGGAGGAGCTATCTTGTATGGATGCTTAGAGATTGGAGCAGTACCTGGCTCAAGCTCGATCACGAACTCAACTGCTCTATCCGGAGGCATCCCTGGCAACTCTTCTGGAAAGACGTCAGGGAATTCACAAACCACCGGAACATTTTCAATTGCAGGAAGGGGTTTGGCATCTAGGTTGAACAGCTGAACAGAACTTGATCCATATGGAGAATAGACTATCTGGCCTGAAGTGTGGGAGAGAGTTATTGACTTTTGAGCACAGTCAATTTTAGCTTTGTGGGTATTCAACCAATCCATACCCAGAAGGACATCAATGTCAGAATTTCCCAGCAACATGAGTGAAGCAAGGAATATGCGACCTCCAATTAGGATCTGATTGTCCATGCTTATCTTGGAAGTAATCATTTTAGTTCCCGGAGAGTGCACATAGATTTGATTGCTTAGTGGAACCAGAGCTAAATTGTACGTTGTAGCAAAGATCTTTGACACAAACGAATGCGATGCTCCAGTATCAAGCAACACTTTAGCTGGAATAGAGTTTACGGGTAATATACCGAGAACGACGTCAGCAGCTTCCTCAGCTTTGTCGGCCTTGATATGGTTCACCCTCGCGTTCCTCCCGACAGGCCTGTTGTTGGAGTTGAAGGCTTTAGCCGGGGGAGCATGAACCATAGCCTGGTTGGTGTTGGGGCGAGGAGGTAGGGGTAGCTGCTTCTGAGTGCACTTATCAGCGTAGTGTCCAGTCTCCTTGCACTTGAAGCAAGTGACGACACGAGGAGGACCTGGCCTTGGCTGCCCCATTGGATCCTCTGACCCTGCATCTGAGATGGGTTGGGTGGGCGGGGACCAAAGCCTGGAGAAGCTTGGGCATTTGGAGCCCGAGTGACAGCACCATTTGGCACCCAGATGCGGCGCTTCTGCGGAGGGGTGGTCATGTTGGAGGAGGAACCACCCTCACGCGAGTGCTTGCGCGACTCTTCGAACGCCTTTGCGCCCATTCTCCTCATTGAGCGCGGTGTTCACGAGCTCCACGAAGTCCTTGCACTTGATGTTGGTGAGAGCGTACTTCAGTTCCGGGTTAAAACCTCGGCGGAACCTTGCCATCTTTTGGCTTCAGTGGACACTTCGTCACCAGCGTACCGAGCGAGACGATTGAACTCGTTCTGGTAGCCGAGGACGTCCAGCTTGCCCTGTCTGAGAGAGCAGAATTCCTCACGCATCCTTTCCATGAGACCATCCGGGATGTGGTGCTTCAGGAAGGCATCCTTGAAACATCCCCAGGTGATAGGAAAGCCAGCTCTCATGGTCTGGTAGTTCTCCCACCAAGTAGCTGCCTGACCCTTCAGTAGGTAGGTGGCATACTTGACCTTATCCTCTTCCGCAACATGAGCAATCTCCAGAGCTCTTGCTACGTCACGGATCCAGTCATCAGCATCCAGGGGCTCACGTGTTGCCACGAAAGCTTTTGGGCCCAAGCTGAGGAAGTCCTTGATGGTGACCCTTGGAGCATTCTGGTTGTGGTGCTGGTTAGCCTGGATCTGGGCCATCTGTGTCACCACTTGGGTCATCTGAGCCAACAGTTCCCCCATTGGTGGTGGCGGAGGCGGGTTGTTCCTGGTTGGAGGCATCCTGAACAGAAATTCATTTTAGCACAACAACAGAAAAGGATAGACTTGGTAACCGAAAGATAGATTATTCCGACGCATGAATAGATAACCAACAGGTACATCATCACATGTTCAAATACATCAGAATATCCAACAGACCAATACATGGTTCGAAAGACAAGGATAACTAAACATAGCTAGGAATGGATACAACGGTACTCCCATGCTCATCACGCAGGACGGCGGTGAGTAGTACGACGAGAGATACGGTGCGGAGGAATCCCACGGAAGTAGGTATCACGACGATCCCTGTAGATAGGAACTGCTCTGAGAGCAACTCTCGGTGTGGTGAAGTAGAAAGCGTCGTGTCCCTGTGCTCCATAGCGGGGAATCCCTGTGTAACCAGCTCCGAGGTCGAGAAGTGGGCCTCTGATCGGCTCGTAACCTCCAGCATCTGGCAGAGGAAAACCCAGTGTCTGCTGCAAACGCGCAAAGCGCTCGTCTCCAACGAAGTCTGTGGTGTACGTCGCCAGACGCGTCAACGCGAGGTAGAGCTGCTCCCTGACTGAGGCTAACTCCTGAGAAAGTGTGGAAGCAACTGCATCACTGTGCCTCACGAACTGGGCAGTGGTGTGCAGCCTGGAGCTATCATCCTCGTAGGTATCCAGGTTGCGGTGGAGAGTGAAGTGAACTCCCGCTGCCGTGATGTAACCACGGGGGATGTGACGATAGATGGAATCATCAAACCCCCAGTAGTCAGCACGGAGAACGGTGAGACTCACGTACGCTGCCTGCTGCACGGCCATATCCACTGTGGAACCTACTGCCTCGTAGCGGTGGGCAATGCTCCTGCCATCATCCGACAGAATGTAGACGATAGCCCGGTAGCAGGTCTGGTCAAACTCTCGCTGCTGCTCGTAGACCTGGTACTCCGGTGCCCAATGGAACCCCAGATAGGTAACCATGTCTCTCAGCATCTCCGGATAACCGGCGGTGCTCTCACAGCGAGTCATCCGAACCACCTGCGGGTAGAACCTGAGATCCATCTGCAGATGATTGGGGAAGGTTTTGATTAGACTCCGGTAGATGAAAAAGGATGTGGAAAACAACAACAAGGTTCAACGGACGAAAAGGATGTTGAAAAGAACATGATATCGAAGCAACATCGGGGAAAACGAGACCAAAAGTCCTGAGGTACTATGGAGAACCCAAAACACGTGAAATCCTAACTTGAAAGTTTAGGTGAGAACAGAAAACAACGTTGCACTTCCTTACCAGAAAAGGGTGGGTGGGTGGGGAAAGAAGAAAAATGGCAGAATTCCTACTCTCACGTTTCATTTTTCCTATATAGCTACAAAATAGTTTCTAGACTCAACTGCGACCAGTAAAAAGGGATCCTACAGGCAGACAGGCTCTGATACCATTTGTCGCACCCTGGCTTCTAAGGGATACTCATCGTACGAACTGGATAGCAGGTGCTTGGATTATGGGGCATAAATGCTCCCACGTCCCAGCTTCCTGGTAGGCCTGCGCTTATGCGCGACAACACAAGCCCTGCTATTCCACCGTCGATGTAAACTATCCACTAGAAGTCATAGGCACTACTGTCGACGTACTTCATATCAATCACGCACTGTACGTCAACAGCTTTGAACGAATGATGATCACAACATATCTCTAGGACACAAAAGATTGAAATAAGGTTGCAAATGGCCTTCACTAAGGCAGAGATAGCAAATACAATCATCCAGAGGACACATGTCCCAACATAGCATTCATTACATCAGCGGAAGCAATCAAAGGTGTCTGGGTACAGACAAATCCAACAGGCTTAAGAAGCCGGAGAAAATAAAGAAGACGAAGCCCATCCACGTAGGTTCTGGATCCTGCCCTGGTCCAGCTAACTACTCGTCTGCAGTCTCGTCAAACTCCACGAAGTAGCCATCCTGGTGGTCATCGTAGCCGTAGTCGTAGTCTGCGTAAACCACAGCCCCAACGGGGTCAGTACATCCAAGTACTGGCAAGCAAGACTCACAGTTCACCAAAGTATAGCCCGTCAACACAAGCACAGATGACTTGGTTCAACGGAAAGAAGGGGATATATATAATGCTGCAACTGGCTGCGCTAACCAACTACAGAGATTCTATCATATCCAACTATTAGAAAGGGGATAAGATCGAGGTTTGTAACCAACTAAAAGATAACGTCAAACAAACCCATCCTGGATCTCGCCCCTTATCCAAAGAAGCAATCCGAGGATAACTCACACAGTTGGATTAATATGAATCAGGTTATTGTGACAATAATCCTATTACTAGTCAAGTTATTAATCATGGGGTGTAACATGTTTGATCATTATGTTTAAGTTGTCCTGAGCACTTGTTAGCCAGTACTTTCACCAAGTAATCCATAACCGCGGAAAACACGGCTTCTCGAGAAGATTATCCCTGCAGGGTTGCACCAATTTGGCCGTACACGTATGAATAACCCGCCAGATGGGATGCCTCCCACCAAGCGGGGCACTCAACACAACTCAACTCTTCTCCGCATCAAGCCCAAAGCACCTTGGGCGCACGGCTAATCATGCCCCGAAGAAAAGGGACCCTCATAGCACTCTAAGACCGTGTCCCCCTATATGCCGACTACAAAAGTTCCACCCTGCGCTGGGCTCGCAAAAACATGCATGCGACAAATAGAAAGCACGAACTAAATGAGATGATTTGGACGAGATGCGAATCGAATCAAATTGAGGGGGGCGCCCATACTCGCTTCCCACATGCGGGTAGTGCGCTCATCATGGATCAGTAGACAAGACCCTTTTCCTATTAGGGTCGACACTAGCAGGCCTCAAAACCACACAGGGCCTCCTGCCGGTGCCTTATCATCAAATTATTATTAACAGTAATAACATTAGCATGATTGATTGATTGATTAAACATCGAGCCCCCAAAACATAATAAAGATATAATAACTGAAAGTAACGAGGTAACAGACTCGAGCAAAACAACCTAAGCATGCTAGTAAGACACTGGCTCAATCAATGGGTTGTAGGAGGGGTGATGAGGCAATATCATGGGTTAAAGGATTCATTTGATAGGTTCGTAACAGAAACATCTACCACTAAGGCTAGCAAGTATAGACAACGGAAAGTATCGGTAACCAGGGTTGAAAGGAACACGATGGTTCATGTGAGTGATAACTTGCCTGCAAACTGAACAGCCGGGTACTGAGCTAGATCCTCAGAAGGGGTGCTGTAAAGGTCGTCTGCCTCAACGTCGTCGTCTATTCGAGAAAAAGCAAACAGACAAAACAGGAATGTAAACAATCATGTTCATGGCATTGTGCACAGTCAATATGATGCATGACAATTTAATGGGTGCATCAAAATGAATTGACTAACAAGATAGCACAATTAAATGGACCCATATGCAAGGGTTGCATATGGAAAAGGATCCATTGAAAATAAGTGGAACAAGTGATTTATACTTATTTATTATGTGATAGTTGTTATCATGATGCATGCATGATGATGATGACAAAATAACAACAGATAACAATAAATAACAATGATAGATGCAAAGGAAAAGGGATAAAACAAGTTTAGAACTTCTTTATTAAGTTTGGAAAATTTTGGGTACTTAAACATGCCACACATACAATTATTGTTTTCACCAATTTAGAGTGTGCAAAACAATTTACAAATTTTATATTTGAAAAGAACATCAAATTTTAGTTGAATTACATGTTTCACATTTTGAAATTGGACTTTGGAGTATTTAATTATGAATTAAACAATAGTAAACAGGTTTTAATTGAATTAAACAAGGTTTAAAAATGTTTAGGCAATTTAAATTGTTCAAACAATGAAACAAATTTTATATTTGAATAGAACATTCAAAAAGGTGTGAAAAACATATTTTATTTGTATTTATTGGATTTATAAATAATTTGTTATTGATTTTATAAACTAGCATTTGAATTAATCCAATTTGAATTTTAAATGTATTTGGAAAATTCAAAACAGTGCACAAATGGAATAATTGGAAAGGTTATAAAATTTGGAGCAATAAACATATAAAGTTTTTATTTTTTGGATTTACAGATTTAAAGTTATGGATTTTTGAAGTTTTATTGCTTAATCTGCTATTAAAAAAGAAATAGGAATTCAACAGATTCGTTTGAAAATCTTTTGCTACCGCCACTGGGCCTACCCACACGCTGCCAGGGGGCCCCGTGGGCACTGTGTGTGTACGTGGCAGCGGAGGGGCTGCCGGACGGGCCCGGGCTGTCAGCGCGGTAAAAGATGGGAAAAAAGGGAGGCTTTTGCCTCCGCGGGGATTCGACCCCGAGAGCGATTGGCTCGCGCGCGCAAGGAACAGGCCAGCTGCGCTGGCGTTCGATTGTTGATAGGATAGGAGGGCGAGCAAGGTTAAGGTTTGTTTCTGTCAGCTATTGCCTGACGAAACTGAATCTTCAAGCGACCGAAACGAGACCGACTGCCGGCGGCAGCAGCGCTGCGCCGCGGTGCTCGTGGGGCAGGGATGCCGCGGCTAGTGGGGCGCTTGTGCGTGCGGTGCATGCGGTGATGTTGCTGGAAGCGTACGGGGGAAAGGAGGAGCAGAGGTGGCGCTCACCACGTTCTGGTCATCGAGGTTGTTCAGAGACGAAGCAGCGAGCGGCGGAAGTTCCCGGTGACGGCGCGGTCGTCGTAGTCCATCCCGGCAAGCAACGAGGGGACGGGGCGACTCCAGGGAATGCCGCGGTTCCGTTCCCGGCTGCAGATCCTCCTCGAGGTGGGTGTGTGACCGGCGAGGAGGGGAGGAGGTGGTTCACGGTGGTCGGGTTCAGAGTTGCAGTGTCGAGTTTCAGAAGGAAAGCAGAAGGCTTGGGGAAGAGGAAGAGAAGTTGGCGGCGCAGGGAGAGGAGCTCTAGGGTTGAGGGGCAGGAGGAGGGTGCCGTGGTGTTTTATGGAACCGGTGGAGGCGTACGGCGAGCCATCGGGAGGGTGAGGGAAACGATCGACGGAGGAGGTGAGCTCGTACGCCATGACGTCAGACGGGAGGAGGACGACAGCGACAGGAGAGGGGTGTTATCGGGCCAAAGTGGTAACGGGCTGGGCTGGGGGGTTTAGTTGCTGCTGCTGCTGCCTTTTCTCCTTTGCTATCTTTTTTTTGTACTGTTTTTTTTTCTTGTAGCAAGCAAATGGAAGCAAAACAAAGGTTTTGTTTATAGAAAATTTTGGAATAAAATTAGGATAAATCCCTTAGTTGGAAAGCAACCAATTGGTAGTTTTTGTTTTCAAAAACTTAATTGTTTGCTTGCTGTTTACAAATTAAACCAATTTAATTGAAATTTCCAATATTAGATAATATTAGAAAAACAAGGTATTTTTCAATAGGGTTTTATTTAGAGTTTAGAAGTGATTTAAGGAATTCAAATTAGTGGTGAATTTCATGGATTCAAAGGATTAAAGATTTTGAGAAATGGCTTGAGTTTGGAAATGATTTGGAGATAAGTGTTTAAATTGAATAATTGATTTAAGCAACAATTTAATAGATGAATTATAAAGGAATTAGTTGGAAGCAATTGATGTTTTGATTTGCAATTCTTTATTTGAAAAGATTGTAACAGACAAGTGTGAAGCAAAGGTTGATTAGGATTGAATTTTATTATGAAAACAATGCAAACAGAAATAAAAATGAGAATGATGCCATGATGCATTGCATAAATTAAACAAGGAACAGAAACACTAGGTAGTTTTCATACTTGGATGTTACACGGCGGCCAAGTCTACGCGCCCGGGCCGCCTGCCGTCATGCAAGCACCGTCTGGTTGCAGAGGAAGGGGCGGTGTCTGTGCCGGTGGTGGGTGGATTGCGGGAGAAGGTGGTTCTGGGCCTGCCGATGGATAGCTCGGTAGCCAGGGAGCGCCGCAGCAAGCAAAACCATGACAGGCCGGCCCGCCGTTTGGGTAGAGCGGAGGAGGAGGTTGTGGAGGGGGTCACCAAGGAGTTGTCGCGCCCTGCGCCCTCGTCGGCAACTGCGCTGGGCGGCTTCATCTCGGCACCGGTGGTGCCGGAACTTCACGCTTCCGTGACTAGGGGCATCCGCTCCAAGGCGGCCTCGGTGGAGACGACTCGGTAGAGTGCGAGGGGCGGGGGAGCCAAGGAGGGGACGGTGATGGATCGAGCGGTGCGCCTGGCGGCTGACAAGGATGCGGCGCCTGGTACGGCTGCGGCGGACGCGGACACCCCAGGTATTACTCTTGATCCCCTCTTTACTATCCTGCAAGATGTCCCCGACGCACACCTCCTTTCGGTGGCGTCGGATTCGTGCATTATCTTCTCCTCTGCGGCTGGTCCCCCGGCCGAGACGTTATCTATCATTCGGGCGAACGAACGGGCAGAGGCAGTGCTAGCTTGCGCTTGTGCTAATGCAGAGAAGGAGGAAGTCCTGGCCAAGGAGAGGGCGAATGAGGAGGTGCTGCGCGCTACTGTGGAGGATGGCGTCGAGACTCTGCAGCAGGTACCCGAACCGGGGGGTTCGGGGCTATCTATGTTGGCAGAGTCCCTTGCACCTACTCCATGTTCCCCCATCCCACGCAGGAAGCGTGCAAAATCTGCGGCGCCGCAGGGGCGGCGCCCAGTGACCCGCCAAGCACGGGCCCAGGGAGCTGAATTTTAATGCGGATACTGTTCTGGAATATCAGGGGCTTCCGGCGCGCGGGGGCCGCAAGCTGTTAAGAGAGTACATGCGGAAGTTCAATTTAGACATAGTGTGCTTACAAGAAACCATCAAGCCGGACTTTTCGGACCTCGAGCTGCAGGGCATGGAGGTGGGAGAGAAGTTCTTTTGGGTACGGTTGCCGGCGGAGGGTAGATCCGGGGGGTCCTGTTGGGACTTCGGGACAAGGATTTTGATATAGAATCCTTCGAGCGGGGTCGTTTATTCATTAGTGTGAACTGCCTTCATCGGGCCTCGAACACGTTTATGACCATCGTGGGGGTCTATGGCCCGGCTGATCATTCACTGTCGCAAGCTTTCCTCGAGGAGCTCTCCGACAAAGTCGTCGCGTGCCGGTTCCCGATTCTCATGGGTGGAGATTTTAACCTGGTCCGGGGGGCGCAGGACAAGAACAACGGCCGGATTAATTGGCCGCGGGTGGAGCTTTTCAATAACAGTATAGCGAGGTGGGCGTTGACAGAGATCGCGAGGTCCGGGGCCAGGTTTACCTGGACCAACAAACAGCGCGCGCCAGTTCGGTGTGTCTTGGATAGGGTGCTGGTGGCGCCAGAGATTGACGCCTTATTCCCTTTGGCGGTGCTACGAGCAGAGACTAGCCTTGGCTCGGATCACACGCCGCTGATCTTTGACGGGGGTGGAGACCAATTTGTTCGGACCAAGAGATTTTTCTTCGAACTGGGCTGGCTCGAGGTCGAGGGGTTCACAGCCCTGGTAGCTGACCAGTGGCTTAAGTTGATGACCGCGGCAAGGGGCCGCGACATCGTAGACTGGTGGCAACACATGAGCGGGGCCTTGAGACAATACCTACGGGGGTGGATTAGAAACTTAGGCAGGAACGTGAGAGTGCAAAGTTGGCTCTCCTGGACCAGATCAAGGAGTTGGACGCTACAGCGGACTCCGTGGGGCTGGAGGAGGAGGAGTGGATGTTCCGATACCACCTTGAGGAGCTACTGTTGCAAATCTACGGTGCGGAAGAGGATTACTGGCGCCAAAGGGGTAGGGTACGATGGGCTCTGCAGGGAGATGCCAATACCGCGTACTTCCATGCGGTTGCTAATGGGAGGAGGCGGAAATGCATGATCACTTCACTGCAGACCCCTTCCGGCCCGGTCTCGGAACAACTGCAGATTCAGGAACACGTGTATGGCTTCTACCGGGATCTTCTGGGAACGGTGGCTCCGAGACACCTTGCCCTCGCGGCAGATACGTGGGGACCCGCGGGTAAGGTTACCCGCGCGGAGAACGACGCGTTGATGATCACCTTCTCCGAGGAGGAGTTAGAAGCAGTCCTAAATGACATGAAAACAAGCACGGCTCCAGGCCCTGACGGTTTTCCAGTTACCTTCTTCAAGCGCTTCTGGCCGCACTGCAAGTTGGGGGTGCTTCACCTCCTCAATGACTTTGTGCTGGGGCGCATCAACATTGCGAGGCTGAACTTCGGGGTCCTTACCCTTATTCCCAAGGTCCCGGGGGCGGACCTGGTTTCTCAATTTCGTCCAATCGCCCTCATCAACGTGATTTTCAAAATTATTTCCAAGGCGTACGCTTCCAGACTTGATAGGGTGGCTAATAGAATCCTCAGCCCGACACAAACTGCGTTAATCAAGGGCAGAAATATCCTCGATGGGCCGCTGATTCTGTTGGAAATTCTGCATGAAGTCAGGATCAAAAAACTCGGGGGGGGTGTTGCTGAAACTCGACTTCGAAAAAGCATACGATAGGGTTAACTGGTCTTTCTTACTGGAGGTCCTACGTCGGAAGGGGTTCGACGCGGGATACGTCCATAGAATCGAATAGCTTGTTTCCGGGGGGGGCAGACGGCTATCTCTATCAATGGAGAGGTCGGCCCATATTTCAGAAACCGCAGGGGGGTTCGACAAGGCGACCCTTTGTCCCCCCTGCTGTTTAACTTCGTAGTGGAAGCTTTAGCCGCGATGCTATCAGCCGCGGCTGCGGCAGGGCACATTGCAGGGTTGGTACCGCACCTGATCCCAGGGGGGATCACGCACTTACAATACGCCGACGACACACTTATCCTGATACAGAACGACGACAAAGCGATTGCCAACCTAAAGTTCATCTTGCTCTGCTTTGAGAACATGCGGGGCTGAAAATTAACTTCCACAAGAGCGAAGCGTTCGTGTTAGACCTACCTGCCGAGGAGCAGTGCCGCATTGCGAACATGCTTAACTGCAGACTGGGAGTGTTCCCTTTCACGTACCTAGGCCTGCCTCTGTCAGATAGGAAATTGACCAGCGAACAATGGAGTTTCCTTGTCAATAAGCTGGCTGCTAGAGTGGAGGTGTGGATGGGTCGACTGCTCTCCTCCGGGGGGAGACTCATTCTGTCCAATGCATGTCTCGAGGCGCTTCCCATGTTTGCGATGGGGCTATTCCTCCTCTCGGACGGCGTCCATGCAAAGTTTGACGCGGTTAGGGCGCGGTTCTTTTGGGAAGGGGCTGGTACTAAGAGAAAGTACCATATGGTCAACTGGCCTGCGGTTTGTCGTCCGAAAGAGCTAGGAGGGCTCGGTCTCACGTGCACCAAAAACATGAACAAAGCACTGTTGCTAAAGTGGATTTGGCAACTTTACCAAGGTGGCGACACGCTCTGGAAGCAACTGATGAGGGCCAAGTATGGGGATGTGGCCAACCTCTTCAAAACGCCGACCCAGGGGGGCTCGCAGTTCTGGAGAAGTCTCCAAAAGGTGAAACATATCTTTAAGTTGGGGGCGAGACATGTGATAAGGAGTGGAAGCCGCACAGCCTTTTGGTCAGATTGGTGGACTGGGGAGGCTCCGCTGCGTGTGCGCTTCCCAAGGTTGTTTGCGATGTGCGATAATCCGGACCTGTTGATGGCTGAGGCCCTCGACGACGCAGGTGATGGTATTGGCTTTAGACGCGCTTTCGACCAGGGCTGCCGTGAGGAGTGGGACCGCTTGCTCACCGAGACAGGGCAGATTACAATCTCGGAGGGCCACGATGTGGTTCGGTGGGCCCCTGAACCCTCCGGTAGATTCTCAGTCGCGTCGGCATATAGGCTGCTCTGCCAGGGGGCATCGGTGGCGTTCTGCTCAGATATTTGGGGGGCCAGAGTACCCCTGAAAGTGAAGATTTTTACTTGGCAATTGGCCTTGGACCGCTTGCCCTCTCGCTGCCAGATCGCGACTAGACAGGGCCCGTCGGATGGGAGCTGCGCGCTATGTGGAGAACCAGAAGACGCGGCACACGTGTTCTTCATGTGTGCCCTACCGAAACTCGGGTGGAGCGTGGTGCGAGAGGTGCTGGGGTGCGCCTGGAGCCCGGCCAACTTTTCCCAATTCTTTGCTAGCTACCATGTACTAACGGGCCAACTGCGCAGCAATAGTTGGGTGCTATTTGCGGCGCTGTGCTGGGCCACTTGGCTAATTCGCAATAAGTTCTCGATTGATAAAATCTTCCCTAACAAGCCGGCAGACCTTATTTATAAAATGCTGATGTTTGTGCAGTGGTGGGCAAATCTCGCAAAGGAGGAAGATAGAAACTCCCTCATCGAGCTTGCGGCGGAGCTGAGGACGAGATTCTGGCTTATCTCTCAGGCCCAGTCGGGGTCCTAGTTCTTTTCTGCTCTTCGGTGGTGTTGGGCCATCGCCGGCGTGTCTCCTGGGGTGCCGGCCCCCTTAGTGTAGCGTGTTATTTCCCTGCTTTCGGCTAAGCTCACTGGTAGAAAAAAGGCCTACAGTCCCGGTTCGCCAGGCCCATTAATCCCGTCCGGGCAACCGGGACTAGCTACGCGCGACTAAAGGCCCCCCCCCCCTATAGTCCCATCTCTTACGGACCGGGACTAAAGGCCCGTCCACGTGGGCGGGTGGCGGAGCCTGGGGTCGGAGGACATTTAGTCCCGGTTGGCCACATGAACCGGGACTAGATTTATTTCATAATTTTTTTAATTCATTTGGTTTCTAATTATTTTTCTCACCTTTTTTCACTCCCTTTTTTTCACTCCTTTTTTTCACTCCCTTTTTTTCATTCCCTTTTTTTTTCACAATTTGTATTATTTGCTTAGTGTCTAACTAAGATTATCTCTAGTCAAATTAGTTATTCATGGTCAAACTTCCCACTCGGTCACCCATCCTCCCACTACTCTAGCACTAGCACGCTTAACTTCCGAGTTCCATCCCGTCCCGAATCCAAGTGTTTCTCACGCATGTATATGATAGTAGTATCATATCAATCTTATTAACATGTTGGCCGAAGCCACATTTCTTTATTGTTTGAATTTCAAATAAATATTTTAATAAACAAAAGTAATGATGTAATTAATAATTTTGAATAAATAAATAAACATTAACTTTTAATTTGTATTATTTCTAAAAATACAAATAATATATCCAAAAATTGAGAAAAATAGAACTAATTCATTTTAAAATCTTAAAAATACAAATAATATATCAAAAATGAAGAACAATAATACTAATTCATTTTAAAATCTTAAAATACAAATTATATATCAAAAATTAAGAACAATAATACTAATTCATTTTAAAATCTTAAAAATACAAATAATATATCAAAAAATGAAGAAAAATAATACTAATTCATTTTAAAATCTTAAAATGAAAAAATATATCAAAAATAAAGAACAATAATACAAACAATATTCATTACATGCATAGAGTCGATCACACATAACACAAACATAGAGTCGATCACACATAACACAAACATAGAGTCGATCACATTTCATAACATATATATATATAGAGTCGATCACAAAAGATATCCATTACATATATATACTACTAATTAGATACCCATTACATGCACATAGATATCGAACGCATGCATACATCATCTATGGCCCCGCCGAGTAGATGCGGAACAACTCGTACGCGACATATGCATCTATGGCCGCATACTTGAGGTTCGTCATGCGCAATGGGGTCTCCTCCCAATAGAAGTGATTCTCCCGGCGGAAATCAGTCTTCATCCTTTGATAGCCCTGGTGGATGAAGGTGCTTGCCATGACAGCCATCCCGGTCTTTGGCCCGGTCAACTGTATAAGATTCTGAAGATCAACGTAGTGATCTTCAGGTATCATAATACCGATGCGCATCAACTTCACACGGTCTTGCGTGATGTCAACGCTGCAAAAGTCAAACCCCGAGTTGACAAGAAAATCAACAAGGTCCGGGCAATGCTTTGAACTACTGTAACAACAAAAATAGGATATGTGTTAGATATGTTGCAACACACGTATTGTTCACATGCAACAAAAAAACTCGAAGATGCATGCAAGATTGTACACGTGTGCTATATATATAGCTTCTACCTTGACCATTGGAAGACCAACACCGACTGCTTGAACGATATCTGGATGACGGCAACATCCTTCTGATTCGCCGTGTACTCCAGATCGAGCCCAAAGAACCGGTGTTCTTCGGGAGCTGCAAAATAGAGATCGGCCAAATAACCTAGAGCTTCATGCAGCCTCGCGGTACTGTTGGTGAAGAGCACGTCCAAATCCTTGCCGCACGGTGTGGAACCATTGTATTGCGTCCAAACTTCAGCCATTTGCGTGCGTGTGCTTGGATCGAAAAGAACAGAGAGCGAGAGAGGAAGAACAGAGAGCGAGAGGAAGAACAGAGAGCGAGCAGTGGAATGGCGCCCTTCTGCCTCGCTCGCGAAATAAAAACCGCCGCGGGGGAGGCGAGACGCTTGATGTTTAGTCCCGGTTGGCCACGGGCACGGGGAATAAAGGGCCATTGGTCCAGGTTGGCCACGGGAACGGGGAATAAAGGACCAATAGTCCCGGGCGGCCAGGTCAACCGGAATTAATTCCCTCCACGCGTCGCAACGCGCTTCCCAACCCGCGACGTATGACCTTCATTCGCGAGTCTCCTCCCGACCCGGGACTAAAGACTCATTGGTCATGGTGCGCGACGCTTGGGGACTGATGCTGGCATACCGAAGGCCTTTTTTCTACCAGTGGCTGTGTCGCCCAGCGTGTGTTGTCCCTGTTGTGCCAGGGCGTGGTGGTGGTTATGTGTGGAATGATGGTACTCTTGCCTTATTAAGTTAATGCAGGGCCTAAAAAGCCTTTTATCTAAAACAAGCACGTACACGAACAGCACATGAGCCGTGCTTGCACCGCTGTCCATTGGGTTATGCCACAAAAACTAGCTGTTGTTCTAGAACTGCACCAGGCTCGCCTTGCCAGGCTCGCCTTGCCTCCCTAAATCAGTTTCGCTGCTGGCCCTTCCGCATGGTGCCTTTGGGCCTTGTGGCCTGCAGGCTGAGCGCCCCGATCGATCAGCAAATCAATCTCTTGCTCCGCCTATGTGTCTCCGAGATCGCTACGTGCATGGTCTCTGCCTGTGCGTTATGGCCGGATTAATCTAGTGCACGCCGCTGTTTCCCATTGCTTTTTTTTATCTCCGCCGAATAGAGATCCGACATGTGCAGTGCCTCTTCAGTTTGACTAGATCATACAAAGTTGCCGACAACTTTCGATCACACCAGTTTTTAACTTGCAACCGCTCCTTACGGCAACCTCCGATCTTCAATCTTGGAGCATCCACAGATCCTTCCTCTAGATCAACAATCCGTCGTCTCTAAGGGCATCTCCAGCCGTTGCGCCCCCCCCAGGGCCCAAAACGCCGCCGTTTTGGGGCCGCCGCGGCGCTAAACGGCGCTATTCTGGAACCTGGGGGGCATCGTTCCCAGTCGCTCCCCGAGCCCAAGAATCGACCCAAAACAAACGCAATTTGAAAACTAGTCGATTTTTATTGAAATTAGCGAATTGCGTACATATTCGACGGAAATTCAAACTAAACATCGACGGAAATTTGAACTACAACTTTTTATTGATCTACGCGACGACTACCCCTACGCATCGTCGTCTTCAGCGGCGTCCTCGTCGCGGCGCTGGTTGGAGGGACCAGCTTCGCCCTGCCTCGCCGCGGCGAGCCAGCGTTGTTCCGCCCGCTCCGCTCGGGCTTGCACCCGCAGCCGGTGCAGCTGCGCCTGCTCGGAGGACGGCCGGTTGCGCCGCTCGCTCTGCAGCGCCACCTGTCGCCGGTCCTGCTCGTACAGGGCGATGATGCCCCCCTGCTCGGCCGAGGCAGCGCGCTCGGCCATCTGCCGGCGCACCTCTCGCGCTGCTTCTTCCCTCTGGTGTGTCTCCAGAGAGGCTCGAATGGCGGCCGCCTCCACCGCCTCGGCCGCCTGCTCGACGACGCCGCGGACCTCGCGGTACGCGTCCTCGTTCTGTGCGGTTTCGAAGGAGAGCAGCCCGGCGTGCTGCTCCGGCCATATGGGCTGCCTCCGCTGCTCCCTCCTCCAGCGACGCCGGGCCTCCCGCGCCGCGTCCTGTTCGGGTGGCTGCTCCGGCGCCAACTGCTGCGCCGGTTGCTGCTCCGGCGCCACCCGCTGCGCTGGAAGCTGCTCCGGCGCCACTTGCTGCGCTGGTTGCAGCTCGTCGTCGTTGCTCTCGGGCCACGCGTCCCAGAGATGGTCCATTGCGGCGAGGATGAGGATGGAGAAGAACGGCGAGGATGGAGAAGAACGGCGAGGAGGAGGCGAGAATGTGCGGACGGAGAGGGCGCGGGCACCATTTTTATAGCCTGGCGGGCCAGTCGCCGCGCCGCGCGTGTCACCGCTGCCGCCCCTCGCCATTAATCCGGCAGCCTTTGACCGGGGCGCATGCACTGGCCGGCCGCCACGCTATAACTCCGGCAGCCTTTGACGGCGCGGGCGCCGAGAAGGAGGTCACGGGCGGTGGCTTCTGTTCCCGCGTTTTCCCGGCGCGTCACTGACAGAGCTGGCCCGCGCGCGCGGTCGCGCAGTTTCGCCCCCCCCCCAGGCCGAACCCAGCGGGCTGGGTTTGGTCTGGGTGCCGCGGCGCTAAATAGCGCCGAAACGGCGCTATTTGGGCCTCTGGGGGGGCCGAGTGGTGAAGAAGCGGCGCTATTCGCCGCTTCCGCCGCGAAAAAAGCCCCCTGGGGGGGACGGCTGGAGATGCCCTAAACCTCGCTTTGATACCACTTGTTATAAATCCGAGGCGCAAATCCGATCTACCGAGGCCAAGCAATCACACCAAGCAAGACCCCGAGATTTGGTAATGCAGTTCGGCTCTCAACGCCTACATCTGCGGGGCTCGACTACGAGCGCTACTCCCCATGTACTAGTCAAAGTACCTCCGACGACAAGCCCGCCGAGGCATACAGACGCACTAGATCTCAAACGCCACGCTGGTCCGGCCGTCCCTGCCACGGGCACCGGACCGTCCCCTCGTGATCTTGTGTCTAGCCTACCAGTTTTCGTCTAGTCTATTTGGGCTACCCGGTGCCTTTATATATTAGACCAGGTTACACGTGTTCGACTTCAACACCTAACCTTCCGTTTAATTACATGTACTAGTGTAGCCCTACTCGTACACATATTCGACACATATTCCAACAGTGCCCTTCGGACGTCCCGACGACGAGATCAGTATACTCGAAAGAGCCAAGCCAAGTCATAACCGTCCGTGACGACAGCCCCATGTTGCAGCAGTGACCGTCGTACTTGAACGGCACAACCTTGGTGACAAACACGATATCAGATGTGATCTCCACCACACTGGGCTGATGGCGTGTACGGTGTCGTAGATCCGGCTGGGCTGGTTACGCTGCTCTGAATCTTGCTCTGCATAATGCCGATTTGTAGCGTAGGAAACGCGGTCGAAAGGGATCTGCCACCCCGCTGCGCCTGCCGGCGACATGCTTTCCCCATCCGTCCGTCACCGCGCGCCTAGCGTGCCCAGCGGCAACGGGACATCCACGTGCCGGAGTCGCTCCCGGTCTATACGTCCAAAGTTAACGGGCGCGCGTTCTCCTATTGACTCCTGAGGTGAACAGCGGCACTGGATTCCTGGCCCTTCGAGCGCCGAGCAACACACCTCGGGCATCCTGTTCACGCCGATGACCCGGTTCATGTATGAGTTCGCGTTCTACCTGGTGACGCTCACCGGCATCAGTGTTGGCGGGAAGTAGCTCAGCATGCCATGGAAGGTGTTCGAGGTTGGCATGATCATAGACTGCGGCTCCATCCTCACGCGGCTGCCCGACACGACCTATGATAAACTGAAGTCCGCGCTCCAGTCGGCCATGGGTCGCTCTGACATTCAGCAGTGGCGTGACGGTCGACCGGGATGTGCCCAACGGGATTCTGTTGGATGACTGTCCGGCGTTCAGCTACACCGGCGCAGATGATTACGCGTCGGGATGATTTGGTGCTTCCATCGAGAAAAACAGCAGCAATGCATAACGAAGACGTAGTCGTGCCTGTTGAGAGCTTCTGTGTGGCTCAACTCGGATACAGCAGTAGTCACGTACTCACGTACACTCTGTCCGATCAGGTACGTGAGCTCTCATGCATACCGCTGCTGATTGATGAAATGGGCAGCTACTTCCACCTATGGTATTTAGGATCTTAGGTGATCACGTTGTATGCACGTATGAGTGTAGAGGATTTGTTCATCCGCTGATTGCTACATATTTCAGGATTTAAATTTCTGTGCGACCGAGGTTCTATGATTCAATTCTTCCGGTTATTCTAACCACTGCATTCTATGATTTAACATATTTCTAATGTGATTTGTATATGACGAGTATAAGTTAAGTGATTCATGTGCAAAGCATTAGGTTTCACGTAGATTTATTTAAATTCAAAGTAGGAAACAATCTTATTATTATTGATAGTTTTTGTTTATTTCATACCATAGTATGATCAAAATCTAGGTGAAAATGAAGGATGAATTTATTTTATTTTATTATGCTTCTCTGGATCGAAAAAGAATAACCAGGCGACTTCTTACCATCGTACGATAATCCATTTATCCGAGAAAATTAAGGCTAGATGTTTTTTTTTGGGAGATATTTATCATTTGTTAACCCCTTGCAGCACACGGGTATTTTGTTAGTGTCACTAAAATTGCATAATTGCCATGCGAACCCTAGCAACCCAACGAACATGTTTAGGGCTTTATTTAACTGCATTAACTTGCTCATGCATACATATTGCTCATTGCATCGATGCCATGTTTGATTATTGTTCTCCTTTTCGGTGTTGTTCCTCCTCGGTAGAATGCGACTCCGAAGAGAAGATCGACATCTGCTATGTCGAATACTTGATCTTAACCGACAAGTCAAGCACTTATTCCTGAAGATTTTATTTGGTTTTCTTGAAGCAAGGCAAGCATAACCTCTTATCTGCCATATATGATTCCGAATGACTTTTTGATTCTCGTACATTGCATTCGATTCCAATGTATCTTGTGTCAGTAGGTAGAGTTCTCCTATATATTGCATAGCCTAAATATCATAATCCACTACTCCTAGCAGCTATAGGTTTGCTTGTGTGCATCGCCAAAGGCTGAAATATGCCGTGCTTAGTCATACATGCTTGTTAGCTCTCCTCCATCTGGTTGATGAATCATGGTTGCGAATGAATCTAGTATGACAAGATGTTGTGAAAAGTTAAGAGAACTTAGTTAAGATGACTTAATGGTGTGGATGATGAGACCACAGAGGGTCTGTGGTGTTTGTCTCGTTCATGCTCATAGGAGTGAGTTCTCGTCTTCAAGCCAAGACTGAGCGTGCAACCACACGGGGCTTAGATCCCCCTCGGTCTCAACTTGCCTAGTTTGTTTCATGTGTCGCCTAGTTCGGGCTTTCCATTTGGATTTGCGGGGATGTTAAAAACATTTTCAAAACTAGGACGTGGGGATGTCTCAGCTCCCGGTGGGTAGATAACGGCTAAGCATTGCGCACAATGATAGAGACCCGGCAGGAGATGGCCACTCCCTATTGGCGGATCATATCTACTCGAAGCGACTAATGGAATAGGCGAAGAAAGAGAAAGGTCGTGGTCAACCTCCATCTGCCGACACTTCCCGGACTAGTGCTAATGATCTGGCATTAAGAGTTGGTTGGTACGTGTAGTTAAATTTGTACACCCCTGCAGGGTTAAATCTTTTCGAAAAGCCGTGTCCGCGGTTAAGGACGACTTGGTGACGGATTCTGTGATCATAGATAACTTGAACGGAATGACTAAAACTTGTTGATAACGAATGAAGGATGCCTCCTCGAAGATGCCAAGAGGGGTTACCTTGTAGTAGGAGGTACCGAAACAACTTGAGGTGGTGATATTTGAAGCACGAGGTACTGATATGATTCGGTGGAATTAAAAGATGATGATATCAGTAGTTGAGTAGCTTCCTCATCTATTTTGAAAATACTCCATGAGACGTGCTATTCTTCCTCGATTTGAAAAACAAAGATTGCTTTACGCAAATTAGCCTTCATAAAACCCTTTATGAAAATAGCCGATATATAATAGGTTAAATAAGTCTTGTTGAGTACCTCTCGTACTCAGGTTTGCTTCATTTTTTCAGGTGGAGTTCCTCTCATCGGTGGTGTTTGCAACATGGACATCGACGAGTAGTTTGGGGTTCCTAGGTAGCAGCCTGGAATCTATGGGCTGGGATGTTGCCTTATGTTGCAGCATCTTAGTCCTTTTTGGTTCTTGTTGAATAGCAACATAGTTTGCCTTCCGTTGTCTGATGTAATGTTGGGTCATGTGACCTCTATTTGTACAGCTATACTCTAGTAATACTTGTTGTGTACAGGTTCATGTCTAGAGTGATGCTTTGATCGGTTGTTGGTTTCGAGTTCATCATTATACAGTTTTGGCTATGCCTGCGTTTTTGTCGCAGTCGAGGGGTTGTGGAGCCGATGATCCATTCCCGAGCACACATGCTGATGTTTACTCGGCATGGGCTTGGTAACCCCAGTAACCCTCGATTGTTGTTGTACTTCATGGACACATAGCATCTCTGTATAGCTTTGGTCCCATTCCATTAGTTTCATACGACTCGTGGACACTTTGATATGCATAGTTGGTTATGACTAGCATGGACACAAGGATTAGTAGTACCAATATTATCCGGCCTGCGTGCCGATGAATCCGGTCTACCTGTCGTTGTTTGTTGCGGCCGGGGATGGTAACTCCGAAGCTCTTGTGGGTCCATGACTAGGAGCGCATAACATTATGTATACCCCTGGGTCCGGGGTCTGACACATACGGTGGAAACATGTAATATTCGAACTAAAATCCATCCTCTCCGATATCCCAACCATGTCACCTAGGGGTCTCGGGTTTCGGGCAATAATAAGTGTATACAACCAGTACATATGATCCAAAATAATAATTATATCCGACACAATAATTATATCCATGAAAACATAAGATGTTCAGATCTGAAATCATGACACTCGGGCCCTAGTGATAAGCATTAAGCACTCAAAGTTGCAACAACGATAATAAACAACACTACTGGATGCTTGGCATCACGTCCTAACAATCTCGTGATATATTACATGATGAATCTCATCCAATCACTACCATCCCTTTGCCTACACCATGGAATTACTCACACATCAAAGGGGGAATAATGGAGGGTTGATGGAGAGGCGATGGCGATGACAATGGCGGCGATCCCCCTCGAATCCCCGTCCCGGTAGGGTGCCAGAACAAGAACTTCTGTCTCCCGGTCTAGGGTTTCGGGTCTTGGCGGCGCTTCGGATCATTTTCTAGAAAATACTTTGGGGTCTCGGAGTTTTTGGGAACAAAGGAGTAATACGGCCAAAGGGGACCCTAGGGGTGGTCCTAAGCCCCCAGGCGCCTTCTGGGCGCGGCCATAGGGGGGCACGGACACCACCCTCCCGGAGGCCCAGAGCCCCCTCCCCCCCCCCCCCCCCCCCCTCTAGTTGCCCTTCTGGCTCCGGGAGTTTTCCAGGGAGAAATGATTTTTTGTATTTTTTCTGGAAATTTCTGAGGAAGTTGAATTTCTGCACAAAACCGAACACCATGGGTAATTCTGTTGACGTTAGTCTGTGTTAGTTCGATCCAAATCAAGCAAATATGAGGGAAAATTATAAGAAAAGTGGTTGGAAAAGAAGATACATTTGCGACGTATCAAAGGCCAACCTTCTCAGTGGAGGGTGTGTGTTGCGTGTCAAAGAATTGCTCACAGCGATTTAGCCATAGCAACGGATCAACTTCCCCATCATAGGTAGGAAATTCCATCTTGAAGAAGCGAGGGGGATGGTGGTTTGCAGTATTAAGATCCGATTGAGGCTGAGGCAGCAATCCATCAGATCTCTTCTGCTCGTCGTCTGAAGTGCCAGCGTTGTTAGGCGTACATTTCTCTAGCTTGAGGATAGGCAGATTGTGGGAACGAACCTGCTGCATGCTGTCCCGCAAATCACTAGAGAGGGAATCGATCTTCTTTCCCTATTCCTCCGTACGCTGGTCGATGCCTTGCAAGCATTTCAGGAGAGAGATGAGGGTGGAATTGATCTTCTCAAGATCTGCAGCGGTAGCGGCCATGGAAAATCTGAATCTGATACCAGATGTTATGAACGTGTTAGAGGATAGGATAATATCCCTAAGGATAGTACGAGATGGCCCTGAACAGGTGATGTGCGAGGAGGCTGCCGCACAACAGGAGTAGGGAGAAATATTTGGGAGGGATAACTAATACTATTTTCTTACTTGTCTATTGATTGATGTGGCTAGGCATTATATAGCCAGCTTACAAACTTGGAGGCTAAGCCGAACTAACAAACTTTAGGAAATAACTAACTTGAGAATCAAGAAATATCTCTACGAGATTTAACTGTCAAAACTAACTAACAATAATTAAGAAACATATGAGGATAATTTGGGACTTTCCTTGTCCTGGCCCTTCCATGATGTGGCTGCCTTATACGCCACATAACATAAACATTTTTCATCTATACCATAATTCAAGTTTCTATCATAATAGTACGTGTATTAATACAAAAATGTCGAGAGCTATCCAAAAGTACAAATGAGAAATGAGCTTAGTGTGCAAATCACCATCCAAAAATACAAGTGAAAAATTAGTAGGGAGAGCAGCCACACACAAACAAGACAGCAGAGGAAAATGCACTTGATTATAAATATTATATGAAAATGTTCAGAAAAATAAACTCTACTTGTTTATGTAATTTTCACACATGTTTGACAAACTTTAAATTTTAGCATTATTTGAATAATTATTTAATTCATTTAAAAATGGCGACATATCCTGTGAATCCAGCCTATCTGTGTATCCCTGCATCCGTTCATTTTCAGCCAGACGATCTAAATCCCGTGCCTCGCGTTAAGTCCAAAGAAACTTTGCAATTGCATGCCCGCTTCCAGACATAACAAACGCTTGCATTTGACGGCGATCAAGGCTAAGATTGGTTCGGGAGATAATGTCTGATCTGAAATCGTCTACATCGGGAGCTGCGGCCACCGATCTCCCAAAACATGGAACATGTGACGGTGGATCGGAGGGCGGTGCTAGCTCTGAAGTACCGCGGGGTGAGGGTATCAACTCCTTGTTTGATCGTCTGGAAATTGGAGAAGATGAGTTCGACGATCTGGTGATTGAAGAGCTTGATGTGAACATCACAGAGAACACTAGGTGGCTGGCGGTGGCAAGAGTGCATTGTGATAAGGGATTTAGCCATGATGCCTTCGATCTTCAGATGAGGGCTGCATGGAACCCTGCAAAAGAACTATCAATTCGGCCAGTGGGCGCCAAGCGGTTTGTAATCCAATGTTTTTGCCTCGGAGATTGGGAGAAGATCACAGAAAAAGGTCCCTGGTGGTTTCGTGATTGGGCAGTGGTCATCGCACCGTATGACGGATTTTCCGACCCGGAGGAAATTGAGCTGGAGTTCATCCCGATGTCGATCCAAATCCATAAAATTCCATAAGCTTTTCGAAACGAATCGGTGGTAACACAGATGGTTAGGCGCCAAGTGGGCGTGGTTCTTAACGTAGAGATGCAGCCCCCGGGAGTATTCAGAGGTGATTTTGTCCGGGTTCGAATTAACCAGGATGTTCGAAAACCCCTTGCTCGCTTTGTGTCAGTGTCTATGGGGGGAAAGCGATCAATCTTTATGGTTAAATATGAGAAGCTGGGGATGTTCTGCTTTGCTTGTGGCATGCTTGGCCATAATCATAAGGAGTGTGGTGTAGGTATTTTTGAGGAGAAGGATCTGAAATATGGAGACTGGCTACATGCCTACCCGAACCGTGTGAGGGGTTTCGGTATGGGACGCGGCAGCTCAAGGGGTGATTTCTCAGGTCCAGTTGCTGGAGGGAGGGGTGCGGATACTACCACCCCAACCAATCGTAGAGGCCCATATGTTGATTGGAGACGCCATCCTGAACGCAAGACAATGGGAGAGGATGATGAGCTTCTAGACACGGGTACGAGCCCGGTAAAAATCCATGATCATGACATGACGGAGGCGGAAAATAATGCTAGAAAAAGACTCAACTTTGAGAACTCATCAAACAAACAGCTAGCCATTGCAAATGATATGAGAGTGGACGGGGTTCCCATGGGGCTAGTGGAAAAGGAGAAGGAAAATGCTGTAAATGAGAAGAAGAGATACAAGAGAGAAGATTGTACATCGGTTTCGAGCAAGTCTAATGGATCGGCGGCATCCCGAGAGGATGACCGCCGGGCGCAATGAAAATCTTAAGCTGGAATTGCCGGGGGTTGGGTAAATCCTCGGCAATTCGTGCGCTCCTGGTTATCCTGGGGCGGGTAAAACCAGATGTTCTTTTTCTGTCTGAGACACATCTGCGTAAAGCTAGGGCGGAATCTCTGAGAATTCGGCTATTGTTTGATCACATGGTCATGTCTGAAAGTGATGGTAGGAGCGGTGGCTTGTTGATGCTATGGAGGAATGACTTGAATGTTACGTCCTCTGTCGTGCATAACAATTACTTGGACATCCGTATTGATGAACACTGTGCTACGGGATGGCGTATTACAGGGATATACGGTGAGCCAAGCTCTCAAAGGAAGTTTAAAACATGGGAGTACATTAGGGAGCTCAACTCAATGACTGTGCTTCCATGGATTGTAATGGGTGACTTTAACGAAATTCTCTGGGCTTCGGAAAAGGAGGGGGGAAATCTGAGACCCCAGAGCTGTATGCAACTATTTAGAGATACACTTCATGATTGCAATTTGGAGGATATGGGTTTTATCGGCGACTGTTTCACATGGAGGCGTGGTCGGATTAGGGAGCGGCTGGACCGTGCTGTTTGTTCGCAGGGATGGTCTTCTAAGTTCCCAATGGCAAGTTTAATCCACGAGGTATTTTCTAAGTCAGATCACAGGCCAATCACTATCGATACGAATTATCTAGAGGATGTTGATGCAGCGAGACCTACTATTACAAAAAAAATCGAAGCTCGGTGGTTGTTGGAGGAAGCATTTGATGATATCGTGGGCTCGGCGTGGGCTTCGGCCCAGCATGGCCACGACGGGGGCTTCGCTTCGAAGCTGAGAGCTGTCCACGACGCTCTGCACGCGTGGGATCGGGAGACCCTCCAAATCCCTCGTATCCAGCTAACCGAGCTCCAGAAGGAGCTTAATGCAATCATGGAGGGGCCGCAATCTGACGATGCCACGGCTAGGCAGCAAGAAATCGAACTGAAAATTGAAAATTTGCATGAGCAGAAGGAGTTAATGTGGGTACAAAGAAGCAGGGCCAATTGGATGAAATTTGGTGATAGAAACACTAACTTCTTTCACCGGTTTGCGTCAGCACGGAAGAAGAAGAATTTGATCAAACGTTTGAAGAATGATAATGATGAGTGGTTGGATGATCCACCTATGGTATCGCAACACATTGAAGATTATTTCAAGGGGTTGTTTTCTTCGGAGGTGGACCAACCCGATCGTACTGTGATTAGAAAGATCAAACCATGCGTCACTCCTGAGATGAATGAGGTGTTATGCAAGGAATATTCAAGGGAGGAGGTCAAAACAGCGATTTTTAATATTGGGGACCTCAAAGCACCAGGGCCCAATGGCCTCCATGCCATTTTCTTTAAAAAATACTGGAACCTCATTGGGGATGATCTAACTGATTCTGTTCTTAATGCCCTTAATACACGGAAGATTCCCGAGGGTTGGAACGAGACCACCATAGTTCTTATTCCGAAAACAGACTCTCCTGAGAAGGTAACACAGTTTAGACCAATCAGTCTGTGCAATGTCATTTACAAAGTTATTTCCAAAGTTTTAGCTGCTAGACTGAAAACTATTCTACCTGAAATTATCTCTCCTACTCAAAGCGCGTTCGTTCCGGGACGGCTGATTACTGACAATTTCTTGGTTGCTTATGAGTCTTATCATACTATCAAGAAGAAATCTTCGGGTAAATTTGGATACTGTGCTATAAAGCTGGACATGCATAAAGCATATGACCGCGTGGAGTGGTCGTTCCTACAAGGGGTGCTGGAAAAATTGGGCTTCAATCGGAACTGGATTTCTCTCATTATGGAGTGTGTCAGCTCTGTGCAATACAAAATCAGAATTAATGGTGGCTTCACGGAGGTAATTTCCCCTACTAGGGGTCTTCGTCAAGGTGATCCTATATCTCCGTACCTGTTTCTTCTATGTGCAGAAGGGTTAACTAGTTTGCTCAAACATCAGGAGGATCTCGGTAATTTAATTGGGGTCAAAGTATGCCGTAATGCACTAGCTATTTCCCATTTACTCTTCGCGGATGATTCCTTAATTCTTATGAGGGCTGATCTTAATAATGCAAACACTGTGAAGAGGATCCTCCAAGATTACTGCAATTCTTCTGGACAGCTGGTAAGCGAGGATAAATCCAGTATATTTTTCAGCCCGTGTACGGATGTGGCAACAAGGGAAGTGGTGTGTACTGAGTTGAATATTCTCACCGAGTCTATCACTGATAAATATCTGGCGCTTCCACCTATCGTTGGGGTGGATCGGTCCGACTGTTTTATGCACCTGGTTGATAGAGTGTGCGCAAGACTAAGGGGTTACAAGGAGAAGTTGCTCTCATTTGGAGGGAAAGAGGTTTTATTGAAAGCTGTCGCGCAGGCCATTCCAGCATATGCAATGTCTGTCTTCAAACTGCCTAAACTAGTCATCAAAGGGTTAACTGATGCAATGACCCGGTACTGGTGGGGAGATGAAGAGGGACAAAAACACATGCATTGGTTCGCGTGGTGGAAAATGTGCATTCCAAAGAAGAAGGGAGGTATGGGTTTTAGAGATCTCCACTGTTTTAACTTGGCTATGCTTTCGAAACAGGTTTGGAGACTTCTCTGTGAGCCAGACTCTTTATGTGCTACTGTTTTGAAGGCAAAATATTATCCATCTGGTGATCTTCTTAATGCCCCGTTGAAGAAGGGAGCCTCATTTACTTGGCAAAGTATCTAGGCAGGAATTCAAACTTTTAAAAGAGGCCACATTTGGCGTGTTGGCGATGGCACCAACATCAATATCTGGACGGACCCGTGGATACCTTCTAGCCCCTCCAGGAAATTAATTACGGTGAGGGGGAACAGTGATTTGAGCACTGTGTCGGATCTGATCGACCCCTTCTCAAGGATATGGAACGAGCCTTTGCTACGTGCGGTTTTTCTGTCTGTTGATGTTAATAGGATTCTTAAAATCCCGCTTGCGGTGGGACATATGGAGGACTTTATTTCATGGAACTACACCAAAACTGGAATTTTTACGGTACGCTCCGCCTACTATGCTGAATGGGATTTCCAACACGGGAGGAAAATTCAGAGAACTAGTGGACAAGGTACGGTGGCTCCAAATCCAGTTTGGGCTAAGGTGTGGAATTTAAAAGTATCACCGAAGGTAAAATTTTTCTCATGGCGGTTATTACATGATACCATCCCTTGCCATTGCATTCCAGCAAACCGTCACATTATACCAAGCAATCTTTGCCCGGTTTGCTCAATTTATTGTGAAGATACTCTACACGCCTTCTTTGAGTGTCCAAGGGTTCAAGAAATTTGGGAATTCCTGGGTGTTTCGGAAACCATCAGCAGCATGATCACTTACGACCGGTCGGGGGTTGGGGTATTCGAAGCCCTTCTGTGCCTCCCTGATCGTCCAGCACCTAGGATACCTGATTCGGGTATGGGAGAGCTGATTGCGACAGCTTGTTGGTACATATGGTGGCAGCGGAGACAAATTAAACATGATGAGACGGTCACCAGTCCCTCCAGATCAGCACATGCAATTTCGGCCATTGTTGCCAATCAATCTCGAGCCGCAAAGAAGAATTCGAGATTACGGACTAAGGGATGGGAAAAACCCAAGGAGGGGTACACAAAAATTAATGTTGATGCTTTTTTCTGTGCAGAATCTTTCTCGGGTGCAACAGGTGCAGTATCCGAGACGACAAGGGTTCTTTTATCGCCGCAAGCAATTGTGGAATGCCTGTTATAGCGGATGTGGCAACGGCTGAAGCTAGGGCCTTGCGAGATGGTCTTATTCTTGCAGGGCAAGTAGGGTGCAATAGATTGATCATCAACTCGGATTGCTTAGAGGTTATCTCGACTATGCAAGAGGGGGGAAACTCCAGTGGACCAGCTGCTGCTATCTACGAGGAGTGCGTCTTTCTTGCGAGAGGTTTTACACATGTTACCTTTAGCCACTGTAATAGAGAGAGTAACCGAGTTGCTCATATTTTAGCTAGAAAGGCGGAGGGACCCCAGACTGTAGTTTGGCTGGAGGATCCGCCTGATTTCATTTTGGAGCAACTCACTGCGGATGTAACTATTTTCTGGCCTTGGTGCCGCAAGTTTCACGACGCACTCTTTTCCCTACCAGGGTACCTACGGGGACTGGGGGGTTTTTAATGAGGCGGCTTGCGTGCACGTTTTATTATATATATTTGAAAATTCAAAAAAAAAAAACGCTTGCATTTGCAAAAAAAAAAAAAAACCTATCTCTCTAATCTCCGAAAGTGCTGTCAACCAAGGCGACGAGACCACAGACACACGGACGTACCCGTCCTCCTCAAGTTCCTCCACCGCCTGCGACTTAAGTCTGGCGCCGCCTTCGACAGCTCCTCAAGACTGTCCACTGGTACAGAAATTTGAAGAGCCTCGGGGTCGGCCGAGCCCCACGATCTCAGCTGGTACAGACTACAGAGAGTTATTGAGCGTGTGGGTGCCACTGCCGCTGCCGCCGGCGAGCTGCTGCACAAGAAGGCGCTGAGGTTTATGCAGTGGAGGGTGCGCACATGGAGATTAGGAAAATAAGAAGAGACTTGAGTAGTACTAAATCTGATTTCGTTCCAAGTTCCAACTCTGTCCAGATTGCCACGGCTGAATTTTTGTACCAAATCAAATGCAGATTCTGATGAATGATGTTGGTCAGGTGATGGCGTCTGCTAGTTGAGTTTCCAAAATTGTTCGGACGGCGATGAAGCGGAGGCAATGGCATGACACGATTCTTTGCATCTTTCTCTGCCTTGGGAAGATAATCTAGTGATTCTTCAGTTTGATTGTGCTTTGATGGTGTCAATCAAATGCAAGAGAACAAAACAAGTTTGCACATGAGTTAGCTGTATATATTAGAAGCAGAGTTGTGAGTTACGTATACATTAGATGACACATCTTTGTTTTTTAGATTGAAGTGAGTGTATTCGAAATTTGCAATTGGGTCTGAATCAACACTTCTAATCCTAATGTATTCCCATTTTGCAATTTTTTTTTTAGAAATGGAGGTCTGCCCCCAGCCTCTGCATCAAAATGATGCACACAGCCGGTTTTTATTAAAAGATAGAACAGAAAATGCACTGTCTTACAAGTAGATACATCAAACAACTGGACCTGAATCCACCAAACTAAGCCTACCAATACTGATGAAGGGGGTGGACAATCCCAGAGCCGATACTCTGAGAACCCACCAACGCGCCTCATCCAAAAACCGAAGGCCTCTCCATGCCGCCCGATAGCGAGCAAGGGGCATAATCGGTCCAGCACACCGCAACGTGTACCGATATACACGCTCGGAGAGTAGCTGCCGCCGTCTTCCGCTCACCCGTCTTCAGGACAGCGATCAAAGTACCCACCATGTCAGACCTGCCGTCGATACCACCATGACACCAGACGACTCCAACTCCCTGCGCGCGTCCAATATCCCGCATATAACACCGAGACCCCACAGCACCAAGCTGTCGAGAACCGTCGTCGTGAATGCAGTAGAAGAAACACCGCATCCTCTCTAGGACCCTCCGGCCTCTGCTCCAAAATGATGCCCCCAAGAGGGAGAGCAACACCGGCGGTGTCACCATCATCCAATCCGGGAATCCCAAATTTAGGGTTTCCCCCGGAGCGGGTCGAAGCAAGGTAGCTAGTCGACGTTGCCGATGCCGCGTAGACCATCGAAGAACCTGCATCCACCACCTTACTCATCCTCTGGTCCCTTCGACCGGCGCTCTCCTCCAAGAATGATGCCCCCAAGGAGGTAACGACGTAGAAGCGCCGCCATCATCCGATCGACGGATCAAGGGTTTCCCCCGGAGTTGACATGAAGAGCCGCGGGGCTTCCTCGATGATGCCTTCAGGAAGGGAGCGACACTCCATTGTCGCCATCACCGGCTCCGAGAAATCGGAGACTAGGTTTTCACCCGGAATCCATCACGCTTCATCAACATCGAGGGCGCTCGATCAACCACCATACGGATCGTCCAACCACGAGCATCGGCGCGAAGGCATCGACAACATCCCACGGAGGAACGTCGTCGGCAACCTCAGCCCCTCACCGCCACCACGCCGCCACAGATCGCACCGGAAAACGGGCGGACCACCAACATAGGGAGCACGCCGGCCCTATCGGAGGCAGCCCACGCGATGCCGCTCCTGGCCGCCCGCGGCGCCGATCTCCTCCTACACGGCACGATGACGCCCCCGAGTTCCTGGCCACCCGCGGTGCCATGCCCGCACGGGTCTCAAGGCGTCGATGCCGATGACCTGCACGTGGCCGCTGCCACGCACGTAGGCTCGTACACCGAGTCGCAGGAGAAGCCCGGCGAGTGGCCGGCGATCTGCGGCCGAGCCCGACTCCTTGACCTCCGGCGCGACGTGGAAGGCTGGGGGGCGCCGTCACTTCCGTTCGCTGGTGGAAGGCCCGCGCCCGAGGACGGCGGCTCCGATCTTCTCCTCCACTGCACCCGAATGACGTTCTCGAGATCTACCCGGCGGCAACTCCGGCCACCTCCGGCGCCGCGCTCGCCGAAGATCCCGCGCGGAAGAAGCCGCCCCATCTGCCCGGCCGCTGACGAGTAGCCCCGCCGCCACCATCACCAGGGCGCGGGCGGCTTTGCCGGCGACCCCTCCGGCGGCGGCGACGCAGAGAATGAGGCGGGGGAGGCTGCTGTGGCGGCGGTGACTCAGTCCCCCGAGCCGCCGGGCGGCGGCGGCGGCGGGGGTTAGGTTTCGGGGAATGGGAACTGCACCTGTTTTACAGGGCCTCCCATTTTGCAATTGGGTCTGAAGCTATTTATACAAATATATGCTGGTTGCTGATATTCTTATTCAGAATTTTCTCATCATGTTGTGAGTTTATCCTTATTTCTGAAGCAGTAAAGCCTAAGGAGAATTAAGCAGTAACTTGATAAATGCCAGTCCGGTGCCGACGGTCACTCTCTCTATTCGGTTTCCCTTCCCTTGTGTTTCCTCCAGTTCTAGGATCGCCGATCTGTTATCTTCATACTGACAAGACTATCAAACATGGTGGCTTCAATTCAATTACAATCGGAAGTTTTCCTCATGCTAGCTTGTTAGATAACAGCAGCAGGACGGGATAGTAGTTACCACTAAACTCAAGATACCAGCAGCTGTGTCAAGAGCTTCTCACAATTTAAAGAGAGAACTATATTCACGATGAACATAAAAAATGTGGTTACAATCAGTTACAACAGCATACATTAGCCACGCTCATTTCTAATAGGGCTTTTTATCGAATTGCTCACAGCGGTCCACTTTTACTCAGTTTTACCCCTAGCGTGGAATCAACCTCAGTTTTGCCCCTAGTCTGTGCGCAACTACTATGGAGAGGCTGGAACGGTAAGTTTGGAGTCGAATCCGTTAGGCGAAGTGGGCCCGGAGGAGTCAGACTCCGTTTCGCGAAGTGGGTCCGCGTGGGACTGACAGCTCGTTGAAACCGTCCGGAGCTTACAGGTGGGACCGCGCAGTTAGTTGACTAATCTGAATAGTCCACACCCGAGGTTCCCGCCACCACCGTCGTGCGCTGCCGCCCAATTTAGTTGCCCCGCCGTCGTGCGCTGCCGCTCGCGCCGCCGCCACCTCCGCACCACCCCGTGCTGCGCCACGAGCACCGGCGGCACCACCACCACCTGCTCCACCGCCACCTTCCTCAGCCAGCGCCCCACCGCCACCTGTGTCGCAGTCAGCAGCACGCATTTGCGCCGCCAGCACCACCTGCACCACCAGCACTGCCGCGGCCGTTCCGCGTGGCCACCTGCTTCACCGCCGGGGCCGTCCTGCGACGTCGCTGGTGGGGCGCTCGTTCCAACACTCTGCCCGCCACCTGCTCGACGAAATGGATTGGGCGAATGAAATGGAGAGCGGCCGCGCCATAGGGCCGGAGACACGCCGCGTCCACGATTGGGTTCCCAATGGGTAAGTACTGAGCTTTGAATTGTCGATTAGACATGGGATTCCATTGATTTGCATCTGATTGCGTCTCTGTTTTTGTGGGTTAGGATGGAGTTGCGGTTTGCTTTCTTGATAAACGTTAGAAGGGAGCGCTACACCGTCGATGCAGACAGTAAGAAGAAATACCAAGGAGGTTTCAGTTATTCGGTCCCAATGGATTGTAACTGGAGTTTCAGACAATTTGGGGAGATAATTTGCAGCCCATATCCTTGGGGTTTGCATGATGAAGTGGAATTTAGATACTTTGATGGGGGAAAAGATTGGATCCAAATTAGTAATGATGAAGAGCTCGCTACCATGTTTGCTAAGCATAAGGAGGCAGAGAATTTTCATGTGAAGCTGCAAAATGATGTGGTTGTGCCGGCAGTTGGACAGACGGTGGCGGGTTCATCTTCTGTGGCAGGACCATCACGTCGTACTGTCAACTCCAGCCAGAACAGTTCAAAACCAACTCGACGTGGTGGCTCGACAAGAGTGGGCACTGGGAGAAGGGTTCATGTTGAAGTGGAGGAGGATGCCTGCATTTCTGCGGATGATGAAGAGAGGCTATATCCTGATGTTATTCGGAATTTAAGACCGACGCCTCGGGCTGAAATCCAATATGAGTCTGACAGTGGCGATGAAGAAGAGGAAGACCGGACACCTGTTGAATGGAACCCTGCGAACCCTCTTATGGCAGAAGGTTGCATTTTTTCTTCCATGGCTGAGTGTAGAAATGCACTTGTGACGTACTGCATGAAGATAGAACGTGCCTTTAAAGTTGAGAAGAGCGATAAAAGGCGCTACACCGTGCGTTGTGTGTCTGAAGATTGTCAATGGAGGATGCACGCATCTAAAATGCGTGGCAGCACCAATGTTCAGGTAAAAGTGAACCCTTTTCCCCACACATGCGGAGAATCAACCCTTAGGAAGCAAACAATCAGCAGAGCCAAGTCAAGATGGGTGGCGGATGAAGTAAAAAAATGGGTGGCAGAAAACCATCAAGTGAGTGCAAAGCAATTGCAGAAAAACATGAAAGACAAGTTCAAGATAGATTTACCATACATGAGGGTGTTCAGTGGTAAAAACAAAGCATTGGAATCTATCCATGGTAACTGGAATGAAAGTTTTCAGTTGTTGTATTCATTCAAAGCTGAAGTGGAGAAGACAAGCCCAGGCAGTGTTGTTGAAATTGATCACCACGCCGTGGATTACACATTGAAGAAAGTGACAAGGACCAAGCAATGCTTTAGGAGGGTTTTTGTGTGCTTTCAAGCTTGCAAAATGGGTTTTTGGTAGGCTGCAGGCCTTATTTGGCTATTGATGCTACTTTTCTCACAGGGAGGTTTAAAGGCCAGCTAGTAGCAGCTTGTGCAGTTGATGCACACAGTTTTGTTTTTCCAGTTGCCTACGGTGTGCTGGAGACAGAGTCCGAGGAGAGCTGGACATGGTTTTTGCAGAATCTGCGTCAGGCTATTGGACATCCCAATGGATTGGTAATCCACACAGATGCATGCAAATGTTTAGAAGTGGTCGTGGATAATGTGTTCCCAGGAGTAGAGCACAGGGAATGCATGTGTCACCTTGCTGCAAATTTTATGAAGAAATTCAAAGGAAAGTTTTTTACCGAGAATTTATGGTCTGCATCTTTGACTTGCAGTGTGAGGAAGCACAACTACCACATGAGGCAGTTGTACACAAATAAGAAAGTGAAGGAATACTTGGAAACACACCACTCGAAGTTATGGGCTAGAAGCCAATTCAGTGAAGTGAGCAAAGTTGACTATGTGCACAATAATCTTGCAGAATCTTTCAACTCAATGATCCGGAGACTAAAGGATCTTTATTTGGCGGATTTGCTTGACAGGATAAGGATAGAATACGCCGAGAAATTTCATTTCCGTCTTGAAATAGCTAATGCAAAGTTCATGGGCCACGTTATTATCCCGGCTGTGATGAAGGTGTTGAAGAAAAAAACAGAGGGCTTGGTTATGAACATGAGATTTATCTCGGATTCCAAATCATAGGTATCATTCTTTGATAAAAATAACAAAGAATGGAGATATCCAGTGGATTTAGAAGAGAAAACTTGCAGTTGTAGGCAATGGCAGATAACTGGTTTGCCATGCATTCATGCCTTGTTTTTCATCACTTCTCTGACAGGTCCAGCAGGGGATATACAGCAGTATGTCCATGATTACTACTCTGTAGCAATGTTCAGGGCCACATATGCACATGCCTTGCCTGCTTTGGAGGGAAAACAGCAATGGGATAAAGTGGACCCTGGATTCAAACTTTGTGCTCCGGTTCTGAAGAGAGCTGCAGGTAGACCGTGGAAGAGTCGACACCGACGTCGTAGTGAAGCTGGAGTTGGAGCGAGGGTGCGTAAGTGCACAAGGTGTGGTGGACTGGTCATTTTGGCAAATATTGTGATAACGCAGTAGATCCAGGGTTTGGAGAGAGTATGCCTGATGAAAATGATGGTCAGCAGCCGGATGCAGCATTTGAAAATGATGATCACCAGCCGGATGAAACATTTGAAAATGATGATCAACAGTCAAGTGATTCAGATGATGCTCCACATGAAAATGATGATCAAGTTCATGATGTTCCATATGCTCCATTCGATGATCCAGATGCTCCAGCTGATGCTCTAGTTGCTCCAGCAGATGCTCCAGATGCTCCAGCTGATGATCCGCTGGATGCTCCAGTCGATGATTCTGACATGATCTCACCAGTTTCATTGGATGCTCCATTGGATGATTCTGCCATGATCGCACAAGTTTCATTGGATGCTCCATTCGATGATTCTGCCATGGTCTCACAGGTTTCATTGGATGCTCCATTGGATGAGTCTGCCATGATCTCACCAGTTACAAGCTTAGATGGGTATGTAAATCCTGCCATGATCTCACCAGTTTTCATTTTTCATTTTATTTATTTATCATGATCCTTTATGTTTTGTACAGATCTGGTGTAGTTTCAAAGAAGAAGGCCAAGGTACCGACTACGAAGAGGAGAAGACCAGAAGCTGTGAGCAAGATGAGCACAAGGAGCAAAGTGCCACCAAAACAGCCAAGGATCACAAAGAAGCCCCGACGCTATTTAGACTAAGTTGGTGTTGTATTTCCGTTGAATAATGTTGTATTTATGTTGACTGGTGATGTATCTAAGTTAGAACATAGTTTGGATGATGTTTGAATAATGTTGGATAATGTATCTAAGTCGTTTCAAAATTTTAGGAAAATGTGCTTCAAATGAGGTCTCGAGCTAGGGTAGACACCCCCGTTTGAAATTTCATGAAAAAATTGACCTTGTCAAAATTATTCAAATAAATTTGAGGAGCAACTAAATCGCATATAACAACATGGTGCGTTGGATTCATGTCATTTTGATTTTTTTTGAATTATTTATGCTCATTTGAAACGATCGCTCTATTCTCATGAGAAATGTGCTTCAAATGAGGTCCGAAGCTAGGGTAGACACCCCCGTTTGAAATTTCATGAAAAATTTGACCTTGTCAAAATTATTCAAATAAATTCGAGGAGCAACTAAATCGCATATAACAACATGGTGCGTTGGATTCATGTCATTTTGATTTTTTTTTGAATTATTTATGCTCATTTGAAACGATCGCTCTATTCTCATGAGAAATTTGCTTCAAATGAGGTCCGAAGCTAGGGTAAACACCCCCGTTTGAAATTTCATGAAAAAATTGACCTTGTCAAAATTATTCAAATAAATTTGAGGAGCAACTATATCGCATATAACAACATGGTGTGTTGGATTCATGTCATTTTGATTTTTTTTTGAATTATTTATGCTCATTTGAAACCATCACTCTATTCTCATGAGAAATGTGCTTCAAATGAGGTCTCAATCTAGGGTAGCCACCCCCGTTTGAAATTTCATGAAAAATTTCACCTTGTCAAAATTATGTTTTGAACAGATAAAAATCATCGCTCTAGTAAATCTGAAGTTTCATTATGTTTTGAATAATTCTTCTATTTTTTATATTTTTTTATTTAAATAACATGGTTTAATACTTAACAGCAAAGAAATCATATGTAGAACAGATAGAAACCATCGATCCCTGTGGCCAACGGACCAGCCAATCAGAGCGCAGAACGAGCGTCTCGCGGATCGCTGTGGCTGCGAGCGCATCCGTCCGATGCACGATTCCTTCTAGAAGGCGTAGATCCAACAGCCCAGGTCGAATCTCTGTGTTTCCTTCTAGAAGCTTTTCGGCTGGTCAAACAGAGGGTTGACCAAGCTTGAAATGAGCATACATAATTCAAAAAAAATCGAAAAAATATAAAGCCGACGCACATAGTAGTGTTATGTCATATAGTAACGAGAAAAAAAATATAAACCTGTCTTATAAAGAATGGAACGAAAAAGCCTTGTGTAACATGTGATATCTTGAACAGTCTAGTAGAGAGTTCAAGATAATGAGATGAGTTTCAAACCTTTGGAACTCAAATAAGGTCAAAATCTCACCAAAGCTTCATTTTGGTGTGACTAAGAAAGATCCAAAGTTATTTTTTCATTTTGATGTTTTAAACTTGTTTTATTTATGATTTTCGATTAAAACCATTATTATTCAAAAGAAAATAAATAATACGAATATTCATCCAATAAATTTTCAGGCTTCGGAATTGCATTATATAGGTCTAATACAAGTCTAGGAAAAATATAAATAGGATTTATAAACATTAGAATGAAAGCCATCACTAAAATGAGATTCCTCGAATACATGAGTAGAGATTTCAAAGAATATGAGGTGGAAACATTGTGAATCTTCCGAAGAGGTGGGTTCTACCTTTTTGTTTTGTGTTCCTATGGGCTATCCTAGCACAACCAAGCAAATAGTTCTACATTGCTACCCCCTTTCAACGCCGTTACCGCGTGTTTCCGTATAAGTCCGGTATTTCTCCAGCGGGTAGGGTTTCACCGGGAGGGGGGCTACGGAGCGTCTGGATCCCAACACAAGCTAGGGGGTGCCATACCATGATAGTATAGGTGTGTTGTGTGCTTTGGATGTCAAAGATTGCTCTCCGGGGTGTGACCCAGCTTCACCGGCATCCACTTCTCTCTCGTAGGCGCTTATAGGGTGAAACTCCCGTATCGGACCAAACATCGTGAATCTTCCGAAGAAGTGGGTTCTACCTTTTTGTTTTGTGTTCATATGGGCTATCCTAGCACAACCAAGCAAATAGTTCCACATTGCTACCCCCTTTCGACGTCGTTACCGCGTGTTTCCGTATAAGTCCGGTATTTCTCCAGCGGGGCTAGGGTTTCACCGGGAGGGGGGCTACGGAGCGTCTGGATCCCAACACAAGCTAGGGGTGCCATAAAATGATAGTATAGGTGTGTTGTGTGCTTTGGATGTCAAAGATTGCTCTCCGGGGTGTGATCCAGCTTCACCGGCATCCACTTCTCTCTCGTAGACGCTTTTAGGGTGAAACTCCCGTATCGGACCAAACATCGTGAATATTCCGAAGGGTTGGGTTCTACCTTTTTGTTTTGTGTTCCTATGGGCCATCCTAGCACAACCAAGCAAATAGTTCCATATTGCTACCCCCTTTCGACGACGTTACCGCGTGTGTCTGTATAAGTCAGGTATTTCTCCAGCGGGGCTAGGGTTTCACCGGGAGGGGGGCTACCGAGCGTCTAGATCCCAGAACAAGCTAGTGGGTGCCATACCATGTTAGTATAGGTGTGTTGTGTGCTTTGGATGTCAAAGATTTCTCTCCGGGGTGTGACCCGCTTTCACCGACATTCGTTTCTCTCTCGTGAGCGCTTTTAGGGTGAAACTCCCGTATCGGACTAAACACCGTGAATCTTCCGAAGAGGTGGGTTCTACCTTTTTGTTTTGTGTTCCTATGGGCTATCCTAGCACAACCAAGCAAATAGTTCCATATTGATACCCCCATTTCGACGCAGTTACCGCGTGTTTCCGTATAAGTCAGGTATTTCTCCAGCGGGGCTAGGGTTTCACAGGGAGGGGGGCTACGGAGCGTCTGGATCCCAACACAAGATAGGGGTGCCATACCATGATATTATAGGTGTGTTGTGTGCTTTGGATGTCAAAGATTGCTCTCCGGGGTGTGACCCAGCTTCACCGGCATCCACTTCTCTCTCGTAGGCGCTTATAGGGTGAAACTCTCGTATCGGACCAAACATCGTGAATCTTCCGAAGAAGTGGGTTCTACCTTTTTGTTTTGTGTTCCTATGGTCTATCCTAGCACAACCAAGCAAATAGTTCCACATTTCTACCCCCTTTCGACGCCGTTACCGCGTGTGTATGTATAAGTCAGGTATTTCTCCAGCGGGGCTAGGGTTTCACCGGGAGGGGGCTACGGAGCGTCTGGATCCCAACACAAGCTAGGGGGTCACCGCACTGTACCAACTATCTCTAAAAATGTCTAGAAATGACATGGCCGAGTAGTGCAGACAGCACCCGTCTACACTATTGTACATGCCCTAAAAACAGAGGGAACCAGATCCTCTTACTTTGCCCACCTTATGTTCTCCGACTTTCTCCCATGACACGTGGGTCCGGTGTGTGATGGGCTCCATTTGTCAGTGGCCTAAAGTCAGGGGATCGCGTTCCCGCACAGAGAAGCGCTCGTCTCAGCGTCTGCAGCCGTTGCCGCCGTAGTTTGCATGCATGGACTCGATCTGCATCGTTCCTTTCGATCAAACGATCGAAAATGAAGCGGTGCATAGACTGGGTGTTTTGTCTCAATGTAACTGCATGCAACAACTGACACTGTCTAGTGGGGCCCCGTTCACCAGCCCGGTGCATGCACGCCTCGTTTTTTCAGAGTAAACAACGTGGCAGAAGAAGAAAAGACTAAACGTCGCGTCGCATTTGCAGCCAGAAACACGAGTCGCGTCGCATTTGCAGCGACGCAACCCTCCATGCCTGGTTTTCACAAGATACGCATCAATGCATATGCAGCGAGGCAGGATTTGGCGTAAGACTTTGGATTTCTTCTCTTCACCTCTTTAATACACGCATGCAACGTCGAATCACTAGCTGTCCTACGCCTACGCCTGTTCCACACCGCTTTGACCATGCATCTCGACTGTTCTACACTGCATCCTACGTTTTCACATAGAATTAATTCACGTCTCATCGTGTCTTTAAATAGCCCGTTTCACTCGTCCTCCATCTTCTCATCCCTCTCCAGCCCCTTTGCCTTCTCTCCCTTCAAGCCACGAACACCATGTCTTCCTACTCTCTCCATTCAAGCCCCGAGTCTTTCTCCGACGAGGACAACCACCCCAAGGCTCGGCCTTGGTACGAGCCCGAGTGGACGCCGGAGGAGACGGGCCTCGTGCCCGTCGAATCTCCCGAACGGGAGAGATCGCCGTCGTCCGACCACGACAGCGTCAACCGCGCCGATAACCTCTCCCCCAAGACGAAGAACCGCCTCCTCAAGAAAGAGGAGCGGCTGGAGAAGAAGGAGCTCGAGAAGGAGGAGAAGAAGGAGGAGGAGAAGGAGGAGAAGGCTCTCCGGGCCCGCATCAAGAGGGCCCGTGAGAACGACGAGGAGAGGATGCGGGAGAAGAACCGCCGCGCTCGGATCAAGGATGAGACCGAGACAAGGGCGGCGGACTGGAAGTAGGCCAACCGCCGGCGGTTGGCCGGACGACGGGAAGGCCGCCCGCATGCGGGCGGTTAGGGTTTAGGGCTAGGGCCTTTTTTTTAAAATAGATGTAATATCCGACGGGCCCCACTAAATATATGTAAAGTGGGGCCAATGATTATCCATCTATATATATGTCCAATGTTTAATTATGTTTGCCAATGAATATATGTTTAAATCTGTTTGCCCAAATGCCCTTAAATTATATTTGTCCGAATGTTAGTCCGAATGTTTAAATTATATTTGTCCGAATGTTTAAATTATATTTGTCCAAATGTTTAAATTATATGTCCAAAATTTTAAATTTATTTTGTCCAAATGTTTAAATTATATTTGTCCAATGTTTAAATTATTTTTGTCCACTGTTTGTCCGTGCTAGTATACATTGGGCCTTATTTAACATTGGGCATGTCTTAGTTTTAGATGGGTCTGCCCTTTTATCCTGAACTGAATCTGAACTGAACTGAACACTCAACCTGAACTGAACTGAACTGAACACTGAACCTGTACATACGAACACTGAAAACTGAACATACGAACTGAAACAAACCAACTCAGTGCTGGATTACTGACGCATTTATTCCAAGTCTTAGCCATACACAAATTGACCATGTCAAGCTAACTACAACACTAACTACATTATTTTTGACTAATGGTCTGCAAATACACAATTCCAAGAACAGTTGCACATAAATAAAAAATTGCAGTCAGCATATTGCTCTGCTTCTTTAGATCGACAAGGGTCTCCAGCTGTTTGGCCATCTTCTTCAACTCATCCTTCTGCACCCCATTGTGCACCGTAGCAGATCCCAATTGCTCCACCGCCGGTAGCAAATTGGGCACCTTGTTTTTGTCCTCCTATTGAATCCTCTTTATGTAATCCTCAAGCCACTCGAAATGGTCACATGGAGGAAGATCCTGCAAATATGAAAACCCAAATCGGATGAAAACCCAAATCGGCTGAAAATTGAGGAAAAAAAACGAAATTGACAGGGGGGAACACAGATCTCACCTCCCCAAGCTTTTTTTTCTCTCGCATTTCACATACTCGCGCCCGCGGTTGCCGTGCCTGTCGCTCCCGGTGACCCGCCGCTGCAGGGGCGCCGTCCGTGGGCAGTCAGGACATCTTCCCATCGGAACTGGCCCGAAGCGCGGCCATTTAGAGTGGGATTCGGAAGCAGCAGAGGTCGACGACATGCCGTCGGAGAAGAAGGGGACGCGCTGCCGGAGAAGAAGCGGAGCTGGGCTGATTTTTCTGCTAACCGCCGCGAGCTCCGCCGCTTTTAAACCGCTGGCCGCAAGCAACGGTCAACAGATGGGGCCCACAAACCGCTCCAACGGTCAACAGCTGAGCCCACAAGCCGCGCCAATGCCCAATAGATGGGGCCCACAGGACGCGCCAACGGTTCTATGATGGGTCCTACAGGTCAGCATCCTAACGGAGGCAGAAAATAACGGTGGGAGCAGCGAAAGGAGTCCTTGCGCACAAACTAGGGGCAAAACTGAGGTCGATTCGGCGCTAGGGGTAAAACTGAGGTCGTGGTGGCAACTGAGGGCACCCTGTTAAATAACCCTTTCGAATATATGCTGCTAATGGTGCCAACTAGCTTTGGTCTCTTGCAATCTTATCACTCGAATTTTCAGAAAGAGAAGGTACATCAAGAAATAAGCTAAGTTCCATGTGAATAGTGCATATAGATATGTCACAGCCATTTTCTAGATTTATCACACCACCAAAGCACACTCAGACTGAAGTATCTCGTCACTGTACTGTTTTCTCAAGCCAAAGCAACAGCAAACCATCCAGATATGCCACTGCTTCTGCTTCCCAGGTGTTGGAACAATCAGAGCTCAAATAGTTGACACCATCACCTGACCAACATAATTCATAAGAATGCAACTGAATTGGTTAAACTATCCGTTAAATCTCACACGCAGAAGCAATTTGGGCAAAGTTGGAAAAAGACATAGGCGACATATCCTGTGAATCCAGCCTATCTGTGTATCCCTGCATCCGTTCATTTTCAGCCAGACGATCTAAATCATATGCCTCGCGTTAAGTCCAAAGAAACTTTGCAATTGCATGCCCGCTTCCAGACATAACAAACGCTTGCATTTGCAAAAAAAAAAACCTATCTCTCTAATCTCCGAAAGTGCTGTCAACCAAGGCGACGAGACCACAGACACAAGGACGTACCCGTCCTCCTCAAGTTCCTCCACCGCCTGCGACTTAAGTCTGGCGCCGCCTTCGACAGCTCCTCAAGACTGTCCACTGGTACAGAAATTTGAAGAGCCTCGGGGTCGGCCGAGCCCCACGATCTCAGCTGGTACAGAGAGTTATTGAGCGTGTGGGTGCCACTGCCGCTGCCGCCGGCGAGCTGCTGCACAAGAAGGCGCTGAGGTTTATGCAGTGGAGGGTGCGCACATGGAGATTAGGAAAATAAGAAGAGACTTGAGTAGTACTAATCTGATTTCGTTCCAAGTTCCAACTCTGTCCAGATTGCCACGGCTGAATTTTTGTACCAAATCAAATGCAGATTCTGATGAATGATGTTGGTCAGGTGATGGCGTCTGCTAGTTGAGTTTCCAAAATTGTTCGGACGGCGATGAAGCGGAGGCAATGGCATGACACGATTCTTTGCATCTTTCTCTGCCTTGGGCAGATAATCTAGTGATTCTTCAGTTTGATTGTGCTTTGATGGTGTCAATCAAATGCAAGAGAACAAAACAAGTTTGCACATGAGTTAGCTGTATATATTAGAAGCAGAGTTGTGAGTTACGTATACATTAGATGACACATCTTTGTTTTTTAGATTGAAGTGAGTGTATTCGAAATTTGCAATTGGGTCTGAATCAACACTTCCTAATCCTAATGTATTCCCATTTTGCAATTGGGTCTGAAGCTATTTATACAAATATATGCTGGTTACTGATATTCTTATTCAGAATTTTCTCATCATGTTGTGAGTTTATCCTTATTTCTGAAGCAGTAAAGCCTAAGGAGAATTAAGCAGTAACTTGATAAATGCCAGTCCGGTGCCGACGGTCACTCTCTCTATTCGGTTTCCCTTCCCTTGTGTTTCCTCCAGTTCTAGGATCGCCGATCTGTTATCTTCATACTGACAAGACTATCAAACATGGTGGCTTCAATTCAATTACAATCGGAAGTTTTCCTCATGCTAGCTTGTTAGATAGCAGCAGCAGGACGGGATAGTAGTTACCACTAAACTCAAGATACCAGCAGCTGTGTCAAGAGCTTCCCACAATTTAAAGAGAGAACTATATTCATGATGAACATAAAAAATGTGGTTACAATCAGTTACAACAGCATACATTATCCACGCTCATGTTTCTAATATATGCTGCTAATGGTGCCAACTAGCTCTGGTCTCTTGCAATCTTATCACTCGAATTTTCAGAAAGAGAAGGTACATCAAGAAATAAGCTAAATTCCATGTGAATAGTGCATATAGATATGTCACAGCCATTTTCTAGATTTATCACACCAACAAAGCACACTCAGACCGAAGTATCTCGTCACTGTACTGTTTTCTCAAGCCAAAGCAACAGCAAACCATCCAGCTATGCCACTGCTTCTGCTTCCCAGGTGTTGGAACAATCAGAGCTCAAATAGTTGACACCATCACCGGACCAACATAATTCATAAGAATGCAACTGAATTGGTTAAACTATCCGTTAAAATCTCACACGCAGAAGCAATTTGGGCAGAGTTGGAAAAAGACATATTAGTACTACCATGTTTCTTGGTGTTGTCCTAGTCTCGCTTCATGGCGATACGGATGTCCTCCTTCGCGGGGCCAGGGCGCCTTTGAGGTCGTCACCTGCAGCAGCGACCGGACGCCTCTGGACCTGAATTCGACTTCCTCAGCGCCTCGTACGACAGCAGTTCGCCGGCGGCGGCGGCGGCGGCGGTGGCGCTGATACTCTTCGACACCCTGCACCAACGGGGGTCGTATTGGGTACGTCCAAGGCGGGCGCCAGCCTTGAGTCGCGCACACGGAGGAACTTGAAGAGGACAGCTGAAGGGGCCCGTGGCTGGCCCTGGCCATGGCCGCGTAGGTACACCGGCCGCCGATGGGATCGCATCAGCCTGGCACGATCTAGTTCAGGATCTAGGGGGTTTTCTATAAAAAAAAAAGTTCCGGTATGGGGATGGAGCCGTGGCGCGGGGGCGTGTTTCTGAAAATATAACGCAGGCTAAGCTAGCTCGTCAGATTAGATCGTTCGGCCCGAAACGAGTGGATACACGAATACACCATATAGGTCGGATGCACAGGTTATGTTGCCTTTTTAAATTAATAATTAAATAATTATTCAAATAATGCTCAAATTTAAAGTTTGTCAAACATGTGTGAAAATTACATAAACAAGTAGAGTTTATTATTCTGAACATTTTCATATATTATTTATATTTTTCTAATTAACAAAAATAAAGATATTGATTTTCCAAAATTAAATGATTTTTTGGAATTCAAATAACAGAGGGCCCACGTGTCAGTCATTTTTCATTTTTCAGAAATAATAAACCCTGACGGCTCGGCCCCATGGTGACGTCATGTTGACATCACCGTGACGTCAGCAACAACCACAACGGCTCTGCCTCGATGCAATCGGACAAACCGGGCGCTCGACTCGTAAATCGAATTGCACCACTGCGTAGAGGAGGCTACGGGGAGTCGAACGGTGGCGGCGGGTGACCAAATGTTCACTTGCGGCGAGCGGCGAGCATCCGCGTGGCGGACGGCGGGGCACAGCTCCGCGACGAACCAGTGGGGGAGGGGGATGTCGGGGAGCACCTGGAGGAGGAGGAGCTCACTAGGAGGGTGGCGGTGCGGTCAGCTTCGCGAGGGGGAGCCGAAATCGCCGGCGACGGGGAAAACATGGCGGCGGCCGGAGAAGTGGTCGACGGCGAAATTCAGACGCTCCCGGGCTTCCCTACTCCTAAACAAGCTCAAGGAGGAGGAGGTGGACGCTACAAACACAAGAGCGTGCTCAGCAACGTCGGGGAATGCAGGGAACGACGACGGCGAGTGACTCGCCGGAGCTAGGGTTTCGAGCTCCTACGCAGGACAAAGAGAGGAGAGAGGAAGGGAGGGGGCGTATGCGAGGAGGGGTCGATCCGGACGCCTCCTCGGCTGCTTATCCGCCGTGAGGACGTCGAGCAGGACGTGGCAGGGCCACGCCGGCGAGCTGCATGTCTGCCTGGCAACTGCTCCTTTTGGCCAGAGAAGAGAAAGAAAGAAAAGGGAATTTCTGGAAACCCCCTTGGAGAACTGGAAATTACAAAACAGTCCTTCTGTTTATAAAAACTGCACTGAAATCAAAGATTTGGGTCCTTTTGCAAGAATTAAATTCCACACAAAAATATTATTTGGAAACTTTATGAAACCTCCAACCTTTTCATATATTGGTTTGCCAAATTTGAAAATGATTTAAATTCAAATTTTAAGTGACCATTTTAAGTGAGTTTTGGGCAATTTCTTATTCAAATTCAAACTTAGTTCAAATTTTACATGCATGTATGAGATGAACACAACACCACAAACTCTAATTAGCAAAATTGAGATGTTAAAGTATGTTAATGCTTTGCTCCGGTGCTTGGTAGAACAAGTATCTTAATTACCATTAATTCATTTTTAGCCCCGCAGCAACGGGATAGTAGGACAAAAGATATCGTGCACGTTCTTATTGTAAGCACGTACGACAATTCTCGGGAAACATGCCTATGATAGTTTGTGACTTGGATGCTCTCTTATACATTTGTGCTTCCCTATTACATGGTCAATCTCATTCATGCAACACCCTTATATCCATCCCTATGCCTATGGTGTTTTTAGCACTGTTGCTTATTCCGTTTTCATTCGTTGTTGCTATTGTTACTACTGTTTTCCTGCTTGTGTTACTATTAAACTATTGTTGTTATTATATCACTGTTACTACTAATAAATTGTGTGAGGCAAGATACTTTTCAGGTGTAGTTGAATTGACAACTCAATTATTAAGGCTTATAAATATTCTTTGCCTCCCCTTGTGTAAAATCAATAAATTGGGTTATATTTACCCTGGAAGACTGTTGCGATCCCCTACACTTGTGGGTCATCAAGACTATTTTCTGGCGCCGTTGTCGGGGAACATAGCTTTATTTGTAAGCTCACTTCAGAATTATATTGCCCGCTGCAATTTATTATCTATCATGGAAAAGACTACTGATCTAAAGGTTCCTATATTACCTTCCACTACAAGGAAAGGTACAGCTCCGAACACCGTGGTTGCACTTGATTCACCTTCTGTTTTGAGTAAGCCTGTTACTCCTCCGCATGCTTCGCGTGCTATTATTGCTGAGTCTGAGACTATGTCGGATGAATCTGATGATTCTTCTACTGTGCTTGATAACTCTGTTTCTCCAGGTTCCTTTTTGGACACACAAATTGCTAGAGCTAGAGAAATTGAACATGTTGAAATTTTTGATAAACTATTATCTACTCCTGAACTATCACATGTACGACCTAGGGGGATTTGACGATTTGCCCCGTTTTACTTTGCAATTTGATCATTTGCCACACCATAGGGCAAATAATCAAATTTCAGGGGAAAAGCATGGCAATTGATCAAATATCCCAACGATCTGATAATGATAGGAGTGATTGTTTGGAGGAAACTTATACACTTGATGATGACTTCCTTAAAGATTATATGAGTTTTGAAACTGCTCCTGGTCCTAAGACTTTTAAGAAGTTGCTTGAGAAACATTACATGAAAAACAAGTTTTCTCCTGATCCTGAATTTGCTAAATCTCTTGTGGACATTAGAGATGAGAAGTTTGACTTCTTGATACGTCATAAACGTATCCTTAATTTTTGACGTTCCATGTTGTTTTCTTATTGTTTTCCACATGTTTGCTATACACTTCATGTCATTTTTATCGATTTTCCGGACTAACCTATTGACGAGATGCCACAGAGCCAGTTCCCTGTTTTCGGCTGTTTTTAGTTTCACAAAAGTTGTTCTAGAAATATTCTCGGAATTGGAAAATTTGAAGCCCGGAAGTCTTAGAATTCCCGATGGTTCCACGGAGTCCCAAAGAGACCCAGAGGGGGGCCTCAGGGGGCCACACCATAGGGCGGCGCACCCCCCCTTGGCCGCGCTGGGGGTGGTGTGGGACCCCCAGGCCTCCACCGCCTCTTCCATTTTGCCTATTTAATCCCTCCAAGATATAAACCCTAGATATATTCCACTTTTTTCCGACAAACACCCGAGGCCGCCGTCACCGTCATCCCGAGATCGGGAGGATTCTGGAGCTCTCCTCGGCACCCTGCCGGAGGGGGAAATCATCACTGGAGGGGTCTACACCACCATGCCCTCCTCCGAAGTGATGTGTGAGTAGTTCATCCCTCGACTACGGATCCATAGAAGTAGCTAGATGGTTGTTCTCTCCACCTTGTACCTCATGTTTAGATCTTGTGAGCTGCCTATCATGATCAAGATCATCTTTATGTAATGCTACATGTTGTGTTTGCTGGGATCTGATGAATGTTGAATGTTATGTCTTCTGATTATCAATCTCATGTTATCTTCATGCATATGTTATTTATGATCTTGCATGCTCTCCTTTATTAGTAGAAGCTCTAGCCAAGTATATGCTAGTAACTCCAAGAGGGAGTATTTATGCTCGATAGTGGGTTCATGCCTCCTATTTATCTGTGCTCGAGTGACAGAAACGTGACGGATGGAGGATGTGTTGTTGCCATTAGGGAGAAAACAACAATGCTTTATCTAAGGATAATTTTATTGTTTACATTACACACTTTGCTTATTGCGATTATCTGTTGCTTGTAACTTAATACCCAACGTTTGTTCGAATGATATTCAGAGGGTGGATTTTTAGTCATAGATGCAGTTGGATAACGGTCTATGTATTTTGTTGTAATGCCCGCATGAATCACATAGTAATCTTTATGTCTTGCATATGCACTATGGCACAGCCTTCATTTTTGTCAATTTCCCAGCTGTAATTTATTCACCACACATGTTATTTATCCTTCACGGAGAGACACCACTAGTGAATTGTGGACCCCGGTCCATTTTCCTCATACTGATAAAACACCTGCTGCTTTCATACTGCTCTCATATTGTTCCTACTGTTTTCCACACCATATGTTTAACCTATTTATTTTCGGCAAAACCGGTAAGATTGACAACCTCACTGCTTCGTTGGGGCAAAGGGAATTGATTGTGTTGTGTAGGTTCCACGTTGCTACTTCACCGGTAGTGCGCCCTGCCATCTCAGCTACATCAACCTTCAGAAATGCTTCTTCCTCCTACTGTTCGATTCAACCTTGGTTTCTTTTCTGAGGGAAAACTTGCTGCTGCACTCTTCACACCTTGCGCTTGGGGTCTCCCAACGAGCGTGTGTCTACACTCCATCAAGCTTTTCTGGTGCCGTTGCCGGGGAGGAAGAGAATTTCTGCAAGGGGAGTCTCTCACTTCCAATCTCTTTACTTTTTTTTTTGCTTAGTTTATTTTATTTTGTCTTTTTTGCTTCTCTTTATCAAAAACACACAAAAAATCAGTTCTTATACTAGCTGTAGTTTTATTCCTGTTTTTAGTCTTGTTAAAATGACTACTCCTGAGAATACTAAGTTGTGTGACTTTACTAGCACAAACAACAATGATTTCATTATCACACCTATTGCTCCATCTTCTCCTACTGCTGATTTTTATGAGATAAAACCTGTCCTTTTAAACCTTGTTATGAGGGAGAAATATTCTGGTGTTAGTACTGATGATGCTGCTTCCCATCTTAATAATTTTGTTGAACTATGTGAGATGCAAAAATATAAAGATTTTGATGGAGATATTATTAAACTGAAATGTTTCCTTTCTCTTTGAGGGGAAGAGCTAAAGAATGGTTGTTGTCTTTGCCTAGAAATAGTATTGATTCTTGGACTAAGTGTAAAGATGCTTTCATTGGAAAATATTATACTCCTTCTAAGATTATATCTTTAATAAGTAGCATTATGAATTTTAAGCAACTTGATAATGAGCATGTTGCTAAAGCTTGGGAAAGAATGAAATCTTTGGTAAGGAATTGTCCCACTCATGGACTGACTACTTGGATGATCATCCAAACCTTTTATGCAGGTCTGAATTTTTCTTCAAGAAACCTTCTGGATTCAGCTGCTGGAAGAACCTTTATGTCCATGACCTTGGGGTTAGCAACAAAGCTTCTTGATGATATGGTGGTAAATTATTCCGAGTGGCACACTGAGAGAGCCACAACTGGTAAGAAGGCAAATTCCGTTGAAGAAACCTCCTCTTTGAATGAAAGACTTGATGCTATTATGTCTATGCATGTGAATGGCCATGCTCCTATTGATCCAAATAATGTTCCTTTAGCCTCTTTGGTTGCTCAAGAAGAGCATGTTGATGTGAACTTCATTAAAAATAATAATTTCAACACCAATGCTTATAGGAATAATTTTGGTAGCAACAATTATAGGCCATATCCTCCCAATAATAGCAATGCTTATGGTAATTCCTACAACAAAAATAAAACTGTACCCTATGATCTTGAGAACATTCTTAAGAATTTTATTAGTACACAAACTGCTTTTAATAAATCTGTTGAGGAAAAATTTGGCAAAATTGATGTTCTTGCTTCTAAAGTTGATAGTATTGCTCTTGATGTTGATTTTCTGAAACTAAAGGTTATGCCTCATGATGTTAAAGAAAGTAAAAAATTTGAATGCTATCCAAATTCGAATTGATGATAATGTTAGAATGTTACCTGAATTGCATGCTAGATGGGAAAGAGAAGATGAAATAGCTAGAAAGAATAATATAGCTAATGTTTGCACTAAAACTGAAGCTTCTCATGCTAGAAAACCTTCTACTATCAATGGTAAAGTAATTAGGGAAGCGAGCCCAGCTCACTTGGTTAGGGAAGTGGATGTACAACCCAACCACCCAGGTTCAAGTCCTCACGGATGCAGACTTGGGTTCCTATTATTTCAAAAATTAAAAACCCGCCGTGGGGGCCTCCCCTGCTGCCTTCCTTTCAAAAAAAAATGGTAAAGTAATTGGTGTTGGAAACACTCCCACTTCTTCTAGTAAAAATGTAAAACTGCCTGAAAGTGCTAAAAATGCTCCTGATAAAAGTGCTGAAATTTTTAGAAATATGGGAACAATGGTCCCATTATCTTTGATAAAAATGATCTTGACTTTGATGATTGCAACATAATTGAAGTTATTAAGTTCTTACAAAAGATTGCTAGTTGTCCAAATGCTAGTGCTATGAATATGGCTTTCACAAAACACATTACAAATGCTCTCATGCAAATTAGAGAGGATGAATTGAGATGTCAAGCCTCTAGCCCCTAGGAAGCTAGATGATGGTTGGGAACCTATTATTAAAATGAAAGTAAATGATTTTGATTGCAATGCTCTATGTGATCTTGGTGCTAGTATCTCTGTCAGATATATACCAATTAGGGGTATATCCGGCATTGGTCTAAAGAGCCGGATTACCAGGGTGGTCTGTTGGTAATGGATCACAGTCCATTGGGCGGCCCAGTAAGCTGATGCGCAGGAAGCCGGATTCTAGAAGAACCCGGACCACGTACCAAAGTGGTGCAGCTTGGAGGAGAAGACGGATTCCTTACTTTCCAAGTTGGATACTTTCCGTAGTCTGCTAGGTTTCCTTTCTGTAAGCCCTAACCCGGCTATCTATATAAAGCCGGACAGGAGAGACGAAACAGACAGACAACTAGATAGAAGCCAACTCGCCGAGAAGTTGATCCTCGCCGAGTTAGCGAAATCCTACTCACATTGTACTTTGTATACTTCAGGCTTCAGCCCTGATTTAGTGAGATTGCAGGAGTAGGAATGTCGCCTAGTTGCGCCGTACCGAACCTGGGTAAAACTGGTGTTCTCGATTGTCGTACTACCACGTCCCCCCACATCTCTACCCGAGGCTCATGGCACCCCCGTCTATGATCCTTACTACGATGTCTCGACAGTTGGCGCCCACCATGGGGCCAGCGACGTCAGGCGTTATGTTTCTATCGGGGATACTCGGCGGAATCGGTAGTACCATAACTGTCGGAAGCCTGGAATTCGACAACGACGTCGGGCGCTTCCTCGACAACGGATCGTACATGCCAGCACGGAATCATCTGGTAAGTACCTGCGTTTCACCGATTGGATCTGCAAACATTTTTATCGGATTAACTGTAGAAGAAATGGGATTCTGTGGTGGAAGCAAATTTATCCCACCCGCCCTATACCCAGTTGAAGAAAACTATGATACCGGGTTCTGCTCAAATTGCCCAAACCCTGAATATGCTGCCTCTTCTGAGATTCCTGCAATCAGATCTCACTTCACTGGAATGGTGCGGTCCGAGGTCGCTGAAAACACGGAAGTAAGCTATCCCGTGGAAGAAGTAGAAAACAACAATCCCACAGAACACTTGGAAGATCCGATACCCGTCAGTGAAACGACAAACTCGGAAGCCGACTCCGTACTAGCTGCCATAGAGGCAAGATTGGAGTCAGAACCTGGATCTGAATACATAGATTTGGAACACAAAGATGAAGACGCTTTCGAAAGAAAGGTTAAATCTATGCAGGGGAGCTTCCACGAAGTTCTTATGGCAAAACCGACTGAAAACTCAGATGCCGAGGATGATGAAGACCCCAGAACACCTCCACCAGATGAGGAAAGAGAGGATGGCAAAACCAGTCCAATCTATCCTGATGTCAAGGAATTGACAGAAGAAGAACCTAGAAAAAAGCCTCCCTCTTCCAAGAAGAAAAAGAAGACTGCCAAGAAACTCCAGTACAAGCTCCAGAAGAAAAAGCTGGCAGATACCGCTAACCAAAACATGGAAGCAGGAGGAGGAAGCGGAGTCACACCTGTGGACAAGAAAAAGAAAGAAATCCCCGTTCCCAAAATGTCGGAACAGGACGAGATCGATCTGAACAAAAACCCGGTTGGACCATACGAACCACCGGAAGTGCTGGAAGCCAGAAGGCAAGCCCTCATGCGGCATCAGCAACAACTATTCCGATCTCAAGAAAACCTCCTCAAAGCCCAAGCTACCATAAAATCAAAGCAGGAGGAAATTGAAGAATTTGAAAGACGGAATATGTCCGGGATAAAACCCACGAGATTACCCGGAATTGCAAGGCCGGATGTGCTTCCAGTAAAAGAACGATTGTAAAACCCTTCTTGGCAACGGCAGGTTAACGGTGTAAACGCTAAGGGCGAACGCATCTACAAAACCGCAGCAGAAAACGTGGAAGTCGCGTTTGCCATCCTTAATGACGATATGTATTCGAAAGACGAAAAGCTTCAGGGAGTGTATGCTTTCTTGGGAAAAGCATTACAACATCAACAGCAAGGACAGGCAAGATTAGGGAAGTTGCACGACCACTCGGCCCTATGCAAAACTGCCACCTGCGCCGCTGGAGCACCTGGACCTGGCGAACCTGGAGATTTAGGTGATTTTAAGGAAAACGAGGAAGATCCTAAGAAGGACAAGAAAATCCCAGACAATAGGGATGAAGCGTCCAGAACGGGATCCCATCTTCTGAAAGGTGGAAATAAAGCCCGTGATCATAAGGATCGGGAGGAACAAAACCGTAAAGACGGAAAAATGATGCCGCCTCCGAGACGCCCTGCTGAAAAAGCCGGAAGATCTGAAAATCCTCACATGCGTGAGAGATCCTATACTCCTCCTAGGAACAAAGAAAGCCTAGGAGTAGAACTCCACCTTACTCCAAAGGACACGACAACGAACGAAATAGGAATGATCCCGGAAGAGCGCACGCGCGCAACAATGGGCCAGAAAGGAGCAGATCCCCCTCTGTCCATTCAGCCGGCAGATATTCCACTCATGTCGATAAGGCGGAAAGAGATGATCTATACTTTGGACCTAAGTGTTTCACTGACAGGATCCGAAGAATAACCCTACATTCTGACTTTGCCAAAGTTGGTCCAACTTACCAAAAGTATACCGGAAGTACAAACCCGGATACATGGCTCTCAGATTACTATACTGCCGTTCAGATCAACAAAGGGACAGACCTGGAAGCGGTGAAATTTCTCCCCCTAATGTTGCTGGATGGAGCCAGAGATTGGATCAACGGGCTTCCGTCAAGAACCGTGGATAGCTGGGATGATATGGCGAGAGTATTCGCTCAGCATTTTTGGGGTACGTACAAATGCCCTAAGAGCATCAACCAGCTAAATCGCTGCATCCAGTTTGAAGACGAGTCGTATGTCGACTTTATATCAAGATGGACAACAATGAAAAACAGCCGCTCTGGAGTAAGTGATGTACAAGAAATGCACGCTTTCATCAATGGCTTAAAACCCGACCTCGTACCGTTCATGGTTGGATCAAAGGAGCACAAATATTTTGGATCTATGCTTACCACCGCCAATGAGCATACAGCGGACGAAGACGATATCAGAGCGAGAGGTGGAAATATTGACTCTTTGGTTCAGGCCAAAAAGACACCTCGTTCTGAAAAGAAAGCTACTCCAGAGGCACAGGAAAAACCCAAAGAAGTAAAGGCAACCTTTGGAAAGGATAATGGCAGAAAATGGAAAGGAAGAAACACATAACCAATCTCCTACTCTAAGGAAGAGTGGGAAAAGATAAAGTCGGAAAACTGTGTCCACCATTCGCAACTTGGGAAGCCTACCCATACAAATGCGCAGTGCCGCCTCAACAAGCATATGAAGGGCACTGCAGGATCCGGGAACAAAGGAAAGAATTCCAAGAGGAAGTTCAACAAGCAAAATCCGGAAGCTGAGAAAGAAGAAAGTGAATCGGACACTGACGATAAAATCCAGGAACAACAGCAAAAAGGCGAGCCAAAATTCCCGAGAGTTGAAGGAGAATATAACCTAACTTTCCTGGCAACTCCCTCAGCAAAGCAGGCAAAAAGGACACTTCGAGAAATCAACGTGGTTGTTACACCAACAACAAAGTACTTGAAGTATTCAAATGCGCCAATTACTTGGGATCAGTCAGATCATCCTGGAAACATCTCAGAACCCGGGACACATGCTTTGCTCGTAAGTCCTATTGTTCAAAACACTAGGCTCAAAAGAGTGCTGATGGACGGAGGATCTAGTATCAACATCATGTACCTGAGTACATTGAAACAACTACATATTTCCAAGACTCGGCTCAGGCACATCAATATACGGTTTCATGGTATTGTTCCTCGCAGGAAAGCACAATCCCTAGGAGAAATTTCCCTAGATGTAACCTTTGGAAGTAGAGAACATTTTCACGAGGAAAAAATCTCATTCGAGGTGGTGCCGTTCGAAAGTGTATACCATGCAATACTCGGACGTCCAGCTTTCACCAAATTCATGGCAAGATCATATTATATTTACAACAAGTTGAAGATGCCAGGGCCAAAAGGGGGAGTAAGTACCATAACCGGAGATTAAAAATTGGCCAACGAGCTGGAAAAAGGAAACGCCCTTTGCGCTGAGCAAATGATCGCAAGGGAGGAATTGAAAGAGCTAGCTAAGGAAGTTTCGCCGATGGAAATGTCGTCAGGAAAAAAAGTAGGAAGCCGGCAGATAGCTTCAAGACCTCGGAAAATACAAGACAGATTATCTTAGATCCCAAAGATCTGACAAAATTTGTCGTAGTGGGAACTGGGATGACCGACAAATAGGAAGACGCGCTCATCAAGTTCCTCCGTGAGAACTGGGATATGTTTTCCTGGTGTCCTGCGGACATGCCGGGAGTAGCCAGAGAACTTGCTGAGCATCAGCTGAAAGTGATTCCAGGATGAAAACCCTTCAAGCAAGGTCTCCGTCGTTTCGATGGAAGAAGACGAAAGGCTATATGCAAGGAAATTATTCGGCTTTTAGCAGCTGATTTTATCCGGGAAGTCATACATACTGATTGGTATGCGAACCCAGTATTAGTCCCGAAGGAAGACAGTATTGTTCTTAGGATGTGTATATATTACACCGGCTTGAACAAGTTGTGTCCAAAAGATAGTTCGCGTTACCGCGAATCGATCAAATAATAGATGCCACTGCTGGCTCTGAGCTTTTATGATTTTTGGATCCTTATTTCGGGTACCATCAAATACGTATGAAGGAGGAGGATCAAATAAAAACTGCCTTCATAACCTCGTATGGAACATACTATTACATAACCATGCATTTTGGCTTGAAGGACGCTGGTGCAACTTACCAGGGTTGCATGCAAAGATGCTTGCATAGTCAAATCGGCAAAAATGTCCATGTTTACATGGATGACATTGTCGTAGTTTCCAAGGAAAAGGATACACTCCTTGAAGATCTACGAGAAACTTTCAAAAATTTGCGCACTTATAAAATGAAGTTGAATCCATTAAAGTGCGTATTAGGGGTTCCCTCAGGAAAACTTCTGGGTTTTATCGTTTCTCACAGAGGAATAGAAGTAAACCCGGAAAAGATCAAGACAATCTTGAATATTACAAGGCCTACGTGCCTAAAGGATGTCCAAAGATTGACGGGTTCTGCAGCCGCAGTCAGCAGGTTCATAAGCCGGCTAGGAGATAAGGCTCTGTCATTATACAAACTGTTGAAGAAATCCGACAAAATTGAATGGACAGATGAGGTGGACAAAGCATTAACCCAGTTAAAAAAAAACCTTGATGAAAGCTCCGATTTTGGCATCTCCAAAAGACGAAGAACCCATGTTATTGTATCTTACAGCAACAAACAGGGTTATTAGCGCAATGATAATTTTGGAAAGATGGAAAGATGAGCAAAGCATACCAGATCAACATCCAGTGTACTATGTTAGCGAAGTGTTCTCCAATTCAAAGCAAAGGTATCCACATTATCAAAAGCTGGCATATGGCGTGTTTTTTGCATCTCGAAAACTCCGCCATTATTTCGAAGGACATTCCATAACAGTGGTAAGCAAAGCACCACTAGGGGATATTATCAACAATGCGGACGCAACATGCCGAGTTGCCAAATGGGGCATTGAGCTCGCTGCGTTCGACATTAAGTACCAACCCAGGACGGCAATCAAATCTCAGGTGTTGGCAGATTTTGTCGCTCATTGGACAGAAGTAATGGAAAACACACCAATGCCCGAGTCGGAATATTGGATCACGCATTTTGACGGATCCAAGATGAAGAAAGGCGCCGGAGATGGTGTAGTGCTTAAACATCCAAAAGGTGACATTATGGAGTATATATTACAAATACACTTCAATGCCAGCAACAATGTGGCAGAATATGTAGCGTAGCTTCATGGCTTGCATATTGCAAAGGAAATATGCGTCAAGCGCATACTCTGTTATGGTGACTCGGATTTGGTACAACATCAGCTAAACCAAACATGGGATGCCAAAAGAACCATTATGGCCGAATATCGGAGAACCGTGGACGAGTTTTCCATTTGCTTCCTAGGATTTGAAGTACTTCATATCAAAAGGGAGGAAAACTGGAACGCGGATGCATTAGCCCGCATGGGATCGGAAAGAGTGAAAACCCTGACACCTGGTGTGTTTGTCCAACATTTGCATGAACCATCAATCAAAGGTGGAGATGTTGATTGTCTCTCATTTCCGAGTCGAAGTCATGCTTGTTAAACCGGATTGGACAATTCCATATTTAAACTTCTTAGTCGATCAGAAGTTCCCGGATGGAGCAGACGAAGTCTTGCAACGGCAGATAAAACGCCGATGCAAAGGATACACGGTAATTAATAGTTGCCTGTATAAACGCAGTACTATCGGAATTTTTCAGCGGTGTATTTCACCAGAAGAAGGACGAGAAATCTTGCAAGAAATCCATGCAGGAGATTGCGGACATCATGCTCAATAAAAAAGCATAGTCAAAAAAACATTCCGTTCTGGCTCACAGCCAAGATAGATGCAGAGCACATAGTAAACACATGTGTCGGATGCCAGTATTACGCCAAGCAGACGAATATGCCAACTCAAGAACTCAAAACTATCCTCATAACATGGACATTTGCGGTATGGGGGCTAGATATGATGGGACCATCCAAAACTGCAAGAGGCAGACTTATACATCTACTTGTTGCAGTAGATAAGTATACCAAGTGGGTGGAAGCAAAACCCATCAAAAACCTTGACGGTGTGACTGCCAGGAATTTCATCATTGACATAGTCATGAGATACGGCATTCCACACAGCATAATCACGGATAACGGGACAAATTTTACTATTGGAGAGTTGGCAAAATATTGCCGATAAACGGGAATTCGCCTAGATCTAGCATCTATGGCACACCCACAATCCAATGGACAGGTTGAACGAATGAACAGTTCTATCCTGCAGGGAATACGCCCAAGACTCGAATGTCCTCTTCATAGAGCAGATGGAGCATGGGTAGAAGAATTGCCTTCCGTGCTTTGGAGTATTCGAACGATGCCGAACAGATCAACTGGACAAACCCCATTTTTCCTGGTTTATGGCGCAGAAGCAGTGCTTCCTACAGACATGATCCATGATAGCCCAAGAGTGCTAGCATACGAAGACTCGGATGCCGAAAACGCACGACAGGATGTCGTCGATCTCTTGGAATAAGAACGAGAGCTTGTGCTACAAAGATCCGCCATTTATCAGCAGGGACTACGACGATATCATAGTCGGAAAGTCAAACACTGTTCTTTCAAAGAAGGTGATTTAGTGCTAAGATTGGTGCAGGAAAGGAAGCAAAAATTAGCCGCAGTTTGGGAGGGACCGTTTGTCATTAGCAAGGCTATGAAAAAGGGGTCATACTATCTTGTAGATATTCTAGATACGGAAGATGATCCTAAAAGACAGAATCGCAAAAGAAAGAGAAAGATAGATGTCGAACTAGGAGAGACAAAGAGACCCTGGAGCATCCAACAGTTACGTCCCTTCTACCCTTAGTTCAATTTCTATGTAAACATCTTTGAGATCATGAAATAAAGTTGTCAAAATTCATACTTTGCTATTTTATCTGTCTATTTTTATACAAAGCATGAGTCCGTCTTTATCTACTTCCCAATGATATTTCAAAATACTCAATGTTTAACCCGAATTGTGCCTGCGTGCTCGGAGTTATAAAACTGAATGCTTTGCAGCCTAAGGAGGCTTAAGGAAACCTACATTGTGCCTGCGTGCCTGAGTTTCATGCATTTTCAAAATTCCTTACTTTTTCCTAAGTACTATCTGATTGTTTTTGTGTTGGGTCACTGAAATTAGTAAGTAAAAATGCCTTAGTACAATCCATGTTTCCGAGTTTCGACTGATAGGTTAAACCCAGTCACTTGGCATGAAGATTACGTACTATTGGGTCATTTCAACACTAAGGACAGTCAAAATATATAAACCAGAGAACTTAGAAGGCAAAGGAATTAAAACCCGGAAAATCTTGCAAAGGCATAAATTTTACTACAAAAGGGGATGCTTGTTTATACAAATGATAGATAGCATTACAATGGATATTACATTAAAAGAATAGTAATGCTTCTATTTTTTCCAACTATCTACCCAGGATTCAAGCTGCCCCTTCAGAGTCCGAGTCCTCCTCTTCGTTGCTGGGGTCCTCGGGAGTTGCCGAAATTTCCTCCTCGGGGTAGAAGGTGGACATGGACACCATCTGCGCTATCTTTGTAGCGTGGCCTTTGACGGAGTCGAAGATGCTGGCTCGCTGCGCCTCCGCGTATCCTTGGGGGATATCGGTCGCCACACGCCAAGACTTGGCGGTGGTGTAGTTCATACGCATTAGCCCAACGGCCATGCGTGCACCACCACGAGCTGCAGAGCAAAACCAGGACTCCTTCTGGTTCGCCACCTCCTCGATCACTTCCGTAAGTTTGCTAACTTCCGAGAGTTCTCCTGATTTGTCGGGAATGTACTTGTTAACAAGTAACATCCCCACGGACTTCAGCGCGGTGAAGACTCTACCGAAAGCTCGGATTCTGTCAATCTGGGTTAGCAAGGGGTTCCTCTCTGTTTACATCAACAAAGAAAAGTTAAAAAAACAGAGGAGAAAAAAGAAACATACTGAAAAAAAAGTATAAGGAGAAAAATATCCGGTAAAAGACTACAGATCTTACCGAGAATCTTGTCCATTTCAATGCCTTCTTCAAGGCATTGAGTTAGTGCGTTCTCCAGGTCGAGGATGGTGGCCTTATCCTTCTCGGCCTGGGCAGATGCCTTGGACTCGGCAATACCGACAGCCAGTTGGCTGGCCTCCAGATCTTTTTGGAGCTTCACGTTAATCTTGTGAAGTTCCATGTTCTCCTTTCGGAGGTTCTCGGCATTGCCGGCATCTTCAGCAATTTTCTTGGCTTTCGCCAAAGAAGCTGAAAAGCAAGGAAAAAAGAAGAGTTAAAAAAACTCGGAAAATGACTTAGAAAATTTCTCACAAAAACGGCAGTGCGAAAGAATAAAAAACTTACCTGCTGATTCCTTCAGCTCACGCTGAGCAGATGCCAATTCCGAGTCTTTGTCATCAAGAATTCCAAGGAGAGTTTTCACCTCCTTGTTCTTGATGGTAAGTTTACTAAAAACTTCCATGTTAATGTTCTCGGCAGTTTGCTGAAACATGGAAAAGAAAAATATCGCTTAAGTCAAAAAACAATCAAGGATAAGAAGAAAAACATTCCGTCAAAAAGTATACAATTGACTAAATACTTGGGGGCTAGAGATATTACCTGGCTCATTTTTTGAAGACTTGCCAAGTTCTCAGAAAACTCTTTTGCATAGTCTGCAAAGAGAATTCCGACATGGAAAAGGCCGTCTTGTATGACCTTCCGAGGCGAGAACACGTAATTATTCCTAACTATAAGTCCGCCTTGCGGCCATGGATGGATTAAGAGAGCTGGAGCGAAGTATTTTGTCGCCCACGGATGAATGTATCCGTGTTCGTCAAAATGATCTTCTTGTTTTACCTTGAATTCCAGGTCAAAGTTGGGGATGGGCTCCTCCTCTGGAACATGCGAAGGGCCTCCCATTTCCGGCTCCGCACTTTCCCTCGCGTCCGACTCGGGCGCAACGGGCTGGCTGGATTGCAAGGCGTATTCTCCCTCCCTTGCAACCGAGTTTTCCTCCCCTGCTGCAGTTGGAGTATCGGGTGCAGCAGCGGGAGACAGCCGCGCTCCTCTCCTAACAACAACCTTATGTTTCTTCCAGCTTTTTGATTTCAGAGTGGTAGGAGCAAGGCTAGAAAGGAGAAGCAAAGAATTCCGAGAAATAAGATTCCGAGAAACAAATTCATACAATAAAAAGCATAGAAAAAGAAAGAACCTGGGATTTCTTACCTGGATGTTGCGACGGCGACGCCGTCAAGGTCGATCACCTCCTGAGTGGCGGAGGGCTTCTTCCATTTCCGCCCGCCTGCAAAGTTGGCACGCAGCACGTCCAACTCGGCATCAGTGGCGAGCTCAGATTCAGGAAGAGTTAGAATCTGTCAAAAAAGACAAAGTCCGGATAAGAAAAACATGCGAGAAAGAGGAAGCCCAAGAAAAATGCCCAAAGAGAGAACCATACCTTTGGATCTGGGTTTTCCGCGGTGTACATTGGCCGACTTTCCTCGTAACGGTCACGAGTCGAAACCAGCTGATTGACGTGTTTCTTCAAGTCTTTTTTCGACAAAGACTTGTTCGTTGCCCTCATCGCGTCCTCTGGGCCCGTGTATTCGCACATGAGCCGGGGTCCGCGGTGAGCTAGGGGTTGAATCCGCCTTTCGAGCCAGCATAGAACAATGTCCATGCCGGTAAGAGGAGGGGAGGCGGAAACAAGCTTGGCGATACGCCGCTTGATCCTCATCAGATCTGTTAGCAGATTCTGGACTGCGTCCACTGCCCAGTTGTCCTGGGGAGTGGCCGCGGATTTGACGAAAGGTGGGATTCCCGTTTCCATTCCAGGAAACGGGACATCCTCATGATAAAAGAAGGAACCCGTCCAGAATTTGACGGATTCCGAGGTTTTTATTTTTGGGAACCAATCTTCCCTAAACCTGCGCAAGGTAAAGGAGCTAGTTCCACAAGTGGGGAGGGCGCCCTCAGATGGGTTGCGCTTTACTCCAAAACAGTACTGCCAGAAATCTAGCCTAGGCTCTATTCCTAAATACCCCTCGAACAGGGCCTGAAACTCGGGAATGTAAAGAATAAAGTTTGGAGGGAGGTTATGTGGATGGATTTTGTAGTGGTCTAACACCTGAAGGAAGAAGGAAGATGGCGGCGTCGCTTGTGTCCTTGGCGCGGGGAGACTCTCCGTCGACCATTTTTTATAGGCGCGGCCGTGAGCCGGATCCTCCGATGATTTCCTCCGGGGAAGGCTAGAAAGCTCACTCTCTGCTCTCGCTAGCTCGAGCTCTGGTTCTGGCTATGGCGCTGGGGGCTTGAGGAAGGAGATGAAGCGGAAGGACATCCGGAGGCCCCGAGGCGGCTATTTATAGTCGGAGGTGCGCTGAAATTCGGTTCAACGACTAGTTTAGCCGTTGGATCGCCGACGCGTGTAACGCCCGAGATTTCCGGGAAATAAAGGGACAGAGTGATAACTGGTATCTCCTTGTTTCCCGCGAGAATCTGTCAGGAGATACGTTGCAAGGTTTTGACTGAACCCAAACATCCGTGATGTCAGCACGATTTCATCGTTGATGTCGCGAAGTTCCTTCTCCGCGAAGTCTCGTGGAAGAAAAGCCGGACTTCGAGAAAATCCGAGTTTTGAGTTAACAAATTCTGGGAAAAAGAAGAATCAAGACTAAGCGCCAACATTTCTCGGAACGGAATGACGAAAGGTGGCAGGAAGAAGTCTCAATCCTTCTTGGGGTCTACTGTCGGATATATACCGATTAGGGGTATATCCAGCATTGGTCTAAAGAGCCGGATTACCAGGGTGGCCTGTTGGTAATGGATCACGGTCCATTGGGCGGCCCAGTAAGCTGATGCACAGGAAGATGGATTCTAGAAGAACCCGGACCACGGCCCAAAGTGGTGCGGCTTGGAGGAGAAGACGGATTCCTTACTTTCCAAGTTAGATACTTTCCGTAGTCCTCTAGGTTTCCTTTCGGTAAGTCCTAACCCGACTATCTATATAAAGCCGGACGGGAGAGACGAAACAGACAGACAACTAGCTAGAAGCCAACTCCCCAAGAAGTTGATCCTCGCCGAGTTAGCGAAATCCAACTCAAATTGTACTTTGTATACTTCAGGCTTCAACCCTGATTTAGTGAGATTGCAGGAGTAGGAACATCACCTAGTTGCGCCGTATCGAACCTGGGCAAAACTGGTGTTCTCGATTGTCGTACTACCACGTCCCCCCACGTCTCTACCCGTAGGCTCATGGCACCCCCGTCTATGATCCTTACTACGATGTCTCGACAATCTCTGTTATGCCCAAGAAACTCTATTTAATTGTTGATTTACCACCATTGGAACCATGTTATTTGGATATTCGTCTTATTGATAATGTTAGAAAGAAACCTTTGGGGGGAGTTGATGATGTTCTTATCATGGTTAATAATACTCTTGTCCCCGTTGATTTTGTTGTCTTGAATATTGAATGCAATGCTTCTTGTCCAATTGTTTTAGGAAGACCTTTTCTTAGAACTGTCGGTTCTGTTATTGATATGAAAGAAGGGAATATTAAATTTCAGTTCCCGCTCAAGAAAGATATAGAACACTTTCCTAGAAAGAGAATAAAGTTGCCTTTTGATTCCATTATTCGAACAAGTTACAATTTGGATGCTTCTTCACTTGAAAATACTTTATTCCACTTTTCTGGGCCTAGCGAAAAGGCGTTAAAGAAAAGCACTTCTTAGGAGATAACCCATGGTTTTATTTTTGCTTTGTTTTTCTGTTTTTTTTCTTTAAGTCAAGGGGTTGTATACTTTTGTAGAAACTCCTCTGTATCTTTCTCTTCATGTTTTAGTAGTGCCAAGTAAGGTTTCTGACGAGAGTTGGAGTTGGTTTTCGGATTTCTGCGCAGGAAACAGATTTCTGATGTCCACCGTAAAAAATCGTATAAAATACTCGAAGATCAGAATGATCTGAAATTTTTTGTGCTAATTCCGCAACTTTTTTGTTCTTTATGTTTTTCTATCTGAGCAACGTAAGTGCCTCGAAAAAATTCGTCTTTACAAACAGTTCTGGTTTTGACAGATTTTGCTATTTTTCTTGCATTTGCTCTTTTGCAATGTCAAGTGGATTTCTTTGCTTTATGAAACATCAGTGGATGTAGCTAATTTTTAAAAGTATTAATATCACTTGTGCCATATAGAACCAATGGATTTTTAATTGTTGCACTAACCCTCTAATGCGAATCACTGTCTGAGTGTGGTGTGAAGGAAGTTTTCAAGGGTCAAGAGAAAAGGTGATATATGTGATCAAGAAGAGTGCAAGGTCAAAGCTTGGTGATGTCCCCGTGGTTCATCCAAGAATATTTTTAAAAGACTCAAGCATCTAATCTTGGGGATGCCCAAGGCATCCCCTTCTTCATCAACTATCTATCAAGTCACTTCTCGTGAAACTCTATTTTTATCCAGTCACATCATATCAAGTTTACTTGGAGCGTCTGTTTGTATTTCTTTTGTTTTCCTTTGTTTTATTTATTGCAATAATATAGTTGGATCCTAGCATTCTTTGTTTGGGAGAGATACACCATCCGCTTTTTCGTTTGAATACTTGCTATGCTAGTATTCTTAGTATTTCTTCTAGTTGCTGCAAAAATTCCTATTTAGCTCTTGTTTTCATTGTATCTCTTGTTTAGAGATGTTAGTTTTAGTAGATTTTTGTGGGTCCTCTCATGTTTTCTTGTTGTAGAATTTATAGATTTTTTGTTAAAGCATGTTTTGTATGGTGCTTGTTGGGAAAAGAAACTGCTGCCTGAGGTAGAATTTTTAACGGTGCAAGTAGAAGCTTGTATAGACTGTGGCTAAAATCTTTTAATATCATGCTAGTTGTTATTTTAGTTTTAAATCCTTGTGGTTATTGATTAGCATTATTATCCTCGAATAGCTGAGAGTGTTTGATGTGCCATTGAAAGGATCATGAGTTGTTCTTGTCATATTGAAGCATAAATTTGTGGTGTTCTCCTTTGAATGTTTTATTTAGTTGACTTGGCGCATGCTCACACCATGTGTATGACTATGAAGCAGTCACTAATAGCCTCCATGATCATTTAGTTTTTGAACTTGTGGTACCACTTATGCTTTGATTAATGATGTTTATGTTTCTATGCATGATTATGACTCTTATGATCTCTTGATTTGTCGCTCCCAGACTTTTGCTAGCCTCCACCTGTACTGAATATGAGCTCTACTCGTGCATACAACTCCCTACAACCAAAAAATTTCCCATTGTGTCCACCATACCTACCTACATGTGGTATTTAACCTCCATTCAAAAGTAAATTGCTCATGTGTTACCTTTAAAACTTTCAAAATTACTCATGTTTTGTGCTCCTGTTTTAGCTCATAAGGACATAAATAGAGAATATTCATCTCACTTGTTGATTAGAATTTCACACCCTAGACTAGTGGCTTCATCCGTTTATCCAATGATAAAAGAGCTGGCAGCGGGGTGCCCATCCCCAAATTAATAACACAAATTCTCTTCACTATTTTGACCCTGATTTATCAGTCAAAGCATAATTGTGTAAACATAAGAGAAAGAGGGATGACCTTCTACCCAGATGCGTCCTTCTATGGGAGCGTCTCTTGTGAAGTCTAGTTGGATTTTGACGTACTGTATTTTCTGTTTATCATTCGTGGACATAAGCATACACCTCTCTTAAAATATAGACACTCCTCCACGGTACGTGATTGTTGGCAGACACCCAAGGATTCGGTTAGCCATGGTTTGTGAAACATGGTTGGGAGGAGTGTCAAGTTTTCAATACCTCTATTTAATAAAATAAAAGCTCTAGCACATGAGTGATCCATGCTTCCCTCTGCGAAGGGCCTTTCTTTTACTTTTATGTTGAGTCTCCATCTTCTAACTTTATGCACAATTGAGAGAGCGTTTTTCCATTCTGAGTTTTAGGTGCATTTGTCCCAGAAACATTATTAATTGATTCATGATGTGTTATTGCTTGTTCTCTAATTATTTCTTCTAGTCTTCCTCGTGAACTTTGAAGTTGTCCTGGCATTTATGTTTTGCCCCACTCTTAAGGACTAGCGAAATATCACTTTGACATGTTCTCTCTATACTTGAAACAAACGTATATCTTTCTTTGCATTGTTATTCATGATCTTTTATTTGAGTTACTTCCCATGATGCAAAGTGATTGCTATGCTTTATTATTAAAGTTCTATTTATCATGCTTGAGTTAAAGTTCTATTATCTCAGCTTACTTATGCTTTTACATTATTGATGATCAAGTTATGTTGGTAGCATGTCACCTCAGAAACTATTGTGTTTTTATCGTTTACCTACTCGAGGACGAGTAGGAACTAAGCTTGGGGATGTTGATATGTCATAAACGTATCCTTAATTTCTGATGTTCCATGTTGTTTTCTTATTGTTTCCCACAAGTTTGTTATACACTTTATGTCATTTTTATCGATTTTCCGGACTAACCTATTGACGAGATGCCACAGAGCCAGTTCCCTGTTTTCTTCTGTTTTTAGTTTCAGAAAAGTTGTTCTCGAAATATTCTCGGGGAGTCTTAGAATTCCCGAAGGTTCCACGGAGTCCCGAAGAGACCCAGAGGGTGGCCTTAGGGGGCCCACACCATAGGGCGGCGCCCCCTTGTCCGCGCGGGGGGGGGGGGGTGGTGTGGGGCCCCCAGGCCTCCATCGCCTCTGCCCTTTTGCCTATTTAATCCCCTGAGACATAAACCCTAGATATATTGCACTTTTTCCCAAGAAACACCCGTGGCCATCGCCACCGGCATCCCGAGATCGAGAGGGTTCTGGAGCACTCCCCGACACCCTGCCGGAGGGGGAAATCGTCACCGGAGGGATCTACACCACCATGCCGTCCTCCGAAGTGATGCGCGAGTAGTTCATCCCTGGACTACGGGTCCATAGAAGTAGCTAGATGGCTGTTCTCTCCACCTTGTACCTCATGTTTAGATCTTGTGAGTTGCCTATCATGATCAAGATCATCTTTATGTAATGCTACATGTTGTGTTTGCTGGGATCTGATGAATGTTGAATGTTATGTCTTATGATTATCAATCTATCATGTTATCTTCATGCATATGTTATTTCTGATCTTGCATACTCTCCGTTATTAGTAGATGCTCTGGCCAAGTAGATGCTAGTAACTCCATTGGGAGTATTTATGCCCGATAGTCGGTTCATGCCTCCTTTTCATCTGTGCTCGAGTGACAGAAACGTGGCAGATGGAGGATGTGTTGTTGCCATTAGGGATAAAAAAACAATGCTTTGTCTAAGGATGGTGTTATTGTTTACATTACACACTTTGCTTACTACGATTATCTGTTACTTGCAACTTAATACCCAACGTTTGTTCGGATTATATTCGGAGGGTGGATTTTTAGTCATAGATGTAGTTGGATAACGATCTATGTATTTTGTTGTAATGCCCGCATGAATCACATAGTAATCTTTATGTTTTGCATATGCACTACGATGCAGCCTTCATTTGTGTCAATTGCCCAGCTGTAATTTGTTCACCACACATGTTATTTATCTTTCACGGAGAGACACCACTAGTGAAATGTGGACCCTGGTCCATTTTCCTCATACTGATAAAACACATGTTGCTTTCATACTGCTCTCATATTGTTCCTATTGTTTTCTTCCTACTGTTTTCCACACCATACGTTTAACCTCTTTGTTTTCAGCAAAACCGGTGATATTGACAACCTCACTGCTTCGTTGGGGCAAAGTGAATTCATTGTGTTGTGTAGGTTCCACGTTGCTGCTGCACCGGTAGTGCACCCTGCTATCTCAGCTGCATCAACCTTCAGAAGTGCTTCTTCCTCCTACTGGTCGATTCAACTTTGGTTTCTTTTCTGAGGGAAAACTTGCTGTTTCACTCTTCACATCTTGCTCTTGGGGTCTCCCAACGAGCGTGTGTCTACACCATCACTTCTCTATAGATCTTTCACTTATTTCTATGGTTGAAATTGAACCCTTTGATGGTATAGAAAATAATGATGCCATAGCCCACTTGACTATTGTTTTCTAATGAAGATTTGATAGGAGGGTATTATGCTATTAAGTTGTTCCCTTTCTCATTCAAAGGAGATGCTAAATTGTGGTATGATAATTTTCCATATGGTTGCATTAAGACTCCTCAATGTTTGACTCGTGTCTTTTGCGAGAAATATTTTCCTGCCCATATGCAACATGCAGCTTTACAAAAGATTTTTAACTTCAAGCAATTGGAGGGTGAGAAACTTCCTAAAGCTTGGGGGAGGTTTTTGTGCCACCCTTAATGGTAGACCTAATCATAGGATACCTAAGAATGAACTTATTGATATATTTTATAATGGACTAACCTCTGATTCTAGGACATACCTGGATAGTTGTGGTGGTTGTATTTTCAGAGAAAGAACTACAGAAGAAGCTGAAGAATTATGGGGTAATATAGATAAGAACCATGATGGTTGGGATATTCCTGCACCCTAACTATTTCCTACACCCAAGGAAACATGATTTCTTTTCCTTAATCCTGAAGACATGCAAGAAGCAAATAAATCTATTAAAGAGAACGGTATTAAATATGAAGATGTGAAGAATTTTCCTCCAATTGAAACTCTATGTGAGCCTACCACTCACCGTCCTATGGTAGAGTTACATTCGCTTTACAAATTAAATTCTAGTGATATTCCTTATGATAAACCTCTTGAAAAATTCTTAGATAAATTTGATTATTTTATCGTTAAACAAACTCATTTTAATGCTCAAGTGCATAGTCAATTGAATGAAAATTCCTTGTGTATCAAAAAATTTCCTGGTACTTTAGGAAGAACTGTTAATGATGTTAAAGGTCTTGTTAGACACTTTGAGATGATTCATACTCAATTAGAGAAACTTAATAAAGTGCAAAAATATTTATTTGCTGAAATGTCTGGTCAAATTAAAGAACAAATTTGTAGTGTTAAAACTATAAAGGTGGTGCTTTCACTCAGGATCCTCTTTATCCCGAGGGGCACCCAAAGAGGCTTGAACAAGACTCTCAAATGCTAGATGAAAATGTTGGTAGCAATCCTAAAAAGAAAAAGAAACCTAGAAGAATTAGAGAGGCTAATGATATTAGTAATGATGCTAATAAAGAACGTGACAAAGATCCTAACAGTATATCTATGTCTGATGATGAAACTGAGAGTGGTAATGAACATGATAATGATAATGATAAAAGTGAGTCTTCCAACAAGGAAGAAAGTGAAGTAGAACTTGAGACTCTCCTAAGAACAAAAATTATGATAAAGAAGGTTTTACTCCTAGGAAGCATGGTAAATAAAGAGAGCCTTGGGTGCAAAAACCTATGCCTTTTCCTAGTAAGTCTCTCAAAGGTAAAGAAAAATAACATTATAACAAATTTTGTGAGTGGATGACACCTCTCTTCTTGCAAATTCCTTTGACTTATGCTATTAAGTTGCCTCCTTATTCCAAGTATATGAAAGATATTGTTACCAATAAGAGGAAAATTCCTAATCAGGAAATGTCCACTATGCTTGCTAATTATTCCTTCAGTGGTAAAATTCCTAAGAAGCTTGGAGATCCAGGTATTCCTACCTTTCCTTGCTCTATCAAAAATAATTATGTGAGAACTTATTTATGCGATCTTGGTGCTAGAGTTAGTGTTATGCCCCCTATCTCTTTATAAGAGGCTCTATGTGGATAAATTATTCCCACTGATATCTCTTTGCGAATGGCTGATAAATCTACTGCTATTCCTATTGGCATTTGTGAGGATGTTCCTGTACAGGTTGCTAATTATTTAATATTAACTGACTTTGTTGTGTTGGAAATGCCCGAGGATGAAAATATGTCTATTATTCTTGGGAGACCTTTTCTTAATGCTGCAAGGGCTGTTATTTATTGTAAGAAAGGGAAGGTCACTTTCAATGTCAATGATAAAGAGCATACTATTTATTTTCCATAGAAGATTGATAAAAAATATGGTCTAAACTCAATTGGAAATATTAAGACCATCAAGATTGGAGAATTCTATTGTCCCATTCCAGTGCCACAAAAATAGTATGACATTATTATGATTGGGAGTATGTCTATCAAAATTGAGGTAACATAATTATTTTAATGAAGTGCAAAGTTTTATTTCATATACAATTGGTTTGGTGAAAATACTTGATCAACCTTATTAACAAATTAATTTTGAATGAATGAAACTATGTTTTCACCTTGTTTTCCATTTGTTTTCCTATGTTACCTCCTTGTTCCCCATTCTTTTCTCTTGTTCCCTACTTGTTTTCCGCCCCTTCCAGTTTGTTTTCCTCTGTTCCCACTTGTTATTTGCATAGTAGCATGACTTAGAACTCACATAGAATTAGTTTGTGTTTTGTTTTCCATCACTTTGCAAACATTTTTCTGCGTTGCAATCATTCATTGAAATTTTGGAATCGCGAAAAAACACACAAAAAATATATTGATTTTTTATGCAAAAGAAGGGACAGTGCGGCACCTGGGGAAACCCAGGGGGCCCACCAGTCACCTAGGAGGGTGGTGGCCGCGGCCACCCCATAGGCCGCGCCCAG